>JANAVB010039220.1:3564354-3772752 GCA_029216955.1 Iris pallida
TATATTTTTTGAAATCGTATTCTAATAGCTATATCGTGCATTTAGAATTTATTTAAATAGTCTGTTTATAAGGATATACTTATTTACCCAAATACTTAATAATAACTAATATATATATATATATTTAATATATATAATATATATATATATTACTTAATTAATAATAACTAATATATATATATATATATATAAATATATATATATTATATCTATATATCTATATCTATATCTATATTATATATATCTATATATATATATATAGAATTTATTTAAAAGCCTGCATGGCCACCCGCCACTGGGGCCACCGTTGCGCGCGGCCAGAGCAGCCAAAAATGTGCATGAAAACAACAACAGTGCAGCAATAATAGCAACCTCAACTGCAGCGGGCCAACTTTGCAAGAGGAGTTCTCCTTCCTCGTTTAGTTGGTTTGGGAACCACTTGATCAAGTATGTTCATAACCTATATTCTTCAAATATTTAATTAGTTTATCTCTTTCATACTAGAATCTGATAGAAATCGAACCAAAGTTTGGTAAAAAACTTTTCAGAAACAGTTAGAAACTATTTCGAGACCCATGTTTTGGAAGGGGATTCTTGCCGATCCAAGTAAGCTTTAGGAACCTAGTTGAACAGATTTGTAGACTATACAAACAGGATCAAAAGCCAATTTTTATTTCTAATTTTTATTATACAATACAAAATTCCATGTAAAATTCAGGAAAAAACTACAAAAATAGTTTTCGAAAACATTAAAATTTTATGACACGAAGAGTTCCCGCCAAACCGGACCATTTGTCTTGTATTAATTGCATCAAAGACGATATGGTATACCCGGACGTGTGGTTTCCGCAGAAGTTTATTTGGAGTGTTTGCACGCAAATCAACCCGTATCCGTCAAAAATCCTTGTATCGGCCCTTTTGTAAACTAGCCCATAACTTTGTACATGTTTGTTGTCCTGAGATAAAACTTACGCCAATAGGACCGTATCATTTTACTGGTAATATGCCAAGTTTGGTCCGATTCTGAGAAGGTCTGGAATCCAACTTGCAAATTTGTGCACGACCCACCAGAATCCAACTTGGACATATGGTTGGGTTCATATCCTCAAACTGGACCCTTAGACATATAGTTTGATGACTTTAGAGATCGTAGGTACTGACACACTTTTCAGTGCAAAGCGGATCCAACCGGCGGATATCGTTTTTATCCAAATTTAATTTTGTCCCGTGTCCAGAATTGAATTTTGGGTGGTATTTTAGATTTTTTATATCAAACGCATTGGTGACATATGTTTAGCATCCAGAGACTGTTGCGTGAGTTTGACTTTTATGGCTCACTGAGTGGTTGGTATTATCGGTTTCCCCAGCAAAGGACCCAGGTGAGTACATTTCTGATAGTTTTCATATTGATAACTTCTATGATTCATGTATTTAGTATCATTTTACATTGACTCCCTGTTGATTCTCGACTCGATGGTTACACGAGTAATAGTTATGGATTCTTTACATGTTGTTCGTGACCAATGTATTACCGTGTTCATGACTTGTTTGAATCTATGAGTACTAGTCGGGCAGAAAAATACCTTAGTAGACATGTAATATACCCAAAAATATACTATTGTCTATTCATGTCAGATAGCAGTCGCATACTTCATGTGCGGGGTATCGAAATTACCCTTAGCCATTTATATGTTGAAAGTGTATTTCAACTCACTAGTTAGATGTAATCTTGCTTTATTACTATTCCTGTTTCAGTCGTTTATTACTATTACTTTCTTGTCTTTATTACCCTGCTCTCCTATTTTTACTTACATGTTTCATACCATGATTTATGTTTATACACCTATCATGTATTTCAATATTATTTAAAGTTTTATATATTTTATCAATTATTGGAACTACTGTTAGAATATAATCATTCCATTCCTGACTGGAAACCAACATTTTTCAAGTTATTTGCGACTACTCGTAGCATTGGGGAGACATGGATGTAATTAAAGCTCAAACATAGAGACTAGTTAGAATGTTTTAAATTGTTTTATTAGATTTTGTGAGGTATTGTACTTTTTCTTCAAATGTAACTTGAATGTTGTAAATGATTTTAGTTTTGTGAATGAGCAATAAAGTTGTTATTTATGTGGTTTAGAGCATTGTGGCTAGATAGCATTCTACCGTCGACACTGCGGTGCAGGTTGGCTTGCGCTGACACTCGTATCCCGAAAAGCGGGTGTAGGTCATGACAAGTTTTTGTGGTGGCCCATGCAGGTCAATTTTCCTAAATTGTGCAAGCTCGTGATAGTACTTAAGTTAGTCATACTATTGCGAGCATGTGACTAGGAAGTGCTCGTTCACAACTAGGATTAATTTAATTTTAGGAGAATGACTAGGACTAGGAGTCCCTTATTCATTTGACTATTGGATAGTTAAGGTTGCTACATAGGCCCTGTGATTTATGTAGGAATTGTTAACTTCTAGATCCTATCAGATAATTTGAGAAATTTTTATAGGTAAATATGTTATTTTGTCATAATATGATGGTAGGATCAAGGTGGGTAGACTATTCACTAGGTAAGTTAGGCATTCCTAGAATTAATGCTCTAACCTTGATAAATTGTTCAATTTTTTTCTTTCTTTTGCCCTCTTTAGATATCGTCCTCATATCATACAAATTGCTTATTTAATTCTCATTTTGCCATAAGGAATTATTTTTATAAATTCTGATTCTGTTATCTACATACGAATATCAAGTTAGTATTCAATTCAAAGTTTTTTCGCTATCATTTGAATATCCATGAAATAGATATTAGAATGTTTGTACTTCTCTTGTCTTCAGTCATTTCCTCCCTAATCAATCTTTTTATTTTCAAGAATTGAGCCTTATAGGACATATACTTATACTTCTCCTATCTTGATCACTCTGGAATCGATTCAAATTATCTTTCCTGCCTAGGTCGTATTACTTAATTTGCCATAGGTAATTATTTTATCAATATTTTATTTTCAGTCCATTGAGTATTGATCCTAACTTGATTCAATTACCTATATACTACTTTCGAGTCAGTTTTGTTGAAATTTAAAATATATATATTTTTCCTCGATCCTTGAATATTTGAGAAAGAAAAATTAGAAGATTTTAGTTCTCTTGTGTTCAGCCACTTCCCTAAACGATCATTTGATTTTTAATATTGATACCTAATTGATCGTTTTATTTATTTTTTCAAAAGTGATACTTTTGCTTCAAGGACAGATACTTATATTTTTCAATCAGGCTAGTTGAATTTCTGGAAGTTCCATTGAAATTCTTATGGATATAGTTGGAAGAATATTCGATGGCTTACGATGGCAAGACAACATTGCACTGTCGCTATTTATTTGAATTATCGAGACTGCGGGTTCACTGCAGCCAGCAGTGCACTGGCATGGCATGATCCCTAAGTAATTTCAAGTAACCATAGGTTATCGAATATCATTAAAACTATGTCTTGGTTGTCCTATTTAATCTTTGAATTATTATGTCAAAATGGATAGCGTCCATAGAGTATTCGATACCATACCATTATTTGAGTCATGATACCAAGAGTTTACTGCATCCAGGTGTACACCGGCGAGGCATAAATTCTCGGCAAAGTGACTTCACTTATATATATGATTTTGAATATTATAGAGACTACATCCTTTTTGGCATGTGACTACTGATTTTCATGGTTCCCAACTTCATAAACCTTCGAGTAAAATTTAATGAGTTCTTATCCTTTCAATTTTTGAACCCTTCCTTTTATCTTTTTACTTTCTCATATCGTTATTAGTTTCCTAAAAATCATCTAAACCTATTTTAAATTCCTCCCACTAGATTCATAATCATACTTAGATTATGATTCTATGGTCATGCCTATGTAATTGATCATGCTAAAATAATTTCGATTTGGATCACCCTTAACGACTTTCTGATCGCAACTAGACTAGTTTGATTATATTTTGATCGTGTCAATTCGTATATTTTTTTAGGTTTTGATTATGTAACCGTGCCTAAATAATTTTGCTTAAATAGTTAATCGAGTTAATCGTGCCAAAAGAATTTTAATTTTGATCGTTCCTAAAAGACTTTGATTGTGACAAAACTATTTGACCATAATCATAATCATGCCTATACTTCAACTAAATTATTGCTAATGTCTATGTTTTAGTCCACTATGATCATGACTATTTTGATCATGTTTATGCTCGTGCCATTTTTTCAAATTTTGACCACTTTTGGATGACTTGCATGATTAACCTTGATCGTGACTACATCTTAGTGACATTAACCATGTTTAGACTTTATCAAAATTTGATCGTTGACCATGCCTACATAATTTTAAATTAGTGGTTTATCCTGCCTAATGATCCTTTGCTAACCCTAATTCGGTTCTATCCTCAAGCATGTTTATACTTTGACCTTGATTAGATCCTTGACCATATAATTTGGTCATAGTTTGATCATGCCTAAGCAATCGTTCGTGTTAAACCGATTTCATTGATCACCCTTAAACAAAATTTGATCATGAATCATATCATTCTCTTGATTATATCGATTGTTATTGTTATCGGATCGATTAAAATTTTGTTTCTTGATTATACTCTTAGTCATACCTAATCGCGGCCTTTGAAATTTCTAGTATAAAATATTTCTAAGGTGGGTAGATTTGTAAGCCCACTTTATGAGTTTTCAAAAAAATTATTTATTTATTTTAGTTGAAGTTTTAAATATTTTCTGATTAGATAATAAAATTTATTTTCTTAAAATTATATTATAGATACTTTGAATGGAAAGGATTTACCAAATATTTTGTTTAGAATTTATAGAAATATTGTTCAAATATTTGGAGAATATAAAATACTAATTTATATTATTATTATTATAAGGCTAGATTTGAATTCATGTATGTATTTTAATGTAGTCAGTTTGAATATTATTTTGAACTATCTTTGAATAACTATGTTGATCAAGAATAGATTTGATTGATCATAGATTGATGGACTTGCTCATATTTATGAAAAAAATTATTTTGGATTTTCATTCCTTATCAATCTAGGAAACCCCACCTAAATAAAGGGAAGGCTCCTTTTATTTTCTCCACAAATCCCTAGTCCCCAAAATCTCCAACTATCAAAATCCCTAACCATAATTCCCAAAATCCCTAAACCAATTTCCTAATCTAAAACCCTAACCCTAACCCTAATTTTTTTCCTTTTTCTTTTAACCTATTTGATCAATATTTTCTTATCCTAAAATTTTCCTATCTTTTCACCGATCAACCAAGTCTGTCTATCCTATTAGTCCTTAAATTTGAGGACAAATTTATTCAAAGGTGGGTAGATTTGTAAGCCCACTTCCCAAATTACAAATATTATTTTTCTAACTATTTATTTTATTTTGAACATCATGATTAGAAATACTTTCTCTTGAAATAATTTAAAGATTATTTTACTATTGTTTTTGTATTTCAAAAAAGTAACTAAAATTTATAGTTTGACAATGCTATCTAATTTTCCTCAAAATATATGTTCTCGAATTTTTGGAATTATAAAATATGTTGTTCAATATTTGGTTTCTAAAATAGTTGTAGAAGTTTCCCATTTATGTTTAAATAAGATTTATATATATATATATATATATATATATATATATATATATATATATATATATATTATATATATATATATATATATATATATATATATATATATATATATATATATATATTTGAAATTATCTTGGTTATATCGTTATATTCAAATTGCTAGGATGACTAATTATTTAAAATAAGATTTGAGTTATAATAATATGCTTAAAATTATTTTGATAGAAACTAATAATTTTAATTCTACTTTGTTATCTTTTGTTCAATGCTTCCTATTATTTTATTGTCTATTCTATTTAAATTCGAGAACAAATTTATTTCTAAGGTGGGTAGATTTGTAATCCCTCTTTCCAAAAATTTGAAAATATACTTTTATTATTTATTTGAATTAAATCGTGACTTTAAAAATATTTTAATTAAATAGTTATGATTATAGAAGGCCTTAGTCATGGTTAAGTATTGGAGTGCAAGATGACTAGAAATTTTGGCACGGCTAGCGTAGTGGTGTGTCTTGACTAGTGATTTGGCCACGATAGGGAAGGCCAAGCCATATGGGTGTTCTAACTAGAAAAACCAGTCAAATTTCCGTCTTAACCCATGTAGACGATTTAATTATTTATTAACTAGATTATTGACTTTTTAGGATACCCGGTTGTACCAAACCAGCCAAGCCAGCCCCGAGCGAAACCCATCTCCATGTAGTTATGTGGTGCGACCAAAAACATCCATGTAGATATATGTTGTATATATATCTATTGATATTTAAATGATCTCGTCATATATATCATATATGTGTTATTGCTATTAAAATAATATTTTATTTAAAAATATGGTAAATAACTTCATAAAATATCTTTGTGAATTTTTAGACTATATGTATATATTGGTATGTATGCCTAGTAAATAATTGTATAAATACATATATTAGTTATTATTAATTAAGTATTTGTGTATATCCTTATAAACAGAACTATTTAAATAAATTCTAAATGCACGCTATAGCTATTAGAATACAATTTCAGAATATTTTTAGGAGTGTCACTAGTAGATATATAAACGTATATATTATTCTAAATATTTATCTATTATATGACTTTATATATATATAAACATATATATAAATATTTATAAAAAAAGAAAAAAAGAAAACCCCTTTTGTTCCTTTGCGGGAACAATAAACTTCCCAGACCGATATCATCATCCGAACCCCCCAACCTATATACATATATAACAAGAGAGAGGTTGAGAGAAGCGAACAAACCCTAACCCTAAAGCCTCCACGCCCATACCCCCCTGGATAGCCTGCGTGGCCATCCGTCGCAGGGGTCACCGTCGTGTGCGGCCAGAGCAGCAAGAAAACGTGCGCAGCAACAGCAGCAGCGCAGCAATAACAGCAGCGTTAATTGCAGCGGGCCAACTTCGTAAGTGGATTTCTTCTTCCTCATTCAATCATTTTGCAAACCACTTGATCAGGTATGTTCATAACCTATATGTCATCGAATCCCATTAATTAGTTTATCTTCCTTCGTGCTAGAATCTAATAGAAATCGAACCAAAGTTTGGTGAAAACTGTTCGAAAACAGTTAGAAAATGTTTCGAGACCCATGTTTTAGAAGGAGAATTCTTGTCGATCCAAAGGAAACTTTAGGAACCTAGTTGAACAGATTTGTAGACTACACAAACATATTCAAAACCTAATTTTTTATTTCTAACTTTTGTTCATTATACAGTACGAAAATTCCTTGTGAAATTCAGGAAAAAAAACTACAAAAACAATTTTCAAAAATATTAAAAACTTTTGACACAGAGTGCGTCCTTCCAAACAGGACCACTTTGTCATCTACCAATTGAATCGAAAGATGCGTACAGTATACCGGGACGTGTGGGCTTCCGTAGAAGTTGATTTGGACGTGTGTGCACACCGGAATCAACCCGTATCCATCAAAAATTCTCATATCGACCCCATTGCAAATTAGCCCATAACTTTGTGCATGTTCATCATCCCGAGACAAAACTTGTGCCAACAGGATCATGTCATTTTTCTGGTCCTGTATGCCAAGTTTGGTCCGATTCTGAGAAGGTCGACCGGAACGCTATTTTGGCGGGCCTGCGACCCGATCCCACTGGTGAATTTTTTTACGTCCCACCAGAATCCAACTTTGGACATACGGTTGGGTTCATATCGTTAAATTGGACCTATAGACATATAGTTTGATTACTTTAGAGACCATAGGTACTGGCATGCTTTTTGGTGCAAAGCGAGTCCAACGACGGACATCATTTTGTTCCGAGAATACAATTTTGTTCCTATGTCCAGAATTGGACTTTTAGGTAGGGTTTTTAGATTTTTTATACCAAACGCATTGGTGATGTTTGTTTCAGCATACGAAGATTGTTGTGCGAGTTTGACTTTTGTGGCTCACTGAGTGGTTGGTATTATTGGTTTCACCAGCAAAGGACCCAGGAGAGTACATTTTTGATAGTTTTTATATTTGATAACTTCTATGATTCATGTATTTAGTAGTGTTTTACATTGATTCCCTATTGATTCTTGACCCGATGGTTACACGAGGTAGTAGTTATGGATTCTTTATATGTTGTTCGTGACCAATGTATTACCGTGTTCATGACCTGTTTGAAACCATAAGTACTAGTCGGGCAGGAAAATACCTTAGTAGACATGTAAATATATCCAGAAACATTCCATTTGTCTATTTATGTCTGATAGCAGTCGCACACTTCACGTGCGGGATGTCGGATTTACGCTTAGCAGTTTACAGGTTGAAAGTGTATTTCAAATCACTATTTAGATATAGTCTTGCATTATTACTGTTCCTATTTCATTCGTATATTACTCTTACTTCCTTGTCTTTATTACCATGCTATCCTGCTTTCGTTCACATGTTTTATACCATAATTTTCTATTTATAAACCCATCATGTATTTCAATATTATTTACAGTTTTATAGATTTTGTCAATTATTGGAACTGCTGTTAGAATGTACTCGTTCCATTCCTGACTGGAAACCAACATTTTTTAGGTTAGTCGCGACTACTCGTAGCATTGGAGAGACATGGGTGTAATTGAAGGTCAAATGTAGAGACTAGTTAGAATGTTTAAATTATTGTATTTGATTTTGTGAGGTACTGTAGTTTTTCTTCAAATGTAAACTTGAATGTTGTAAATGGTTTTAGTTTTGTGAATGAGCAATAAAATTGTTATTTATGTGATTTAGAGCATTATGGCTAGACATAATTCTACTGTTGATACTGCGGTGTAGGCTGGCTTGCGCAGCATCTCGAAAAGCGGGTGCGGGTCGTGACAATTTAGATTTAGCAAGCAACGTAGGTTTTGTAGGGTTTGGGCAATTGGTGAGATCCACTCCGTTGTCTTCAAGGATCATCGTGATATGCATCCCAAATAGAAGGGAACGGTGGTTGGCTTCCTGGATACGGGTCATAGAATAAATGATAGTCTTGGCTAAAAAGAAAGGTAGCTTAGTAAACAGATAATACATAACAATCAACTCCTCGGTCGTGAGGTTGTCCATGTTTCTTTATTTTGGGGTGATGGAGTGACAAAGAATATGATGTAAATCATGATAAAATGGAGAGAAGTCTTGGTTGTCCGGTTTGAGGAAGGAGGGATGGTCACAAATGAAGAAGATAAAGTCCTCAAAGGTGTAGTCGGGAGATATCTTGATGGAATCAACGGTGGCAGGGAGTAGACGAAGGTTAGGCCGTTCGGAAATGCCGAGAACGCTAGCCAAGGAGGTTGCGGTAACGGTGAATTTGACCCCACCGACTTTTGTCTCAAACTCAGAGCCATCCCCACTAGCAACTAGGTTGCAGTAGAACATCTAGACAATCGAGGGGTATACGACAGCTTGCCTCTCCAGAAGTTCATCCAGGCCGGCATCCAAGAAAATTTCCTGATGTCCTAGAAAAATAAGGAAGGAGATGGGTTTAACCGTACAAATAGGGGGTTTGTGGTAGATGGAGAACCAATCTCTGGACTGCTGAGCCAAGAGGAATATGGTAGGGTTGTAACCATGAGCCATGGCAGAGGGGACGAAGAGATTTACGGATGGAGGGCCAAAAGTGGAAGATAAGACGGCTTGACGAGGGCGTTTGGAAGACATGATGACGGAGGAAAGGAGACACTAGACGAGGGTGAAGATGACGGAGGTCGACGAAGGTGGGCAGCGATAGTAGCTGATGGTGTTTGGTAATGTGGTTGCAGGATTTTGGAGAGAGAAGAGGAAAAGAATGAGAGAATGAAGAGAGAATGGTTTGTAAGTTTTAAAAAGGAGGAGGGGGTAGTAAATGGGGTAGGTTTGTAATAAATAGAATGGGATTTGAGGGGTTAGGGGGGTTATGGAAAATTATAGAATGTATTTGGAGAAGAGGGAAAGGTTGTTTGGGGAAGAGGGAAGGTCAGATCCGGTCAAATATGTGCCAGATCGCGTCAGATGGACGATCTGACAATTATCCGAGGATGTCTGGTGGATTATTCGAACGAATAAAAAATTATTTTAAACACAGTTGCAGAAAAATATGGAATAGACTGAACATTAAGTGGCCCACGAAATATGTAGCAAAAAATCGAAGGATTTTCGCAAAAATCCGTCGGATCATCCACTAGACAGATTTGATAAATTTAAAAAGATTTTTCTATTAGGCCAATTTCCCGACAAATAAAAGAGAAGTGATCTTCGGTAAGAGGTTTAAAGATATCAGCAAGTTGATGCTTAGTGTCAATAAATTCAAGATGAATGTCTCTTTTTAGTTGATGATCACACAAAAAATGGTGTCTAATCTCAATGTATTTTACACGAGAGTGACAAATAGGATTTTTAGTAAGATTAATAGAGCTAGTGTTGTCACACTTGATAGAGATACCATTTGAGGAAATACCATAGTCAACAAGTGTTTGTGTCATCCAAAGAATCTGTGCACAACACCCAGCCGCAATATATTCGGCTTCAGTCGTGGAAAGGGCAACCGAGTTTTGTTTTTACTAAACCATGAGACCAACGATTTTCTAAGGAATTGACATGTGCTACTAGTGCTTTTTCGATCGATCTTATATCCGGCAAAATCGGCATCCAACTAGCCGATAAGCTCAAAGGATGGAGATTTTGGATGCTAAAGATCCATGTTAATGGTGCCTTTGAGATAACAAAAACTATGCTTAACGAAACATAAATGTGATTCTTTGAGATTTGCTTGGATAGTGCACATAAGCAAACACTAAACATGATATCGGAATGACTAAAAATTAAATAAAGTAAGCTACCGATCATACCTCGATACTTACGAATGTCGACCGACACACCATCTCCATCGTGTTCAAGCTTCGTTGTAGTAGCCATAGGAGTTCTCATGGATTTGGATGTGTCCAGTTCAAAGTGTTTAAGAAGATCCTTGGTATATTTGGCTTGATTGATGAATGTGCCTTGAGGTCCTTGCTTGATTTCTAATCAAAGAAAGTGTGATAATTCTCCCATCATGCTCATTTCAAACTCATCAAGCATAACTTTTGTAAAATCCTCACACAGTGTTTTGTTAGTGGAACAAAAAATGATGCCATCTACATATAGTTGAACTAATAGAAGCATTCCATTGTGAGATTTTATAAAGAGAGTGGTGTCAACTTTTCCTTTGGAAAAGTTGTGAGAAATTAGAAATGAGCTAAGACGCTCATACTAAGCACGAGAAGCTTATTTGAGGCCATCAAGGGCTTTGTGTAGTTTGAAAACATGATCTGAAAAGTGAAAATTTTCACAGCTAGGAGGTTTCTTGATATACACCTCTTCTTTAATAACACCATTCAGAAAGGCACTTTTGACATCCATTTGAAAAGTTTAAAATCATTAAAACAAGCAAAAGCACAGAGCATTCGGACAGATTCGAGGCTAGCAACCGGTGCATAGGTTTCTTCATAATCAATGTCTTCTTCTTGGTTACAGCCTTGAGCAACAATCAAACTTTGTTTCGATTTACGATCCCATCCTCACTAAGCTTATTTTGAAACACTTACTTTGTACCAATAATAGGATAGTTGTGGGGCTTAGGAACGAGTTTTCAAACGTTGTTTCTCTCGATTTGATTGAGCACTTCTTGTATTGCAAGTATCCAAAATTCATCATTAAAAGCATCGGTAATGTTTTTAGGCTCTATTTGAGAGATAAAAACCACATATGCACAAAGATCTCAGGTAGAGGATCGAGTGCTAATCCGTGAAGAGCGATCACCAATGATGAGTTGTTTGGGATGATGAGTGACAAATCTCCATTCTTTAGGAAGAAAATTTGGAAAAGTCTCTATGTTTGAAGAATTTTCCGGTGGAGAGATCTTAACTTCATTACTAGATGAAGGAGCATATGTATCTCCAAGAGAAGAATTTTTTAAACCACAAGAGATATCATCAACATCGGTCAGGGAGCTAGATGTAAAAGTGTTAAATTCGTCAAAAAAGACATTGATAATCTCTTCAACTACACGACTTCTTTTGTTAAAGACATGAAAACCCTTATTATGTATTGAATAACTAATAAATATACATTCATAGGCCTTTTCATCAAATTTGAATTTGTTATCCTTGGTGTTTAAGATAAAACATTTGCATCCAAAACTTTAAAATATTTAATATATGGAATTTTTTCAAACCAAAGTTCAAAAGGAGTTTTCTTAGAAATAGGTATGATCAAAACCCTATTTATAACATAGCATGTCGTGTTAATGGCTTTCGCCCGAAAGTACCGAGGAAGCTTATATTTGTTTAACATGACCCTAACCATATCGCTGAGAGTTCTATTCTTTCTTTCTACTACACCATTTTGTTGTGGAGTTATAGGACAAGCAAAATTATGACCAAAACTATTTTTAGCACAAATTTTTTTGAAATCGACATTATCAAATTCACCTCCGTGATCACTTCTAATTTTGTTGATCATAATGCCTTTCTCATTTTGAACACGTTTACAAAAAGAAACAAATTCACGAAAAGTATACTTTTATTTGCAAGAAAAATAACCCAAGTAAATATTAAAAATCATCCACTAAAACAAATGCATAAAGTTTAACACCATGACTAGCCACTCTGCTAGGACCAAATAAATCTATATGAATGAGTTGAAGGGGTCTACTCGTGCTTACAGAGTTGATAGATTTCGAAGGAGAATTTAGTCAACTTACTTTTCTCGTATTCCTTACACACCACATCTTTATTGAATGGAATGTTTGGGAGTCCTCTAACTAATTTTTTGGTGACAATTCAGGAGATGGTATCATGTTGTCGTGTCCAAGTCTCATGTACCGAAGCCAATATTTACAATTATTACTACTAAGCATCTGTCATTGTTAGTACCCTTAACAAGATAAAAGACAGATATTGTCTTCTCTAATGCTTTTGTATATTATGGAGCTACTAGTACTATCATAAATAAAACATTTATGTTTAACGAAGTAAACACCATAACCATTATCTGTGAGATGACTTATGCTAAAAAGATTGTGTTTCAAATTTGTGACAAGACAAACATTCTTAATACAAGGATAAAGAGGAGATCTGATATTACCATAAGAATAATGTATCCTCTCAATATATTATCGAAGGATATGTGTCCTTCCTTCTTCATCGATAGCATTGTAAATAGTGAAGCATCTCCGGTCATGTGCTATGAGCAACTGCTATTGAGAATCCACTTGCTTTTAGCATGTGATGGGGCTATCGAGAATCCACTTGCTTTTAGCATGTGATAGAGGGTTCACCTACAACACAAGTTGAAGATAAAAATTTTGGTACCCAGAAATGTTTGGGTCCTTGATTGTTAGTTTTAGGAGCCCATTTTAGCATTCTCATATCAACATGCTTTCTTATTTGACAGTAGTAAGATGTATGCCCAAGTAGACCACAATAGTGGTACATAGTGGGTGACATGGGTCTAGAAGAAGGTAAGTGAGTATTTTGAGCACAACATTTTCTAGCATAATGTCTATGGTGACTGTAGTAAAAAGAATAATGTGTTGTATTCGTGTTTTTCTTTATAAGGGGTGCTTTTCGTGTGTGTACCTTTTGGTGATAGGGCCTATGTAGTACGTTTGTGTGAGTGTAACTCTTGTAACTAGTATTGTGATGTGTGCTAGTGTGTTTTGACTATGACATCGTGCATTTGGGTAAATCATATTTCTATCATCTTGTTTCTTGTATTTTGCAAGAAGTTTATTGTAATTGATAGTAGTTGCATATTCCCTTTGGTTTGCAACACGTGTCTTTTTCTTAGTAATGTCGTATCCCTCCTTGAGGGTTTGACATTCAATTTCTTTTTTGTTTATGTCATCTAGAGCTTCTTGAAGGTTTAGTCTAAGTGATTCAATCTCATCTGTATCAGAAGCATGAGTTTTTCTATCACAAATGATATTAGAGTCTTTTTATTTCTTGCTTGAGAGCATCGATCTCTTTTAGAGATTTTATATACTTACTTTTTAATACTTTGTGTTCATCATGTAGTTCAAGAATGTCATTTTTCTAATTCAGTATATGAGAGAGCATTCATAGAGAAGTCATCAAGTACCTCATTTGACTATATTGCCATAAGACAAACATTTACGATGTATTTGCATTCTTTGTCATTATCCGAGTCACTAGCATCACTCTCGCACCAGATGTTAGTATTAGCGTACTTTCGTAAGGATGAGCTTCCTTTGTTGGGCCCTTCATATTTGTTCGGTTCCCTTCTTGCCATTGGACAGTCCCTCTTGATGTGTCCGATTTTCTTACAGTTGTAGCAAGCAGGTGCTTCATCAGTGTCCCTTCTTGAATGATTTGCTTTGTTGAACTTGAGAAACTTTCTGAAGTGTCTAGCGGTGAGGGCAATTTCTTCCTCATCAGAATCGTCATCATCGGATTCATCCTTCGAGGAAAGCTTGATGGCCTTCAGGGCAAGAGATTTTTCTTTTTCCTTGATCTTTTCTTTCTCCTTCTCTTACATAGAGGCTTATTCTTGGTCCTTCATGTCCAGCTCGTGGGTCATCAGCTTTTCCATGAGAGTCTCAAGGTCCATGATTGTAAGTTCATTTCCTTCGATGATGGCGGTGGCTTTTGGATTCCATTCTTTAGTAAGTCCTCTGAGAATATTTTTGAATCTTTTTATTAGTAGGATATTCCTTAACAAGAGAAGAAAGAGGGTTAATCATATCAAAGAATCTAGTAAACATACAAGTAATAGACTCATTTTGAAGGACTCATACTCTTGAGTGAGTCTACTAATCCTATATTCTTTTACTTGTGATGTGCCCTCGTGTGTGACTTCCAAAAGCTTCCATATTTCATTAAAAGTTTTGTAAGTGGATATTCTATTGAATTCATTGCTATCAAGAGCACAATACAGTACGTTCATAGCCTTTGCATCATGGCTACGAACCTTCTTATCATTTTTGAAAAATCTTGTAGTAAGCCTCTCCGAAACACCTTCCTCAATTACGATGGAAGACTTAGTGAGACCATTTATAACACAATCACATAGATCAAAATCTATGAATTTTAAGTAGATGCTAATCATAATCATCCAATAGTTGTAATTGGTTCTATCAAATAGAGGAGGTATATCTGTGGAGTGTCCCTCATTGTGAAATGAGTTAAGACTATGGTTGATAGCCATTGATCACTCTAAGAAAGTAAATCCAAATCAATGGACCAAGGTCTGATACCAATTGTAGAACCTTAGAGGGGGTGAATAGGATAATAAAATAATTACCAACAATAATATACAAAGTAAATAGCAATTCAAAAGTGACAAGATCAAACACTCGATGTATCCTGGTATCCTCCCTTGGCGCACTCCAGTCCTGAAACTCGCTCTGGCTTTAACCCACTATTTGAGTAAAATAATACAACACAAGCTTTGATCTAAAGACTCGTCAACTTCTTACACATGAGTTTTTGTCCGAATGCTTGACAACTTCTTACACACAAGTTTTTATCCGAAGGCTCGTCAACTTCAAACACAAGTGAAAAAATTTGATCTTCTTGGACACTTGGAATATCTAAGTTACAACTCTTTGAAATAACTCTTAACACTTTTGTGGATGACAAATAAAAGCTTTGTAGGGTTATGGTGGAGCTCTTTGGTAGATAAGAAAATTTAAGGCTCAAGTTGATGGACATTTATGAAGAAAGGAGAAGTCTATTTATATAAATCCAAGAGCACCAAGCATTTACTATAGCCAAATGGATCATCTGTCGATTGTCTGTGGACATTCGACGGATTATCCGCTCCAATAGTAATGAATAGAAAACTAGATGTTAGATGCATTAAATGCTCTGACTTATGACCGTTGGATTTAAATTTCAAAATAGCCAACTAAGCAAAACGGATTATCCGACTGTGAACCGTGGATGTCCGCCGGATCATCCGAATGTCCCCATAAATACTTGCTGTGACAATTCGGACTATCCTACGGTGATCCGTGGATGTCCATCGAATCATCCGAATGTCGCCACAAATACTTGCTATGACAATTCAGATTATTCGACAGTGATCCGCGGATGTCCGTCGGATCATCCGAATGTCGCCACAAATACTTGTTGTGACAATTCGGATTATCCGATAGTTATCCGTTGATGTCCGTCGGATCATCGGAATGTCCCCACAAATACTTGTTCTGATAATTCAGATTATTCGTTGGTAATCCGCGGATGATCCTCTTCTTTATGAATGTTAATTTGTTTTTGATGCTTTTTGCTCTGTCATCTATGCATAAGTGTTTACAATAGTTTCCTATGTTTACAAACACTTGGAGAATGGAAGGGATATATCTTGGATCTTGAAACTTTGATCTTGGATTCTTTAATTGTGATCCATGAGCTGAGTTTGTGCGGTAGGTGTTGACAACATCTTTCTTTCATTGATAACACGCTTTATATTGTTCATGTAGAGTAATAGAACTAAAGGAGTACGAAGGTTAATTATGGTCAATATTTCAAAATCATCAATGTGCCAACATAACATAGAGTTATTTTACGTACATTAGAGAAACCAGGGGCTAACCGTTAAGAACAAACGGTATGTGATCTTATTCTTCAAGCCAATTGCAATTGGAACATTGATCTCATACTCTCGTTATTTCTTCATCATGAGGCAGAAGTCATCCTTCAAATATCGCTCGCAATAAACTGACAAACTTTTTTGGATCCATACTAGTATTGGAGAGTTCAATGCTAAATCCACATATAGAGTCATTCATGAATGCAAAACTCGTAGCCCTAGTCTACCTGATCAAGTGGAATTCACCAAATGGAAGCTACTCTGGAATCTACATCATATTTGTCTGAGAGTCCTCATATGTTTGCATGGAGATCGCTCACAAATTCACTTCCAACATGAGAGAACCTACATAGAGGGCTACAAAATCTTGGACCAATCTGCAGTCTATGTCAAGTACACATTGAGACTGTGGATCGCATTCTCTTGCATTGTCCTATTTCATGTATGGCTTGGTATGGATCATCACTTCAACATCTACATCCAAACCCTACAATCAAGAGTTTTATCAAGAAGGATCTTAAAAGACGGTGATAGGGACACGACCACATCAAGCTTATACCTTATGTGGTCAATTTGGAAGGCTAGGAATGCAGCTCTTTTCGACAATTGCCAATTTGTATTGAAAACATTATCAAGGATTCACGCTGACTCAGAGATAAATATGATGGCTGTTAGTCTATTTGCAAACAATCGATAGAAAAACTCAGTTGCAATCCCTAAGAAGAGATGCAAAGAATGCAGTTGCAATCCCTAAAAAGGAGATGCAAATAATGCAGTTGCAATCCCTAAAAAAGGAGATGCAAATAATGCAGTTGCAATCCCTAAAAAAGAGATGCAAATAATGCTGATTGCGTAGCCTAAACGATTAAAAAAATCGAATCGCGTTTGCAATAGCGGTTTCTCGAAGGCAACAAGAGATGATCAACAACAGTTGAGTCTCAGATTCTTGAAGGCAACAGAAAGAGGAAGGAAGAAGAAGAGCGGATCTCGCTGGGGTGTTGAACACCGGCGCTCAAAGCTATACCCGCAGTACGGATAAGCTCCCAGGAACCAGCAAGTTCAGGAGAACTTCTGGAACGCTCGTAAGTCAATATTTGAGACTTGAACGGGCTTCCTGGACTTAACAGACTCCCTCAACTCTCTTCTTGGTGCATCTTTCAAAGGAGGCCAAGGGGCTCTATTTATAGAGTGGAGTTGAGACTTCACCTCTTCTCCTATCCGATGTGGGACTAAAATACCAATACTCAAAAATAGAGTTTGATATTTTAGATCATCCCACAATCAGCATAGAAGTGTGCCAGTCCACGCCTACCCCCCGAACCCTCCCGTGCATGCACGAGACATCTTGGAGTCCGCGTCCGAGTCCGAGTCCGCACAACAAAAATTAACTTGCATCCTTGTTGGATTTAATCCTTTTTTTTCTTCTAGGAAAATACTTCCACATGGCACAAACTTGTGCCCCACTACACCTCATGTACACACCTCAACACAAGCAATACATTATATTGAGATACTCACCATTTGGTGTAGCCGATGTGGGACTATCTTTTCTAGTCCAAAGGCAAAAACACCAACAATCCCCCACATATCTCAATATATGGGTTGAGCGTTCCCCACAGTGATTGTCCATCATGCATTAGGAGAGATGTCGCTACGACTTGAATCTTCCCGCATAGGTTAAATAACAGCATGATACAAGAATGGACTAAGCCTTGAATTCTGCACCATAACTGCAATTCTTCCTACTCACATAGTGACATCAACTGTGCTTCTGGCTGCACATTGAAGGCCTTGTGCCAGCCTGGTTTCAGTGTATAATTTTTGGGCGTCTACAAGTTTACCCTCAAGAGACGGCCTGATATCTCTGTCCATACACTATAGGTGAGTTCTATATAAAGAGTCATTGGCATGAAGCATTGCGCTTCTTTGCGGTGCTACGCCGCTATGATATGGCTGACAAAGCCAAGGCATTACCCCTACCTGGGAACCTCATCGTAGTGTCATACTACTGTAGCATGAGGTCTCAAGCCTCTTTGTAGTGCCAAACTACCCAGCATGAAGCCTTGCGCTCCCTTGTGGTGTTACGCCACTATGACATGGCTTGCAAAGCCGAGGCTTTACCCCTACCTGGGTACCTCATCGTGGTGTCATGCCACTGTAACATGAGGACATCGGCCTCTTTGTAGTGCTGCCTACATCTCTTTATTACGATTATGCATCATTAGGCTACCTGCCTATATGCGGTGCTACGCCGCCTGTAACTTGGCTAACAAAGCCGAGGCATTACCCCTACCTAGGAACCTCATGGTGGAGTCACCCCACTGTAGCATGGAGTTGTAACACTCCTTTGTGGTTGTTGCGCCACCATGCTTCCTGTAAAGCATAACAGACCTTCACTCAGTCTGAGAACTCATTAAGGCATTATGCCATCCTTCTCACAGGATCAATTTTCCGTAGAAAATTCATAGTAGACAACAGTGGTTCTGGGTCCGAAACCCTTACATGTTCCGCAGAACAAGTGCCCACTGTTAACTAATATTTTTCCAGTCAATAGTCCTCCCTTGAATCAAAAAATTAGATATCTGGTAGATTTCTCTTTGAACCAATAATATAAAATTTATTGATAGGATTATAATGACACAATATTAGAATGCCTTCAAGCCCATCTTCCTTGCTGTGTCCTCGACCAGCTGACGCTTGAGACCCTTCGTGAACGGATCCGCCAGGTTTTCCTGACTCCGAACATCGATCACTGCAATGACGCCCCTTTTTATGAGATCGTTCACTGCTTTGTGCTTCAACCGCACAGTCCTCTTCTTCCCGTTGAAGAGTTCATTTGATGCCACTGCTGCTGCCGCCTGGTTGTCACAGTATATCGGAATCGCCGGTATCTGAGCCCCAACCATTGGAAGGTCATACATGAGCTCCCGAAGCCACTCTGCTTCATCTGCTGCAGCGTCCAATGCAAAGAATTCAGATTCCATGGAGGAGCGAGATAACATAGTCTGCTTCTTCGACTTCCACGATATAGCAGCTCCACCCATGGCGAACACATATCCACCTGTGGAATATTCGCTCTCCACCTCTGAACACCAGCTAGCATCACTGAAGCCTTCCACTACTGACGGATCTCCGCTGTAGTATAGTGCATATGTCTGAGTCTTCTTGAGATATCTCATAACACGCTTCACAGCTTTCCAATGCTTTACGCCTGGATTGCTCGTAAATCGACTCAACATTCCCACTGCAAAGGCTATGTCAGGCCTTGTGGCAGTAGTAGCGTACATCAAACTTCCGATGACGCTAGCGTACTCCAACTGCCTGACGCTCTCCTTCAAATTTGGCTCCAGTTTCAGATCACTCCTGTACGGTGTATCAATAATAGGAAGATCTTGATACCCGTAGCGAGAGAGCATTTTCTCAATGTAATGAGACTGTGACAGCGCTATTCCAGTGCCTGTCCGGATGATCTTGAGCCCCAAGATTACGTCGGCATCCCCCAAGTCCTTCATACTGAACTTGGTCGAGAGGAATTTCTTTGTCTCTGTGACGCAGCTTAAATCCGTACCTAGGATTAGCATGTCGTCCACGTATAGACAAACGATTACTCCTCTTCCGTCAGCAAACTTCGTATAGACACACTTGTCTGTTTCACTGAACCTGTAGCCATTTGACCTTATCACCTTGTCAAACTTCTCATGCCACATTTTGGGAGCTTGCTTCAAACCATACAGAGACTTCATCAACTTGCAGACTTTGTCTTCCAGACCTCTGACGACAAAACCTTCTGGTTGTTGCATGTAGATCTCTTCGGTCAGCTCGCCATTAAGGAATGCCGTTTTCACATCCATCTGATGTATCACCAGCTTGTGTATTGCTGCTAAAGCAATTAACAATCTGATAGTTGTCATCCGAGCTACTGGAGCATAAGTGTCAAAGTAGTCGATCCCCTGCTTCTGAGCAAACCCCTTGGCCACTAGCCTGGCCTTGAACTTGTCAATGGTTCCATCTGCTTTCATCTTCTTCTTGAAGATCCAT
Organism: Iris pallida; assembly: GCA_029216955.1. Classification (NCBI taxonomy): domain Eukaryota; kingdom Viridiplantae; phylum Streptophyta; class Magnoliopsida; order Asparagales; family Iridaceae; genus Iris; species Iris pallida. Next base: position 3,585,065 of record JANAVB010039220.1, read on the forward strand.
TTGCATCCGATGGGTCTTGCTCCTTCTGGTAGGTCGACCAATACCCATGTGTTATTGGAGGTGATTGAGTCAATCTCGTTGTCAATCGCCTCCTTCCAGAATATAGCATCTCTGGTCTTCATCGCCTCATCATAGGTAAGCGGATCTGCTTCCACATGATAGGTGACGAAGTCATCTCCGAAGTCTTTCGGCCTCCTCGCTCGCTTAGTTGACGGCTCAGCGAGTTCTGGTTCAGCTGGTGTCTCCTCGACAACAACTCCATCTTGGACTACTGGTTCGATAAAGATCTCTGTCTGCTCCGCACCCTCATTATTCTCCGGAATGTCCGCGAGAACAATATTCTTGTGCCTTGCAAACTTTTCTTCAAAATATTCAGCATCGCGAGATTCGATGATATGATTTGACTCGATATCAAGGAATCTCCGAGCATCACTCTTCTCGGCATACCCCAGGAAGATCGCCTTAGTAGTCCTTGTCCCCAGCTTCTGAATCTTTAGATCCGGGAGCTTCACATAAGCCAGGCACCCCCACACTCGAATGACATTCAGGTTGGGTCTGACTTTGAACCAGAGTTCATGAGGAGTTATGTCGGAAGTTGCATACGGCACTCTGTTCAGAATGAAAGTGGCCGTTAATGCAGCTTCTCCCCAATAGCACTTTGGGAGACCCGCAGTCAACAGCATAGAATTCATCATCTCTGTCAACGTTCTGTTCTTCCTTTCTGCTACTTCGTTGGATTGTGGAGAATACGGAGCCGTCGTCTCGTTGATGATTCCATGTTCTTTGCAGAATGATGAGAATTCATGAGACCTATATTCCCCACCTCGATCACTCCTCAGCCTCTTGAGTTGTTGTTCAGTTTGCCGTTCAGCCTCGGCCCTGAACTCCTTGAACTTCTCGAATGCTTCGTCTTTAGATTTGAGTAAATAGACGAAGGCATACTTGGAGAAGTCATCGATGAAAGTAATGAAATACTTCATCCCGGCCTTTGTAGAGAATTGTTTGAAGTCACAGATATCTGAGTGAACCAACTCCAGAAGATCTGTGCTTCGATGGACCCTGTGGAAGGGTTTCCTAGTGATCTTCGTCTGAGCACATATCTCACATTTCTCTACCTTACCCCCACACTTGGAGATAAGTCCTAGACTAGACATTTTGTTTATTCGCTTACAATGAACATGTCCTAGTCTATTATGCCACAACTCAAGAGAGTAATTCAAACTAGTGATAGCATTGACATTATTATGCTGGGTTACAACAAGCTGAATTTTGTACATTCCTTCAGTCTGAAAAGCTTTCACGAAGAAAGTACCCTTCTTGGACATTACCATTTGGCCAGCATTGATGTCCATCCTCAAGCCTGCGTTGCAGAGCAGGCTCCCAGAGATCAGGTTCTTTGCGATTGCAGGAACATGCTTCACACCTTGAAGCGTCAGAATGTTCCCCGATGTAAGCTTCAGCTCCACCGTCCCGATCCCCAGTACTTCAGCTTGTGCCTGGTTCGCCATCATGACTTTCTCGGAAGTAGGCTCATAGGAGACGAACCAGTCCTTGTCTGAACAGACATGACATGTCGCGCCAGTGTCTATCCACCAGTCCAAGTCTGCCCCCACAGTTGCAACCTGTGCTATCATGGCAACCTGATTAGTAACCAAAGAAAACTTTGTTAGGCTCACCTTGCTCTTTGGGCTTGGACTTGCATTCACTTTTATAGTGACCCTTCTTGCCACAGTTGAAGCAAGTCACATGGGACTTGGACTTCTGTTGCTTGAATCCTGGACCCTTCATTTTCAGATTCGAGAAGTCCTTCTTCTTGTGGTGAGAAGCCGCCTGCTTCCCTTTGTTCTCTCTGGTGGCTTGAACCAGATTTGCCGTTGCTAGTTGCTTGGACAGGGTGTCCAACTTCTGTTGAGAGCGCATCTCGTCCTCAACATGAATCTTGCTGAGGAGATTATCCAGGCTAATCTCCATCTTCTTCCTATGCATCCTTGCATAGATGTTGCTCCATCCTGGAGGAAGTTTTGCCACGATCCCTCCAACGACGAACTTGTCGACGAGGGGCATGCTATCGTCCTCCAGTTTCTGGCGCAGCTTCAGGAACTCTTTCACTTGGGGCAGCATGGTCTTCTCGTCTTCAAAGACCCATTTGTGGTATTTTTCAACCATGAACATCTTCGACCGGGCCTCGTCGTCGTCATACAGCTTCCCCACGGACTCCCAGATCTCTTTGGCAGAAGTCCTCTTTGTGTAGGACTCGGCCAGAGAGTCTTCCATGGAATTCAGGATCAGCAGCCTGCATATGCTGTTATCCTTTTTCCACTTCGTCTGCTTGCTCGTAGCAGCGGCCAGAACAGCAGCAGATCCTGTTGCTGGAACGATTGGTTCTTCCTCATCCAACACGTGATCAACATCCACGAGTTGAAGGTTCAGAGTCACCTTTCGCTTCCAGATCTGGAAGTGTTCGCCGTCGAATTTCTTCAACTTATTAAAGCCGGTATCGACAAGCGAAGCACGAGTGTTTTCCATCGAATCGTATAGCTTTGAGATTGTTAGTCTATTTGCAAACAATCGATGGAAAAACTCAGTTGCAATCCCTAAGAAGAGATGCAAAGAATGCAGTTGCAATCTCTAAAAAGGAGATGCAAATAATGCAGTTGCAATCCCTAAAAAAGGAGATGCAAATAATGCAGTTGCAATCCCTAAAAAAGAGATGCAAATAATGCTGATTGCGTAGCCTAAACGATTAAAAAAATCGAATCGCGTTTGCAATAGCGGTTTCTCGAAGGCAACAAGAGATGATCAACAACAGTTGAGTCTCAGATTCTCGAAGGCAACAGAAAGAGGAAGGAAGAAGAAGAGCGGATCTCGCTGGGGTGTTGAACACCGGCGCTCAAAGCTATACCCGCAGTACGGATAAGCTCCCAGGAACCAGCAAGTTCAGGAGAACTTCTGGAACGCTCGTAAGTCAATATTTGAGACTTGAACGGGCTTCCTGGACTTAACAGACTCCCTCAACTCTCTTCTTGGTGCATCTTTCAAAGGAGGCCAAGGGGCTCTATTTATAGAGTGGAGTTGAGACTTCACCTCTTCTCCTATCCGATGTGGGACTAAAATACCAATACTCAAAAATAGAGTTTGATATTTTAGATCATCCCACAATCAGCATAGAAGTGTGCCAGTCCACGCCTACCCCCCGAACCCTCCCGTGCATGCACGAGACATCTTGGAGTCCGCGTCCGAGTCCGAGTCCGCACAACAAAAATTAACTTGCATCCTTGTTGGATTTAATCCTTTTTTTTCTTCTAGGAAAATACTTCCACATGGCACAAACTTGTGCCCCACTACACCTCATGTGCACACCTCAACACAAGCAATGCATTATATTGAGATACTCACCATTTGGTGTAGCCGATGTGGGACTATCTTTTCTAGTCCAAAGGCAAAAACACCAACAATGGCTAGCTCTAACATGTACCAATTGTCATCCTCTGATCATCATCCACCTCGACAGATAACTGGTGTTTGGTCCCCTCCTCTTCATTCTTGGAAAATCAATTTTGATGTATCTTTTTTTGAAGACAAAATGGGTAGTGCAACAACATTGCGAGATCATGAAGGAGATTTTCGAGGTGCAATCTCATCATTTCAGAGAGGTGACTCACCTCTGGAAGCGGAAGGAATAGCTCTAAACCTAGCTCTTGAACCGTGTCGAAGAAACCCGGACATGGCTATCATTATTGAATGTGATTGCTTCTATCCTCCAACGATTCAGATATTCTTCTGTGGCGAGTTTGTCATATTGTTGAAGCAGCCTGGTCCTATCTTAATTCATCTAGGAGCATTTCCTTCTCTTTCATTCCAAGGCTAGCTAATGTGGTCGTCCATACATTAGCAACTAATTATCTGTTTTATAATCAGTTTGTTGTTACTTGGTTACACAAAGAACAACTGACATGTACTTTAAACCATATATGCTAGGATATATTTGTATCTTAAACATCTAAATATATTTCCTTCTTTGCACAAAAAAGAAGGATCTCCACAATTTAACCAAACAAATTTATGCATCATGTATCTTTTTCTTCTATTGACCCTACCTTAAAGGAGTTGTTATGGACCAATCCTTTTTGTTAGCGGTTCATAAAACACATGCTAAAGTATTTTTTTTATCACGTGCATAGATGTCGATGGCTTCAGAACCTCACTTGTCCAAGTGTAAGAAAAACGCTTTGACCATATATGCCATCGATTTGGAACAAAATGTGTGCCGTACAAAACAAAACAATGTAGAGTGGCTGTTCGGTAATTTCCATTCATGACAGGTGGTATTCAGCTGTAAGCCGATGGGAACTGACTCCAGCATAACGTGAGTCGTCCTCCCGAAAGCTTGGGGCCGTTGAGGGTTTGATGGCAGCACGAGACACGCATTGAAGACCTACTTTCTCCGATAAGGACACCTGCACTTATTTGTAAACACAAGTTTTTGAAGGCTTTTGTTTTCACCATTTTTTTCTAATATAGGCGGCTGGCGTGTCGGTGTACTCCAGAGTGCCCGATTCTCCCTCTAATGTACTCGGCTCATTCTGGGCCGACTTGGTCCATGCAATCGGACGGACCATAAGTAGGGGACTTCATGAGCTGGAGAGGGAGTTCCTTTTGTAACCCTTACATAGTTAGTGTTAGCAAAAGGAGTCTTATTTTTTCCTTCGAAATTTTGTAACCAACAAAAATAAAATAAGTTTAGTGTTACCGGTCTATGGAAAGTCGCACAGGACGCACCGTCCTAAGAATTGATCCGAGGTCCATGTGCAAATGTTCTCGAACTCTCCTTCTGGCAAAACTTTCGTGCTACCGATTTCTCGTCGTCGCACACAACTTCGAGAGATATGACTCGAACTTAGCCAGAACGAAAAATGGAAGAACAAAATTTATCGTTCAAGGTGAGCAGTGGAAAGAGACAGAGCTTCTTGTGGACACTCACAAAAAAAGAAGAAGAAACGCTGTCTTTTCTTTTATTGGCGCAAGGCACCACAAATCGAGTACGCCTGAGAGATCCTGCGCTGAGAATTCCCGAGTACAAAAAAAAATTCTGGGGAATGGGACGATGGAGATCGAGCGGCAGTTGCTCCTTTACTCCGTTGACACTCCGATTACAAAAGTGGGAGAAAACCTAAGAAAATTGCTAACTCTCGGCTCACTGGCAAGAAGTGCAGCAATTTGCCTCTTGAAAATGCTCTCCGTTCTCTTGTTTTGAAGAGGGGTGAGGCCCCCCTTTTATAGTCGTTCTCAAGCTGGAATGAAGTTATGCGCCCACATGAGGAAACATGCTGGTTCTTATGTGGGCGCATAGTCCTGCTTTGGGCGCATAGGATGTAGGCGCATACAGGCTGCGAGATCGTGGGTTGGTCGTGGTGTTGACGTGGCCGCAAGCTTCGGTGCACGACTGCTCGTGGAGACTGACATGGCCATGCGCTTCGGTGCACGTTTTGATCATGGCTTTGACTGAGTCAGGCTTGGGCGCATAGCCATGTCTCAGGCTATGCTCCCTCCTTTCGGGCGAGCTAGTCTTGGGCGCATGAAGCTTCAATGACTGGACGCATGGAGCTACATTTGACTGGGCGCATGGAGCTTTATTAAGTGGGCGCATGGAGTTAAACTGTCTGGGCGCATGGAGCTACACTTGACTTGGGCGCATGGAGCTATACATGACTTGGGCGCATTGAGCTATATTTGCTGAAAAATTTTCATGCTTCTACAGGACCCCCTTAAAAGTTTTCGATACTTGAACAAGTTCGAAATACTTTGAAAGAAGCATGGATCGTCTTCTCGCGAGGCAATGGGTGCATAGCTCGGCCCTCTCCTTGGACGCATAGTATTTGGCCAGCCTGGCAGGGAGATACGACTGTTGAGATTTTTCTCGAAATTTGAACTCACAGATTCATCAGAACAGAATTTGAAGCGGTCCATCCTTTATAGGTCGTCCACGTCAGCAAGGGACATTCGCATAGTATGCAGAGAGCTGATCCTTCACGTGGGCGCATAGGCTGTAGTGGGCGCATATAATGGGCGCATATAGCAGGCGGGTACATAAGAAGTGGCCCATGCCTATAAATAGACCCTAGAGGAGAGAGAAATTTCATTATTCCTTTCTTTTTTAATTTCTCAGAAAACTCTTCATCTTCTTTCTTTGAGAACCATGTCTCCCAAGGCCGCCAAGAGATCCACGAAGGGCAAGGAGGCTGTGTCGAGTGACTCTCCTCCTGCGGCAGCGTCCTCGAAAGTCCAGGACCCGATTCTGGGTGAGGGCATGTTTCAAAAAAATGAAGTCTCGAGCGTTAATTTGCGACGCTCGAACTTCTCTTTTGCCTGGACACTTTCGCCTAGGGCAACATACTTTTGTGAGCGTTACTATGCGCCCACAAAAGTCATGCGTCAAAACTGGGGTGTGCTATGCACCCACGTGTTGCCATATTATGCGCATCTTTAAGCCGTGGCATGTTATGCGCCCGCGCACTGTCCGAGAGTCATGCGCCCACATGTCTTGTTTTGGACGCATATCCCTTTGGGCACATAGGAGTCTTCAGGACTTAGTTTTTTCCTACAGTTTTCTAAATTCGACTGTCTTTCTGCCCCTTGCTTTTTGCAGCACCCATACCGAAGGCTGAGGTTTTTGTGAAAGTGGAGATGCTGTCTTCTTTCATCAAACAAGAGTCACCGTTCGTTAAGGAGGAGGTGGTACCAAAAATTGAGGTAGAAGAAGAGTTGGTGTCCATCGGGGAAAGAATTACTCCCGAGATTGAAGCTGCTGTAAAGAAGGATCCCAAGTCTGAGGGCAGTAGCACTGGGAGTTCTGACCCACCTGCCCTGGCCGAGGACCTTAATCAAATAGATCCTTCATATGCGAAATAGTTGAGGGAATGGTATATGCCTCAACACAGCTAGGAACCGCGGGTTCCCATAAATGTTCGTACAAGTCTTGGTATTTCTGTTTGTCTTTATCTTTGTGTTTCACCTCTTTTGGACGTCAAATGTAATCCTCCTGCTCAGATGAAGGGATGGAGAACCTTTTGTTTTGCTCATGAGGTGTAGTCCTATGAATGTAACTGATTTTGAATAAACAGAATACATTCGCTCCATTCTTTGCTTGTGGTATCTGTTGTGCTTGTATTAGAGAGCAAAATATCGTATTTGTGTAAAGGGTATCCCGTTGGAGGATGTAACGCCCCAGTCCCAAAATACGTAGGAGTAGGAACGTAGACATGCCAGCTGTATACATACGAAGTACACTCCAATATATGGAAACCTCGTATGAATACATAGGCTGTAAAATGCAGTAGAACCATAACTAATCTCATCCACACAAAAATAAATGAATAAAAGATGTCATATAATAATAATGAATGGTCTTGATACAATATGTTGGGCGGAGACAAATCCACTACCAACAAGTAAAGAAAAAATATATGAGAAAAGAAATAAGTTTGGCGAGCGAAGCGAAGACGATCCAAGCGCAATCATCCTCGAAAAAATGGAGATGGTTACGGCTAAAGCTAGAACACATGCAAAAGACAAGAGCACACACCTGGAGAGATAACCAGGTCCTCAGAGGGACGTAACAAGAAACATAATATCATGCCATATAAACTGAATAAATATTGCTCAAATAAATAAGTCAATTGAATTATAACATGGTCCAATACACACCTATTGAACGAGCGTACCATCCCCCCAACCAAATAAGGACAGGAGATGGTAAACTAATTCACGGTGACGTATCTTTCTATGCTATGAATCCAATATGGTATCCGGACCCCAACAAGGTTCAATACCTTCTCATCGAAGTAGTAAGTCACACCTACAACCAAACAAGGACAAGATGTGACAAACTAATCCGCGATAAGTTATTGTTCCAAGCTACGGTCAGATACAAGTTTCCAAACCAAAAGTACTCGTACCTAACGGATAAAGGTGCCTAACCGTTCTAAGTGAAATGTAGTTAAGAACAATCCTTCCTACGCATGGGCCCTGGCTAAATAGGATCAGCATAGTCCCCCCTTGGGGCACCAGAGGCCCCATCAATAAGAGCATGACGTTCCACAGAACGTCAGTGGCCGTTAGTAATCATGGGTAAGCTGACCCGCGTCTCCGGCGGAGCTCACGGGTTACAAAAGAGAAAGTGCATCGAAGCCCATACGTTAAGGAATTGTCCTCCCCGTCCAATGCCTAATATGTTGTATCCACAACAGTAAACCTCTATAACCGCTAAGTCAAAACTAGCATGCAATCTCTATTAGCTGTTATTCCTATCGCACGGCTTGTACGTACTGGTGGCCAGCCAATCATGCACGTCCGTGTTCTACATGCGACACACAACTTCGTGGTATAACGTGTCAAGGCCATGAATGCAACACACAAAGGTGGTCCCTTAAATCTAGGTTGAATGTGTAAGAAAAATAATACATAGCAGAAAATATAAATGAACAGTAAGTTCTAACAGTTCATGCCATGTATCACAGTTTATTTTGCATAAAAAATATTGTATAGTTCATAAAATATAAGCTAAAATAAATAAACAGCAAATGGTAAGGTGTCTTGCCTGGTAGAACGCCTGGTGTACTGCAATGATCAATGTGGCACGAACAGCGACTTCGGTTTAACAACTATGCAAGGTGACATCTGATGGTGGCACAGATAATTCTATTGGGTCAAGAAGGGTCAATTTAGTTAGGGTTGATATAGGAAAGACCGAGATTGCAAGAAGATGTGGATATGACTATCCATGAATAAGATTGCATAAATGAAAAGAATTGGTAGGAATAAATAAATAAACTATTTTAGAAAATAATTATATATTTAAACTAAGTTTTTATTTCTCCAAATACTATAAAGAAATACTTGAAAAGTCTAGAAATATTTTTAGACTAAAACTAATTTTGTGAAAATGTAATTTTTAGACCAAATAAAATAATAATATATCTACGCTTCGAAATCCAGTTTTGTAAATAAATATAGGCCAAGCCTAGTACTACATATTTTATGACAATTAAAGTTTTAGGAGAATATATGTTTATTCTAAAATAACTATTAAAAAAAATTTATAATAATAAAAATCTTAATACTATTTTGCTATTTAATGATATACTAATTAATGGTATATATATTGTATATAGAAAAATCTAATGTAGTAATAATAATAATAAAACTACTAACTGCAATAATAATAATACTATCAGTAATATAATAATAATAATAACAATAGAAATAATGATAATAATAATAATAATAATAATAATAATAATAATAACCACAAATGAACTATTATCTAATAATCATAATAATAATAAAAAAATAAAATGAATTAATAACCACAACTGTGAGGTGGTTCTCCTCTCTCGAGGAGTCCAACCACAGTAAGTAAAGAAACGAAAAGACAGGGAGAGGGGAAGAGAAAGAGAGAGATTGAGTGAGCGAGAGAGTGAGTCGGAGAAGAAAGGATGAGGGAGAGCTGTGGTCTGGAGAGAGGAAGGAAGGAGAGTGCGGGTGGCGGTCGGTCGGGCGCTGGATCAGTCGCCGGCGACGGCCAAGCTCGTGGGCGGCGGCTAGGGCTGGTCCGCGGCGCTGGACGGCGACCAGAGGGGGTTGTAGGCGGAGCAGACGCGGAGGGGGTGGCGAGGCAGCGACAGTCGGAGGAAGCTCGGGGTTCTCGAGCATGGTGATCGGTCGGCTCCGGTGGAAGAGGGAAAGGGACGTGTCGGAGGAGAAGGTCGGCGACGGAGAACGGCGTTTGGGGGTGGTCGGGCTCGTGGGGTTGCGCTGGCACGGCGGTCTCGCGGAGGCACGGCGAAGAGAGTGGCTGGCGATAGGCTTGGTGACGGCTCGAGTTCGGTGTGCGGCAGAAAAATTTGGGTGCACGCGTGCGTGGAGAAGACGCAACGGCGGCAAGGGTCGACGGTCAGGTGAAGGGGTACGTGTGTTTTTATTTGTTTTTTTATTGGTTTGGTGGTGGCTCCGACGATCGCTGTGGTGGTGGTGATGGTTTGGGTGTGTCGGTCGGGTGGTTATGGTGGTTATGGTGTTGGTGAAGATTGGCTTGGTTGTTGGCGTGTTGTTGGTTCGGATCTGGAGGGTTCGGCCAGTGGCCGAAGGCGAGGTCACACTGGTTCGACCGCGGTGGCAGAGTCGAGAAGTTTTCGTAGGACCTTGGCGGAGTTGGACGTGATGGTGGTTATGAGTCGTAGAGGTTAGAGTGGTCGGGATGGTGGATACAGGGAACATGGATGGCCGGGTTGGGGAGCTTCTGGCCGGAGTTGGGAGGCGCGGACATTGTGCTGGTCGGGATAATGGGAACGACTGATACGGAGGTTCGGGATTAGGATTGGGTGTTGGTTGTCCTACGAGACATAGCCTTGGGGTCGAGTTCGTGTTCGGCGTGTGGATACGAAGAAGATGAAATGTAGATGTAATACAAATAGTGGAAGGGAAAAATAGGGACGCAGTCACGATACACGCACGATGAGATGTTGGTCACGGACACGATGCACTTATGTTTGGTTGTGGAATTTGTAGAAGATGATTTGTGGAGAAAATAATATGGAGGAGTACCTGCCTATTTATAGGATGTAGAAATTTCCAGTTGGATAATGATTAGGAATATTCAAACCCAATTTAGATAATTCAATTATTAAATTTAAATCAATGAAATGAAATCTAAATTTAAATCAAATTCCAATTTAAATCTATAATTTCTACCTTTATACTATTTAAATTAAATCGATAAAATTAAATCGAGATTTAAAATGGCCACAAAAATTTTCAAATATATTTTCCAAAAATACCAATAATAATAATTTTGAAAATAATAAATATTTTTAAATATCTTTTTGAATAATAAAATATTAATATTAATAAATTTCAAAAATGGAATTATATATAAATTCAAATTAATGTATCTTATATGCGAGGAATATTTCCATAAAATACACTTCAAGTAAAATACAAATAATTATTATATATATTATTTGAACTATATAAAAAAATAGAAAAAAATTTTTTACTAAAAATATGTACGCTCGCACATATTCGCACTTGTCGAGCAATTACGAAAAACAAAATTTTGCGCACGACGTACAATACGACTACGCGACGTACACTACAAAATTTTAAATCCGTACAAATTTTAATAATAAAAAATATAGTAAAAATTTAGGGGTTTTACATCCTACCCAACTTAAAAGAATTTTGTCCTCGAAATTAAGAATTAGTAGGGGGTGAGAAGACACAACGGTAGATAGAAGGGATCTTTAAAGAAGTTTATATGGTCGTAGTCTAGGTTGAGGATATGATTAAGAGACGATTGTAATCACTCTTAAATTTAAGTGATTAGAAAGTCAAGATTATAGATTTAGGGTCGAGGGAAAGGTCGAGTAGTTCAAGACAAAGATATAGTTACATTGGGTGGTAATGGTGATAGGACAGTTAGAGGAAGTTCTAGTATAACACCTTCTTCCTTCTAAAATAGATGAAGGCAAAAGCAATAAGGAGTTCAAAAGACGTTATTATCGAGTACGAATACGTGGTTGAAGGACGACCAAAAAATTTCAAAAGGAGTTGCCAAGGCAGTCGCGGATGGGACTCTAGAGGACAAGTTTAGCTATGTCCCCATCCACGTAGAACGATATATAGAAGCGAACCAAAGTGCACTTGGTTGATCAGACCATTATGCACCGGTTCTGATTAGACGATACGTTAGTAGGAGATCTTCCAATAACATATGTCGTGAACAAGCCCGATAAATCAATGAACTTGCAAATCTAGGTTATAGTAGCAACATTTGTCAAGAGAGTGATATTATAGGCACGAGAGTTTAAAATTGAGGGAGAGTTTAGTCGAACACTAAAGGATCTAAGCCATGTCATGTGATGGTCTTTATACAATCGTCCTATAGTCTTCTGTCTATGTCCTTGGTTGGCTAGACGGATTAGGGTCCTCTAGATTCTAGAATCTAAATAAACTTGCTAATATAGGTCACTAGGTCAAAGGGGTTGCTTGGTCATAAGGCGTTCTACCCAACTTAAAAATAAACTAATAATGTTTTGGGACAGCTAACTAGTAGGGTCAATCTCTAGCAAACATGATGGGAAGATAAGAATAATGATAGAAGGAATCAAGCAAGATGCAGTCGATGAGTCGAACGATAGTTCGAATATGGAATCGAGGAAAGAGGTCAAGTATGTGGATGAGATCCTAGACTTCTAATCCTATTCGCAGGCTTGCTTGATACGGTAAAGTAACCAAATAATTTATCTCGACCTATTGCCCTTTTGTGTATCCCGTTGGAGGATCCCCCTCTTTTTTTGGACCTATTGCCCTTTTGTGCATTCGAAAATGCGAGCAAATAGATTGGAATGATACTTTCGTGGACCTATTACCCTTTGGCACGCCAGCGATGCGGGTAATAGATTTGAAACAAAACCTAACAGAGATAACATGGTTGTGATAGGTTTTGTGATCTTGACACCATGTCTTTTATCCTGGATTGGGTATAGGTGTCGAGTCAGAAGACTACCGGTATCAGAGGAAATATGGACGTGTCACACGATAATCAGGAGCATTTTTATCTTCGAGAGCATAGTTGGGTATGAGGAGCGGGCCAACACTCTGAGAAAAGTTCTGAACGACCTAGAGGGTCAAGTGGCCAGGTTCTGGTATGCCAAATAGCGGAGCCTGACGTCACTGTTCCGTACAGAGGAAGAGGCTTTCATGACAGCTCTTGCAGAGGAGAAGGCTACCTTTCAGGCAAGGAAGGACACCCTCATTCAGGAGATTGGCGAGCTGGCTGACCAGTACAGCCAATTCAATGCTGCAAGTGAGGCACGTACTGCCTTGAAGAATAGGCTGGCTATGCAGATCACTGAGAAGCACAATCATATTGCGCATATCAGGAACAAGATCGCCCAGTTGGAAGCTGACTTGAGGACGGCGTCATCTGAACAAGAGGATCATCTGTCCCAGGCTGCCATGACTGCCACCGCTTCTGTCCGTTTAGAAGAGCAGCTGGCAAGGTTGGAGGGGGAGCATCTTGATCTGGTCCTCTTTGAAGATGAAGCCGCTCGCCAAGAAGAGGCACGGCACCGAACTGCTGTGAAATTTGAAGCCGAGATTGTTGCTCTGAGGGACAACATAAACCGCCTGTGTATCCCGTAGATTTTTGTAATTTTTTTTTTGGCCATCACGGCTCTTGTACCATTTTTTTGTCTTTTGATAGACGTTTAAGTACAAAATGAAGAATCTTTTCGAAAATGGATGTGGTTTTGTGAAATATCGATTCTAGAGGTAATATGGATGTAACAAGGATATTTATGGTGGGTATTCCACTAGAGAATTTTGATGCGGACCTATTATCTATTTTATATTCAAGTTATTTGAATATAGATAATAAGTTGAATGAAGCTGCTAGTAGAGGTAATGTGGACGTAATAGCAGAGGATGTTCTATATCTGACCAGAGGTAATATGGACGTGAAAAGATGTATAACATTTTTAGGAGGGAATAGATAGTTCAGAGGTAGTATGGACATGACTATCTTTGATGAATGCTTTGCTCAGAGGTTATGTGGACGTGGCAAAACTTTTAATCATTCCGATGGAGAAATAATTATCGGAAAACAATTCAGAGGTAATAGGGACGTGATTTGTTTTCGTCAAACCGAGTTTGGACAGAGTCAAAAAAGAAAATGATTTCACTGGAGAAATATTTAGAGGACCTATTATCCAGGGCATATTCAAGACTCTTGAAATACGGATAATAGTTAGATAGTTTTTTTAATCATATAAACATCGTACTGTACATTTACATGATTGAACATATGTGAACGAAAAGAGGTTACACATAGTATTTTTTCATGAATTTGCCATTGATAGGCATCATGAGCAAGTCACTGTCAGGTTTGGTCAGCTGGTATGCACCATTAGAATACACCGATTCTATGAGGAAAGGACCTTCCCATTTAGGCTGGAATTTCCCTTTTGTTTTGTGCGTCATGACCATCGGTCTTCTTACCGCTAGGACCAGATCGCCGACTTGGAAGATCTTTTCCTTCACCTTTTTGTTGAAAGCTCTGGAAAGGCGTGCTTGGTGTAGCTCAATACGCTGTTGAGCTAATAAGCATTTTTCGTCTAGCGCTTCGAGCTCTTGGAGTCACAAACGGTAGCTCTCTTCAGTAATCAGCTCACTGGCTAGGGCTATCCGAAGAAAAGAAATCTGGATTTCTAGGAGAAGAACTGCTTCGCTCCCATAAACCAGAGAGAATGGCGTACTGCCTGTTGGAGTCCGGACTGTTGTGCGGTAGGCCCATAGACATTCATCGAGCTTCTTGTTCCAATCGTGCTTATTTGAAGACACGAACTTCTTGAGAAGTTTTATGATGGTTTTGTTGAAGGCTTCTGCTAGCCCGTTAGCCGCTGGATTGTAAGCAGTAGAGGCTACATTCTGGATTCGATTCTTATCGCAGAACCGATAGAATGCATGGTTTACGAACTGTGGATCATTGTCATGGATGATCCTGCGAGGTAAGCCGAAGTGGTAGATGACGTGATGTTTGATGAAACTGATCACGTTTGATGTCTTTTCTTCGGTGAGCGGTATATCTTCCGTCCATTTGCAGAAGTAATCGGTTATAGCTAGGATGAACCGATGTCCTTTAGAGAATGGCGGGCTGATTGGTCCTATGACGTCCATGCCCCAGGCTTTAAATGGCCAAGATGCTGCCGTCGGGTGTAGAAACTCCGAAGGTTGATGAATGAAGTCAGCGTAGAACTGGCAAGCTCTACACTTTTTTGCATGTTCAACAGCATCCGCTATCATTATGGGCCAGTAATAACCCATTCGCTTGAGGCGATCTATAATTTGGGGCCTGGTTGATGTGCACCACAAACTCCATCTTGAGCCTCCCGGAGTGCATGCTTGGCTTCTGTGTCTGATAAGCATCATAACAGTAGCCCGTCATAAGAGCGTCGGTACAGCATCTTGGTAGCTGTGTCATAGTAAAATCTGAAGGATCGCCTTTGGATGGATACTGCCTCCTTCGGGTCCTCGGAGAGGATTTCATAGACATCGTAGTCTATGAAGGAAAATCTCCAGTCTTTAGCATCGACGTTTGTTTCTACTGCGTAACTGTGATGAATATGCAAGGCATCTTTCACACAAAATAGTTCTCGACCATTCACTGTGATCGACTGCTACGTATTGGTAGGAACGGTCAAGGAAGCAGCGAGACCGGCTAGAGCGTCTGCTTCTATATTCTGTAGTCGAGGCACGTGCTAGATGAAGAATACAGCGAAAGTAGAGGCCAGCTCGATTGTTGCTCTGTGGTAGGGGATGAGATCTTCGTGTCAAACTTCATAATCCCCTCGGACCTGACTAACTATTAGCTTGGAATCGCTATAAGCCTCTAGATAGTCAACTCCCAGTTGTTTTACCAGTTGTAGGCCGATTAATAGGACATTATATTCGGCTACGTTGCTGGTGCATGGTTCCACGAGAGAATATGTACGGTGTATAACCAGATGATCGGATGACACGAGCACGACACCTACTCCAGCCACAATATTCCCTTTGGGTCCTGTTCTTGATGCGCCGTCTAAGAACATTCGCCAAATAGCGATTTCTTCAGTTGCAGTGTTAGACTCCACTACTTCGTCGGAGATTTCGTCGTAGAGTTTGGACGATTCCGGCACCGGATGAGCTGCTAGGAAATAAGCTAATGCTTGGCCTTTGACTGCCTTTTGAGGAACGAAGATCATTATAGAAGCATGGAAAAGAACAGAAGAAGTCCATGCGGCTCAAAACATAAGAAGTCTATGCGGCTCAAAACAGAAGGAGCCTCATGCGGCTCAGGAATCTATCAGATCCTCATGCGGCTCAGAAACTCTTGAAATAGCCTCATGTGGCTCATGCAAGAATCATGTGACCATATACAGCTTTACAGCTGGCCATAAAGTGATTGCTTCCATTAAATGCTCTGATATAAATTAATAACTCTGACACTAAAGCTGAAATGATGAACTTCGATATGACGGCGTATTTTTTGAAAAACGGAGAAAATCTCCTCTGCATCTGGCATGATCCACCAACTACAAAGCCTCCTATGCGGCTGCCACCACCCCATGCGGCTGATGCTCGCATGCGGCTCGGAGTGTGAAGACTCTTGTCATGCGGCTCAAATTATGAATAGTCACCCTATGCGGCTGCTGTTCTCATGCGGCTCGGATCATGAGGATCAACTCCATGCGGCTCACGTCCATGCAGCCTTGACACGTGGCAAGTCCTATGCGGCTCAATTGAAAACCACCCCGATGCGGCTCAGATTTTGGAGGCTTCACCTATGCGGATGCCACCTTCATGCAGTCCAAAACCTAAGAAGCTACCCTCATGCGGCTGTGGCTCGCAATTATGACACGTGGCAGAAGATCAGTTTCCCATGTGGCACTAAATCAATCAAGAGTTATCAACAAATCCCAACAACCTGATTTAGTACAATCATCATAATTATCCGAATCAAAACAGATTTATGGCAATCACATGGATTAAACATGTGGCAGGAGATCCGAGCTTCGCAAGATTCATGACGATCAATATTGATTGCCCATACTGATTTTACACAATCAGCATTAATTGCCCATACGGATTTGGCGCAATCAAGAATTAACTGCCCAGATGTAATACAATCAAGATTAATGGTCCAGATGATTGGCCACCGACTTTTCAAGGGGGAATCATTGCAAACCCTAATGATCACACCCCCACTTCTATAAATAGAAATGTGCCATTTCCTTGCAAACCCTAGAGAATTGAGGAGAAAAAAGGAGGAGAGATCGGATCCAAAAAACAAAAAATATAGCAAGGTGCCATTCCCTTGTAAGAGAGATCCTCTCCACCCGGCTGGACACACAGAGAGATAATGGCACGCACAGAAGAGTCTTTCCATCTTGAGAGCAGTTCTTCACCGGAGCCAAGGCTACGTCTGATCGTCCAAGGAGTAAGGCAGAGCGGCCATCTCTTTTCCGAGCCTCTACCGTCACCTCCAGAATCAAAACTAAACAATCGTACTTAGACTGTTGTACCTAGGTTTTCATCCCTAGGCTTTCTTTGTACGAGCGAGTTTTTATTATGAGTCTAAGTCCAGTCCTCCTATATAATTGTTCTGTACTTTTACAATCAATGACAAATACGATGGCGACTCTGCTGGGGACTAACTTCTCTACGGCTGAGGAGTTGGTGGCGCAATCAGACGCAGCCAAACTTGGCTCCACTCAACAAATACCGGTCGTCCGGTTCGACCAATAGGCGTTTGAAGAAATGCTCTCCGACGGGAGCGCTGGCCCGGTCCAGCGGCGATCCCGCACAAAGAAGGTCCGTAGGGAGTGGAGACCCAAAAATTTTTCTCCTCTCCAAGCTCTCGAAGAAGTACTCTCTGTTGCCCGAGACAACGGAGAAGTCTCGCTTGCGGCCCCACTTCAGACCACAGAGGACTCTGCTGTCCCCAAGTCCGGCAGAAGAAAATACTATGATACTGGATTTGCAGGGGCAAAGAGGAACTCTGTGCAATCCAAGCCACATAAGGACGCCAACCGTATGGGGAAAGCTCATGCGGCCGCAACTGTCAACCGCATGGGAAGGCTCATGCGGCCACAACTATCAACCGCATAGAGAAAACTTATACGGCCAGAACTGCCAACCGCATGCAGACAGCCTGCACGGCCATGACTTCTAGCCGTATACATAAAGTTTATGCGGCCACAAAGGATAGCCGCATGCAGACAGCCTGCACGGCTACACATACCATCTGTATGCAGACAGCTTGCATGGCCACCGATCCTAGCCGTATACCATCTACTCCATGCGGCTCACAGTCATTCTTTGACCGCCTCTCATATGGTCCTGACCATGAAGGTTCTCTGGAGCATATGCCAGACTCTGTTGTGACCAGCTTGGACTCTTCCAACTACGAACTTTCAGGTGCTAGGAGGAAGAAGTCTTGGACAGCGCGGACTCGACGAGCTCAGTCGGCTACCCCGACTTCTGACTACCAGGGCGTCCCAATGACTATTACTCGGGTCCCTGATGGGAAGTTGTACAGAACTACCCGTATCCAGCCCTCAGCGGCCAACGAACGGGATAGTTATCAAGAATCTCCTAAGAAGGATCGGGGGCAAGTACTCACGCTACCCCCACATCAAGGAGCAGGCAGGAGGCCAACGCACTCATCAGCCCACAAAGCAGGTGACCCATGCAACGTGATTCTTCACAAGCGCAAGAAAAGAGATGAAGATTTGATGTGCAAAGAGTCCAGTCAAAGACATCAATGCACCCAAGTCATAGTCAACTTTTGCTGCAACAAGGAAGCAGCACAAAAAGACCGATGGTCCTTCTTCCAAAGGCTGCAACACCCAAACTCAGAAGACGAGGCGCTTCTCGTCGCCTCTTGCAATTCTGCTCTGAAGATTCCTGGCAGCGGAAGAGGGAAGAAAACAAATGTCTCCAGCACAAAAATTTCAACCGGCATAACCAAGAAATTTTTTTCTAAACGGCTGTCTACCGTCGTTGCAGGAGGAGTTTACCAAGGTACCCGTTCAAAGACAAAATCTGCCACACTGGGAGATTCGTCCACATCTATGGGAGACACTGGAGCCTGGGGTAGCATTCCTCCAAATATCCATAGTAACCCGGTATTCCAAGAAGATAGTCCGGGTGGAATGGTTCACCCAACAGATGCAGCAGATCCCGACGTCCCCGAGGACGTCCACAATTCCCAAGACGAGGCAAGCTCTGAAGCTGGGGGTACCACCTTTTATGAGTCAGAACCAGAGGAGGGCATTCCCATATGCCCATATGACTTCTCTGTACAAGGGTATGACTCAGAGGGCACGTCCTCTACCGTTCCTTCCATCTTTCCTCATGTGAGGACGGTATTCATGACAGACAGTGATCGCTAATGCATCGACACTCTGGAGGCCATACTACATGCTTTGGTCAAGTCTGTGGACGAGATCAAAGCAGCCCTTCCAACTCTGCAAGGAAGAATGCCTGGCCAAACAAGCTTGGGTCCCGCGGTCAATGCGGACTCGAACTCAGCTGCACCAAACCCGGGCAATAGTCCTCCTGAAATATCGGCTCCTACCACTATAGACGATGCCAGGGAGCCAAGAAGAGAGGTCCAGGATCTTCGGGCCATGTTCCATGCCCGAGAAAATTGCCAAGACCTCAGGATACGACAACCGTATCCCGCTGCGTGGAGAGGTGTTCCCTTTCCACCAAAATATAAACTATTCCACATCAATCCATATGATGGGAAGACATCTACAAGCAGGTACATCACCTACTTCGAAGTCACAACCGACCACCTGCCTCATGACGATGCCATCCTTACGCGGTTGTTCATCGGAGCCTTGGAAGGGGTCGCCTTCAACTGGTACCGCAACTTGCCGGACAATTGCATCCACTCCTTCATCGGCTTCAAACATATGTTCCTAGAGAGGTTCTATGAAGTAGGACAAGACGTGACAAAGTCCACTCTCATGGACGTTGTTCAGGAAGAAAAGGAGCTAACAAGAAATTATATCGAGCGGTTTTGCCAAACCGCGATGATGCTGTCTTCTGGCAACCATGATTCCTCCTTGATTGAAATTTGCCAAAAGAGACTGTTTCCCACAATCAATCTCTGGATGGACGAAAGTCAATTCAGGGATTGGAAGACGTTCATCATCAGTGCCACTAGCGCAGAAGACAAGGTGAAGAAAGCCCGCCAACTGGATTGCACATCTCGGAAGGGAAAGACAAGGGCAAACGACCTAACCTCAACAACAACAATGGTGGTAATTCCTCCAGCAACCGAGACAACAAGGCAAGCAGGTTATGGTGATCGACACAGCCCCAAAGCCCGAATCAACACCGACAGAAAAGTAGTGGCCTCAGATGACCTACTCCTTCGAGGATGGCCATATTAAACCCATCTTAGACATGCTCATCCAAGGAGGACAAATTCAGCTCCCTCCTCCTAGGCGAGAGCCTCGCCCTACAGATATGGAGAGCCCCAAGTACTGCCATTACCATCGCTATGTTCACCATGCTATCAGCTGAAGCAATACATCCAACATCTCATCGATTCTAAGGCCCTGGCAACATGGTGTCAGTACAATTCGGTAACTTTCCTCTGACAAGACTGCTATCAGCCGTAGCAGCCAACATGGTGTCAGTACAATTCGATAACTTCCCTCCAACAAGGACTCAAGACAGAGTAGTACCTGTACCCCGAGCAAGGATGGAGGTCGGTAACCTTCCACCTCCCCGAGACCAAACTGCTGGTCTAGTACCCCTTACCACATCACGAGGGGAGATCATGTGGGTCCATCCAGACTTGGTACCTGAGGTGACTCAGTCCGCGTCTCCCTCCACCAGCAAGAAGAAGAACAGAAAAGTCAAATCATGCCGCATGATCTCGATAGAGGTCGAAGAAGCTACTGCTGTTGTTACCCGCTCCGGCGCATAAACCCAACCTCCACCGAGTAATTCGGCTGAAGATTAGTAGCCGACAGCTGCTGATGCTCCAGGACCTCCACAGCCTTCGACGACCGACAAGCCTAGGCCGAAGGAGACTCGCTTCGACAAACCACTCTGAAGAGAGACGCCTCATAGGCTAGAAAGGCCATACAACTTTGACATCCTGGCGCAATTGGCCAACACACCGGCCAAATTGTCGCTATATAAGCTTCTGAGACTCTCCAAGGATGTCTGCGTCGCGCTAAGCGAAGCACTCCAGAATGCCGACGCATACCTGGCTCAGTCCAATCTCACTGGGGAGGACTCGTTGGCAGACCTCCAGGACAGCGCTTGCACAGGGTCAATGCCAAACATTGTCTTCACTCCGCAGGATATACTTATCAAAACTAACCTACACGATCGCCCTCTATATTATACTGGGTACATTGGCAATATCAAGGTCGATCGGATGCATATTGACCCCGGGTCCTCCATAAGCATCATCCCGAAGAGCTTACTACACCATCTGCGCATCCTGATGCATCGCCGGACGCCGACAAGCACCACCATCAACGGTTTCAATTCGGGTAGGAGCTACCCGATCGAGAAGATTCGCCTAAAGAGCCAAATTGGCGACCTTCAATCAGAAGTAACATGTTATGTCATAGATATGGACACTTCCTACAATATTCTCCTGGGACGTTCTTGGATACATGATTACATGATCGTGCCCTCCACACTGTACCAGTGCTTCAAGTATGTCGACAAGCACGGCTTCGTGAGAACAGAATTTGTCAACATCGATCCCTTCAAAGGGGTCGAGTCCTACTACTCAGACTCGTGCTTGTATGAGAAGTCGAAGAAGCATCTCGCCGAAAGAGATATTCAAGCTCGAACTGAGTCAGCAACCGGATCAGAAGAACCTCTGACGATCCACCTCCAAGCCCGCAAACCTGGTATAACTGTGCCCCTTACAACCACTCTGTATAAGGACGTAGTTAGCCTCTCTGCACAGGAGAAACAGATGTTGATCCGACTGCCAAAGTCTAGCCAAGCAGCTAGACCCACGACAGAGCTACTGGCAATCAGGCTGTCTAAAGCTAGCCGACCACAAGCAGAGGAGCTCAATCCCTCTGTCAAACTGATGACAATTCGTCTTTCCAGAATAAATCGGTAACCGAGCACTAAGCCAGGGACTGCTAGCCAGCCCACAACTCTCTGTCCAGCACCGAGCACCAAACTGGGGGTAGCTGGTATGCCATCAACTCTACGTTCTACTCCACCTATGGAGCCCCTGATAATCAATTTGCCTAAGTCATCCTCTAAGTCTGCATTTACACAGGGGGTGGCTGAAGAAGATTCAGAGCTGGCCAAGTATGTGGCAGTTTACTGGAAAAGATACCTTATTTCATCAATAAAGGGCTATCTTTGAATTACCTCGAGCTTAATAAGCTTTGTACAATGTATGCTATGGAACATGCTATAGGCGCTCACCTGCACACACAAGTGACAAATGTCTACACCGCAAACCAACTTACTCCAGTGGAAGGCGCTTACCGCATAATCGAGGGAGGGGATCACCCAATCATCTTCGGCTGGAAGAATGATCCACAGCCCTTCAAGATAGAAGAAGTTGAGCTCGAACCCGACACCGGGAGATTGCCCCTTTATCTGTATAGTCCCCAATCCAAGTACCTTATGCAAAAACAAGGGTATGATCTGGAAACTACACCAGGCTTGAACTACGGTACTGAACGGCAATTACCCTTATAATCGCCGGTACCGGCTGGAAAACCACGAGACTACTACAACAAAACCAGATGTGGGCTAGGTTATGTCACACCCGCGACGACACCTGAAAGCTCAGACGAAGAGTGCGACTGGCACTCACACTCAACCGGATCACCTACTTTCGATTCAGATATCAGCATCGGGGATATGCTCAGGCAAGTCTGGTCCGTCAATATGGCACTTGCCGATGCCTACGAAGAAGATAAAGACATTCCCGAACTTCTTGAGCTAGAGCCATGGGCACAACAACTAGATGCACAGTAGAAGAAGCGGTTCAAACAAAGAGATCCTCCTACCGAGGATGAGATTGTATAAGTCGATCTAGGTGATGAATCCTCTCCAAAGCCCATCTTTGTCTGTAAGAATCTGACCGACGAAGAGCGAGAATCACTACTACAACTCGTCAGAGAATATATTGATGTGTTCGCCTGGAGCTACGAAGATATACCGGGACTAAACCCCAAGATTGTACTTCATAAACTTAATATCCGTCTAGATACAAAACTAGTCAAGCAACAGCAACGTCGGTTCCGTCCTGACGTCATGAATGCTATTGCAGCCGAGGTAAACAAACTGATAGCCAGCGGCTTCATCCGTGAGGAACAGCATACTGACTGGATCGCCAACATAGTTCCAGTCCTCAAGAAGAGTGGAAAGATTTGAATCTGCATCGACTTTCGCAATCTGAATAAGGCTTGTCCTAAGGATGAGTTCCCTCTCCCTATCACAGACATTATGATCGATAACACCTGCAGCTTTGAACGTATGTCATTCATGGATAGATTCTCAGGGTACAACCTGATCAAGATGTTCCCTGAGGACGAAAAGCATACATCATTCCGAATACCAATTGGCATATTCTGCTACACAGTCATGCCTTTCGGTCTAAAGAATGCTGGAGCCACCTATCAAAGAGCTATGAGCATCATCTTTAGAGACCACTTACGTAAAACAGTAGATTACTACGTTGACGACATCGCCGTCAAAAGCCGCTCTAAGGAAGATCATCTGCATGATCTAAGGATAGCGTTCGACCTGATGCGAACGCACAATTTAAAAATGAACCCCATGAAATCCTTCTTGGGCGTATCCAGCGGGAAGTTCTTAGGTTTCATCATTACCTCCCAGGGTATCTACATAGACCCTAAAAAGACGAAGGCGATCATGGAGATGGGACCCCCAAGAAATCTTCGTGAACTCCGAGGCCTTCAAGGGAGATTAGCCTACATCAGGAGGTTTATCTCCAACCTCTCCGGACGATGTCAACCATTCACTCACCTCATGAAGAAGGACGTCTCATTCGTATGGGATGAAGAATACCAACGTGCCTTCGACAGTATCAAAGAATATCTGACGAACCCTCTAGTTCTGGTAGCCTCGATTGCAGAAAGACCATTCTTGCTCTATGTACGAGCGATGGAAAATTCTCTGGGTGCTCTACTAGCACAAAACAATGAGGCAGGCCACGAACAAGCCATATATTACCTCAGTCGAATGATGATGGGGCCGGAACATCGATACACTGCCGTAGAGAAAGAGTGCCTAGCTCTGGTTTTTGCCATTCAGAAGATGCGACACTACGTCACAGGACAAACCATCTACGTCATATCAAATGTCAACCCCCTCAGGGTCCTCATGACTAAACCAGGCGTACTCAGCTCTCGTCTTGCTACCTGGGCGATTTTATTGTCCCCCTACCACATGATTTTCGTTCCGCAAAAGGCTGTTAAAGGTCAAGCTCTGGCAGACTTTTTAGCAGCTCATCCAGGTTCGGAGTCAACCAAAATAGACGAAAAGATTCCAGACAAGGTTGCTAATTCAAATATGGCCTCCCATGGTACCATATGGCGAATGTTCTTCGACGGCACTTCTAGAACTGGGCCCAAGGTCAACATCGTCACTGGAGTTGGAATAGTCCTAATTTCTCCTACCGGTTGGTGACCAATCGAGCTTATTCCCTCACGGAGCTGTGATCAAATAACGTGGCCGAGTACAACGCTTTGGTCATTGGCCTTCGACTTGTAAAAGAGCTGGGGTAGAGTACCTTGAAATATACGACGATTCACAGCTAATCATCCATCAGATCCGAGGTTCATACGAAGTTCGTCATCAAGATATGATCCCCTATCACCTAATAGAAGTTGACATCATCTCGTCCCTGGAGGGGTTCTTCATAGAGCACGTTCCCAGGCTCCAGAACATTGAAGCCGATGCCCTAGCAGGCCTAGCCGCTTCCTTAGCAGTTCCGAATCATGCTCATCATCTGGTTGACATCATAGGCCGTGAGTTGGTCTGTCCCAGGAATAATGTTCAGTATGCCGAGAGCTACTCCGTCCTGACAGTCGATGAAGCACCAGACTATAGACAACCGTTCATTGACTTCGTAGTCTACGATATCCTGCCGAGGAATCCGAAGGAAGCCACTTCTATTAGAAGATGTTCCCTCAGATTCTTCTACGATACAGAGACAAAAATGCTATATCGGCGATCATATGATGGATTACTGCTTTGATGCCTGTCAAATACAGAAGCCAAAGAAGTCATACGTGAAGCTCACGATTGTATTTGTGGGGCCCATCAGCCTGGCCCGAAACTACAAGATCGCCTTCGTCGAATGGGTTACTACTGGCCCATAATGGTTGCAGACGCAATAGACTATGCACGAAAATACAAAGCCTGTCAAGTCCAAGCAGATTTTATCCACCAGTCGTCCGAGTTTCTACAGCCGACGGTGGCATCCTGGCCCTTCGAAGCGTGGGGAATGGACATCATCGGTCTGATCACTCCGCCTTCGTCCCAAGGACATCGCTTCATACTCGCAATAACAGATTACTTCTTCAAATGGGCGAAGGTTATTCCGCTTGCAGAAGTAAAGACTTCAAATATGATCAGTTTTCTCAAGCATCACGTCATCTATCGCTTTGGACTGCCCCGAAGGATCATCTATAATAATGGTCTACAGTTCGCAAGCCACGCCTTCTATCGGTTCTGCGACAAGCACCGTATCCAGAATATTACTTCAACACCATACAACCCAGCGGCTAATGGTCTGGCTGAAGCATTCAATAAAATAATCATCAAGCTTCTCAAGTAGTTCGTGTCATCAAACAAGCGCGACTGGAATAAGAAGCTTGGCGAATGCTTATGGGCGTACCGTACCACAGTACGAACGACCACCGAGAATACGCCATTCTCTCTAGTATACGAGAGTGAGGCAGTTCTCCCACTAGAGACTCAAATCCCCTTACTTTGCGTGGCTCTCACATACAGATTGACGATGAATGATAATCACCATCGCAGACTACAAGAATTGGAGGCCCTAAATGAGAAGCGCCTACTAGCTCAACAACGAATCGGGCTATACCAGGCACGTATCTCCGGGGCCTTCAACAAGAAAGTTAAAATCAGAACATTCCAAGTGGGCGACCTCGTTCTGGCGGTTCGAAGGCCGATGGTTGTGACTCACAAAACCGCCAGCAAGTTCCAGCGAAAGTGGGAAGGCCCATTCATTATTGATGTTGTATTCTCTAATGTTGCTTACCGCCTCGTAAAACAAAACGGAGACTTGCTCATGTTGTCCATCAACGGCAAGTTCCTAAAGAAGTATTATGTCTGAAATGACATCTGCTTGGGTATTGAGTTACGTACCCGCTGGTACCGCTGAACTCACATCCCGCCTACAAATCTGCCACAGCAATGAGTTACGTACCCCCTGGTACCGCTGACCTCACATCTCGAAAATAAATCTTCCGAAGCAACGAGTCATGTACTCTCTCGTACCGCTGAACTCACATCCCGACTATAAATCTTCCAGAATGACGAGTAATGTAATCTCTCGTACCGTTGAACTCACATCCCTACTACAAATCTTCTAGAATGACGAGTCATGTACTCTTTCGTACCACTGAACTCATATGTCGACTCCAACTCTCCCAGATTATCGAATTATGTACCCGCAGGTACCGCTGAACTTACACTCTGGTCACTATAGATAAATCTATATCGCCTCTCCTAGGTAGTAAGTCATGTATGATCATACCTCTGAACTTTCCTCCTAAAAGAGCTTCCTCCTTATGATCTAATATCCGCACTTTCAGTGCATAAAAAGGGTAACAGATCCACAAATTTTTCGAAACAACCACGTTGATGCTACCTTTGAGTTGTTTCACTTCCATAAAAAACAAACCGCCCCTCACATAGAACCTTCATGTCCTCATTACCTCTGAGTTGTTCCATATTCCCTTCATGGAGCCCACTCCTGCCACGTCCTCATTACCTCTGAGTGGGAAGGCTCTATCGAAAAAACCCTCATATTTTCCATGTCCTCGTTACCTCTGAGTAAATATGTTGGTTCTCTCCCAACTTATTATCCGTATCCAGAACCAGGGTACGCCAAGGATAATAGATCCACAAAAAGTCTCTTATTGGGGCAACTACAAATGTATTTCGGTCATTCAAAATCGGTTACAGTCACATGACTACATCTCATGAGCAAGCCAGAAAAGTTCTCTATCATTTAATTCAGACAAAAAGGAAGAAGATTAGATTGATGTCCAAATGAAGCAAAAGACAGACATAAATATCAAGACAAAAGACGGACGTTTGTGAAGAGCCCACGAATCCTAGTTACGGGGGCGTATATACCAATCCCTCAACCATTTTGCATATAAAGGATGTACTTGGGCAAAATCTTCGTCCGAATTAGGAAGGTCAGAACTTCCAGTACTACCGCCGTCAGACTGGGGCTCCTTATTTACAGCAATGGGCGCCAGCTCTCCTTTTTGTTCCTCCATTTTTGGTATTACCTCCTCCTTAACAAGCGATGACTCTTGTTTGAAAGGGGCAGCAGCTCTTTCTTCATAATGAACTCAGCCTTCGGCAGGGTTGTTGCAAGAATCAAAGATAAAAAGATAAAAAGAAACAAAGTTAAAAGATGGTCAGGGCATTATGCGGCACAGTCCAAAAAGGGGCTTATGCGGTCCTGTTTGAGAAGGACTCATACGACCCTGTTCGAAGGGTCATTATGCGGTTCAGTTCGTAAAGCGTCTAGGCGACCACTGGACAACCTCCATGCGGCTTGGACATGGGATATACCCCATGCGGCTCGGACATGGGACGCACATGTGGCCCAAATAAATTGAACAGATCTGACAAGGACAAGGAATGCATTAAAGGCTTGTGCATAAAGCATACAACAGAGCCGTCTTGGTTTTAAAAGATAAGATCTGCCCCAAACCCTTACCAGCAATGGGGGGATGAACGTCGGGGTGGACTTCAGGTGCCGGGGCTGACGAAGAAGCCACACCCTTTCGCTTCGCAGCGGGTGTGGAAACTTTCGAGGCCATTAGTGATGATGATTGGAGAAAGAAGAACAACAGCTTAGGGCAAGAGAAGAGGAAGACAAAAGAAGGCAAAGAAGTCTCTCTATCCTAACAGTACCCTATTTATAGGTCGACATAGGGGGACGGCACGTGGACCGATAAATCGCTTCGAGTCGTGTGCTGCAGGCAAAACCGACTCCTCGAATTTCGCCCCTTCTTTTATAAAAAAGATTCATCAAAGCACGAAATCCAAATATTTTAATGAACCGACTCTTGGGATCCCCCGTAAAGACGGCTCCAAATTATAATGAATCAAGAGCAATTAATGCTGCCTACGTGGCAGAAGAATAGCATGCGGCCAGAAGCGATCCATGCGGCCAAAGCAGTTCATACGGCTAGGGAGTCTATGCGGCCAGACAAGTCATGCGGCCAAGAACATCCTATGCGGCCAGCGGAGCTCATATAGCCATACTTCTTATTCAAAGTATTCCAATTTTTTAAATTGAAAACTTTGAAGGGGGTCTTATAGAAGCATGGAAAAGAACAGAAGAAGCCCATGCGGCTCAAAATAGAAGAAGCCCATACGGCTCAAAATAGAAGGAGCCTCATGCAGCTCAGGAATCTATCAGAGCCTCATGCAGCTCAGAAACTCTTCAAATAGCCTCATGTGGCTCAGGCAAGAATCACGTGACCCTATGCAGCTTTACAGCTGGCCATAAAGTGACTGCTCCCATTAAATGCTCTGACATAAAGTAATAACTCTGACACTAAAGCTGAAATAATGAACTTCGATATGACGGCATATTTCTAGGGAAACGGAGAAAATCTCCTCTGCAGCTGGCACGATCCACCAACTACAAAGCCCCCTATGCGGCTGCCACCACCCCATGCGGCTGATGCTCGCATGCGGCTCGGAGCGTGAAGACCCTTGTCATGCGGCTCAAATTATGAACAGTCACCCTATGCGGCCGCTGTTCTTATGCATATCGGATCATAAGGATCATCCACATGCGGCTCACGCCCATGCAGCCTTGACACGTGGCAAGTCCTATGCGGCTCAATTGAAAACCACCTCCATGCGGCTCAGATTTCGGAGGCTTCACCTATACGGCTGCCACCTTCATGCAGTCCAAAACCTAAGAAACTACCCTCATGCGACTGTGGCTCGCGATTGTGACACATGGCAGAAGATCAGTTTCCCACGTGGCACTAAATCAATCAAGAGTTATCAACAAATTCTAACAACCTGATTTAGTGCAATCATCATAATTACCCAAATCAAAATAGATTTATGGCAATCACATGGATTAAACACGTGGCAAGAGATCCGAGCTTCCCAAGATTCATGACGATCAACATTGATTGCCCATACGAATTTTACACAATCAGCATTAATTGCCCATACGGATTTGGCGCAATTAAGAATTAACTACCCAAATATAATACAATAAAGATTAATGGTCCAGATGATTGGCCGCTGACTTTTCAAGGAAGAATCATTGCAAACCCTAATGATCACACCCTCACTTCTATAAATAGCAAGGTGCCATTCCCTTGCAAACCCTAGAGAATTGAGAAGAAAAAAGGAGGAGAGATCAGATACAGAAAAACAAAAAAATATAGCAAGGTGCCATTTCCTTGCAAGAGAGATCCTCTCCACCCGGCTGGACACACAGAGAGATAAAGGCGCGCACAGAAGAGTCTTCCCATCTTGAGAGCAGTTCTTTACTGGAGCCAAGGCTACGTCTGATCGTCCAAGGAGTAAGGCAGAGCGGCCGTCGCTTTCCCGAGCCTCTATCGTCACCCCCCAGAATCAAAACTAAACAATCGTACTTAGACTGCTGTACATAGGTTTTTGTCCCTAGGCTTTCTTTGTACGAGCGAGTTTGTATTGTGAGTCTAAGTCCAGTCCTCCTATATAATTATTCTGTACTTTTACAATCAATGGCAAACAATCATATCATACGGAGTCAGCAGCATTGTCCATGTAGCTAAACTGGAATTGAGAGAGCCCAGTTTAGTCATGTGTATTCTGAGAGGGTTGACTTTAGATATAATATGGATAGTCTGCCCAGATACATAGTGGCACGTCTTCTGGATGGCAAATACTAGTGCGAGGCATTCTTTCTCTACCAGTGTATATCTGTGCTGGGCACCCACCATTGTGTGGCTGAGGTAGTAAATTGTCTGTTCAGGGCTGCCTTCGTTCTTCTGAGCTAAGAGGGGTCCAAGAGAATGATCCATAGCACGGACACATAGTAAGAAGGGCTTCCCCATTATTGGAGTAACCAATACCGGAGGGCTTGAAAGATACGCCTTGATGTCGTCGAATGAGTATTGACATTGCTCAGTCCAGACGAAAGATACGTCTTTCTTCATGAGCTGAGTGAATGGTTGACACCTTCCAGAGAGGTTCAAAATGAATCGTCTGATGTAGGCTAGCGTTCTTTGTAGTCCGCATAGCTCTTTGAGGTTTCTTGGAAGATACATGTCAAGAATAGCCATCACTTTCTTCGGGTCCAGATGTATACCCTTTGAAGTGATGACGAAACCAAGGAACTTGTCGCTGGAGACTCCCAGAAAAGACTTATTCGGATTCATCTTGAGTTGGTGTGCACGTATTAGTTCGAACACCGTTCTCATGTCTTGGAGGTGGTTGCCCTTAAGACGACTTTTGACCGCGATATCGTCTACGTAGCACTCCACAGTTTTGTGTAAATGATCATAAAAAATTATGCCCATGGCTCATTGGTATGTTGCCCTGCATTCTTCAATCAGAAGGGCATCACTATATAGCAGTATACCCCCAACGGTATTTGAAAAGATGTGTGCTTCTCGTTGTCGGGGAACATCTTGATCTGGTTGTAGCCTGAGAACCCATCCATGAAGGATATCCGCTCAAAGTCGCAAGTATTGTCGATCATTACGTCAGTGATCGGTAGGGGAACTCGTCTTTCGGGCATACAGAGTTTAAATCACGGTAGTCGATACAGACTCAAACTTTATCGTTCTTTTCATGACAGAAACGATATCGGCAACCCAGTTCGGGTGTTGTTCCTCGTGAATGAATCCACTAGCAAGGAGCTTCTTGACTTCATTCTCGATGGCTTCTATGACATCTGGTCAGAATCGTCATTGTTGCTGCTTTACTGGTTTAGCTTTAGACGAGATGTTCAGGCGATGTATAATAATTTTAGGGTCCAAGCCTGGCATGTCTTCATAGCTCCATGTGAAGACGTCGATGTACTCTCTTATAAGCTGTATAAGAGATTAGCGTTCATCGCCAGATAGGCTTTTGCTGATAAAGATTGGTTTGAAGGATGCTTCATCTCCTATATTGACTTTGATGACCTCGTCTTTGGTAGGTGGTTCCCGTTGTTCGAAGCATAGCTCCCACTTGGTGTCCATCTTTTGAGCCCATTGTTCGAGTTTGATTGATTGGACATCGTCTATAATTTGGTCAGCAGAAACCATGTTGACGGACATAGTTGTTTTGAACATGTCGCCGATGCTGGAGTTTGAGTCCTAGAGGGAGGACTCAGAAGAATGAGAACAACGATCTGCTTCATTATCTGATCTTTCGGGAGTTGTTGGAGGGGAGACATATCCCAAACCAATACCGCTTCGTTGATAGTAGTTCTCGAGTTTGTCGGAAGGAGCAAAATGTTGTATTAGCAACCGTCGTCCTCGACCATAATTTAGCCCTTTGTCGCTTTTGATGCCATATCCTATATTCTGGATGATATTCTTGGCCTGCCAACTATACTGAAAAAGTTGCATTTTCCCGGAGTCGTAGTCAGCTTCTGTGTTGTGCTTAGGAGAAGTAGAGTCTGGAACGAACTTTCTCTCGCCAATTATATAACCGAAGATGATTAGCTCTTCATCTTTATTTCTGGCTGGAATGATGAAGTAGAGGATATCTTCAGGGTAAACGCTTTCCCGCAGATGAGGTGTTGTGACCGACATGTAGAGGTGTAGTCTTATGCCGTTCTCTAGAGCGTATATCGTATCTATCTAGTAGTTTACAGATTAATAGACATCAGAGTAATTCAAAGATAAACCTTTACTAAGGAAATACGCAAGTTCTTCTTCAGGGATAATATCATCCACCAAAGGTACATTATTATGAGTATTGATATACTCATTAAGAGGGTCATCATCTGGAAGAGGAGCCACAGTCTTGGCCGAGTTCACCACGTAGGATAACTCTTCAGGATTGGGGGGACGGGCATCAGTAGGTTCCTTCCGGGGTGTCTTGTTGAGAGTGATAGTCATTGGCTTGACCTTATTAGGGTTCTTCTTTTTCACCCAGAGTATGAGAGGCTTCGGAGTAGTACGTCCTTTGACTCGGATAATCAGGGGACCATCGTTAGAGGATGGACTTGCTTCAGCTTCATTACCGTCATCCTTCGGGGGTTAAGACTGGTAAAGTATCGAATCTCCATAGTAAGCTTCGATGCCCTTGAATGATCAACATCAGCAAACTTCGTCTTTACGATACCGTCACTATTGACGTACTTAAAGCACTGGTGGAGTGTGGAAGGAACGATCATGTTCTCGTGTATCCATAGACGTCCCAACAAGATGTTGTAGGATATATTGGCATCGATCACATAGCAGAAAACTTTCGTTCGGAGATTACCGATTTGACATTTGAGACAGATCTTGCCTACCGGATGGCTTCGACCTACATTGAAAGCCATGATAGTTGTATTGGTTGCGGATATCTTGTGCAGAGGGATTCCCAAAATTTGAAGCAAATTTCTAGGAATGATACTGAGAGAGGATCCTGGATTGATGTGCATGCGGTCCACCTTGATCGCCCCGATATACCCTGTATAGTATAGGGGTCTATCATGACGATTATTCTTGAGTAGCATGTCCTCCTGTGAGAAGGTGATGTTGGGCACCACTTCCATAGTACTGTGGCAGTGGAGACAGGAGATAGGATCTTCAGCGGGGGCTTTGACTTCAGCAAAGTAAGAGTTGGCATGTAGTAATGCCTCACTTAAGGCCTTCCGCGTTTCTTTAGAGATTCGCAATAGATCGAACAGAGACAACCTGGTTGGCAT
Organism: Iris pallida; assembly: GCA_029216955.1. Classification (NCBI taxonomy): domain Eukaryota; kingdom Viridiplantae; phylum Streptophyta; class Magnoliopsida; order Asparagales; family Iridaceae; genus Iris; species Iris pallida. The sequence goes on from JANAVB010039220.1 coordinate 3,617,784, forward strand.
ATTGGCTAGCTGAGCCAGCATGTCAAAGTTATAGGGCCGATCCATGCCTTCAGAAGCTGGCGTCTTTAAAGATTTGTCAAACCGCATCTCCTTCTGCTTGGATTTGTCCATGGTTTGAGGCCGGGACGGGCCGGCTTCTGAGCTTGTAGGGGCAACAGGAGCTTGAGGAGGTACTGCTTCTTCTTGTACGGGATCGTACGTCCGAAGATAAGTCTTCCCTGATCGCATCTCGCCAGATAGAACCTCGTAGATGGGGGAGGATACCATATGGCAAGGCTTGAATTTCTTGCCCTTTCTTGCTTTGGGAAGTGCTACCCCCTACGTCACTTCTTGGACAAGGTCCGGGTGGACCCACATGATCTTACCACGTTCAATTGTGAGTGGGACCAAGGTGGAGTTGCGGGCTGGTGGTAGGTTGACGACTTCCATCATCGCATTGGGGATCGGGACCACGCCATCTGGGACTTCTATAGGAGGAAAGTCACCAAATTGAAGAGAGATCATATTAGCAGATACGACCTTGTCTTCTGCTTCAAGGTTGATCACTTGACTGTCGATAAGCTGTTGTATCTTCTTCTTCAGGACAATGCAGTCCTTGGTGGAATGGTATACGTATTGTTGATAGAGACAGTGCTTGGGATCACTGAGTTGGCTCGCCTTGCAGGACGTCGTAGTGGAGGCAATGTTAGCTTATTTTCCTTTGTCAATGTGTGGAAGATGGTGATGACATCGTCTTCATCGAAGGAAAAGGTCTCATTAGGCTTGTCGGAGGCACCCTGAGAATTGGAAGCTCCTTTGGATATATCGGCTTTCAGGACTTCTTTCCCTTTACCTCTACGAATAGGGATAGTTTGAGGATGCTTGTCCTTGTCTTCGGATTTGGGTGTCTTCAACCCCAGTAGTTCCAAGTTAGAAACGTCATTTTTAGCAGCATCAGCGGCCCCAATAAAAACGGACCATATATCATACTTATGTATACCCAGACAAAACTTTACTATAGGAAGAAAATTGTGTCGGCAAGTATTCATAAGTTCTGAGTCTGGTATGCCAAAGGGCATCTTCAGTGCTAGCCGTCTGAAGCGTTCGAAGAAGGCGATGACCGACTCAGTCCTCCTTTATTTGGTCTCGATGAGGATGGACATACTGACATAAATGCCACTCTCGTAAAACCTGTTGAGGAACAACCTCTCCAAGTTTTTGAATGAATTGATACACCCGTCAGCCAGACTGTAGAACCAATCGAAGGCTACCCCCTGCAAGGTGCTAATAAACAACTTCGACAGGAACAGATCATCTCTGGAAAAGTGCAGAGTCTGCATATTAAAGTACGTCATGTACTGACGAGGAGAAGTCAAACCGTCTAATGAGTTCAGCGTCAGCGGCTTGTAGTTAGGAGGGCAAGTAGCATTCTCCTATTCAGGGGGATACGGTTGAGATATCCCCATCTTTTGAAGCTCGTCTTTGTGTGAGATGGTGTCGAAGCGAGCGACTAAGGAATCAATTGTATCCTGTTGATTGAGTAGATATTGGAAAACGACTGCTGAACGATTGTCAGGCGTTATTGGCGAAGGTCCACCCCCGATATTTGCAAGATCTGGAGTTGGCGCAACGGAATGATACTTCTTTTGTAGTGAAAGAGGGTTGTTACTGTGATCCGGACTAACGTGGGCCGAGGTGTTTTGTTGAGGAGGAGGAACAGCCCCAGCAGCTTGAACTGCCATGATACTGGTAAGCACATTAGTGATCTTGGCGAATGCTATTTCGAGACCCTCTAGCTGTTTGCTAGTCTGATCACTAGCTTCTTCAGGTCTTTCTTCGTCTGCCATATATGTAGATAGCATACGAGGATGAACAGAGAAAGCAGTATAACTGGTGCTGATACTGTCTGTCTCCGAGTGGATAAGTCATTCATCTTCAGGTAGAGGAGCTAGATAGTCGCCATCGGATTCGAAGGATCGTCGTCCTCTGGAAGGCTACCCCCAGTATGAGGGTCATCTGTTTCAGATTATGAGGGAATGCTACCCCCGGCTTGGGAATCTTCATCGTCTATACGGAGTCTTGCCTTTGATCGAGTGCCCATATAGACTCCTTCGGATGCGACAGTCTGTTGGTAGACTTCTCCTTCTTCTTTTTACAGAGCTAAGGGAGAAAGTTAGGTTCTTAGTCCACCGTCTTTGATTGGAGCTTCCGTAAAAGGGACCCCATGAAGCCATGTTGGATGAAACATGTAGTGGCTTCTCGTCGTCAGAGAAGTGTAGCCGTCGAAACACGGACTTTCTCTGAGGCGCTCTTGTTGTTTAGAGCAACAACAGTTGATAACAATACTGGTGCACGGAACCACACTATGGATTGTTATGTTCACCCTTGCTTTGCGCTTATGATTTATCATGTCGTGCAAGTCAGCAAAAGGGAGTTTTGCCTTACAACCCATGTTGCATGCATCGTCGAGCTTTGTACGCGGGTTCGTAAGGAGAGTAGACACATCCAGACTTATTTCATGTGTAGGGAAAACACCTGCACCTAAGTTTTGTGATGTCCTTGAAGACAGCCCCATGCTATACGCATTGGGGCCTGTCTTTTTGTTGTGGGCGCATAGGCCTTGGAGACTGGCCTTGGACGCATGCTCCTTGACAGCATGTCTGAGCTTCCTTGATGTGGGCACATAGTATGGATCCAGAGGGCCTGGGCGCATAGCCTTGGGAGCATGGCTTTGGATGCCCAGCCTGCTGAAGATAGAAGTGTTCTGGTTGGGGCTATGTGCCCAAACACTCCCTTGGGCACATGCCTGGTGGAGCAGCACTGTTTTCTCCCAGTTTGGCCTCCTTCGTTTGTGTGCCTCGCCGGGTTCGGCTAGAGTGTCGCACACCCCGATTCTTGGTATCGTAGTGTTTTTCTTTGCCAAGTCTCGGGTGTTGAACACCCTGTTGTTGGTTATGCAGGAAAGAAGTCACTGGCCTAGTACAGCCCGGAACGGTGTGAACCCTTTCCATTTGGGGAACTTCTGTGGCAGAGTCCTCCAGCTCCATATCTGCTATGACACTAGCAGGATATGCACAGCGAGACTTCGGAAGCCAAATCTTGCGAGACTTGTTTGGCTTTGCTGATTTTGAGGGAGTAGAGCCGTCCCTCGAGAGTATCTCGTCGAATGCCTGCTGATCGAACTTTACGATCAGCATCTTCCGAGTACTCCCCACTTTGTCGGTATCAGATTGTGTCACCACCTTCTCGTCAGAGGAAAAGGTAGTCCCCAGCAGAGTCACCATTTTTGTGGACACACACAAAAAAGAAAGAAGAAAATGATGTTTTTTCTTTTATTGGCACAAGGTACCACAAATCGAGTACGCCTGAGAGATCCTGCGCAGAGGATCTCCGAGTACAAAAAAGAATTCTGGAGAATGGGACGATGGAGATCGAACGGCAGTTGCTCCTTTACTCCATTGACACTCCGATTACAAAAGTGGGAGAAAACCTAAGAAAATTGCTAACTCTCGGCTCACTGGCAAGAAGTGCAGCAATTTGGCTCTTAAAAATGCTCTCCGTTCTCTTGTTTTGAAGAGGGGTGAGGCCCCCCTTTTGTAGTCGTTCTCGAACTGGAATGACGTTATACGCCCATATGAGGAAATACGCTGGTTCTTATATGGGCGCATAGTCCTGCTTTGGGTGCATAGGATGTAGGTGCATACAGGCTGCGAGATCGTGGGTTGGTCGTGGTGTTGACGTGGCCGCATGTTTCGATGCACGACTGCTCGTAGAGACTGACATGGTCATGCGCTTCGGTGCATATTTTGATCATGGCTTTGACTGAGTCAAGCTTGGGCGCATAGCCATGTCTAAGGCTATGTGCCCTCCTTTCGGAAGAGCTAGTCTTGGGCGCATGAAGCTTCACTGACTGGGCGCATGGAGCTACACATGATTGGACGCATAGAGCTTGATTAAGTAGGCGCAGGGAGTTAAACTGTCAGGGCGCATGGAGCTACAGTTGACTTGGGCACATGGAGCTATACTTGACTTGGGCGCATGGAGCTATATTTACTGAAAAATTTTCATGCTTCTATACTTCTTTTTTATAGAGAGTTTTTATTATTCCCGAAATATATCTTTTGATGGAAAATGAAAATCTCGAACACTTATTTTTAGAGAGACAAAAAATTCGTTCTCCTAAGAGAGATGAATACTCGATCTCAGCCAAAGTTGATGCAACGAGATGAATGATCGCTCTCAACCAAAGTTGATGCAATGATATGAATAATCGCTCTCAACCAGAGTTGATGCAACAACTTTACTGGGGTGATAAAGAACATCGTTGCTCAAAACAAGATTTGCCTGATTGCGATCTGCTCCCAGGAACCAACAAGTTTGAAAGAACTTTCGGAACGCTCGTTGTCACCTCCTTTCACAAACTTGAAGAAGTCCTTAGGACTTCAATGGCGGTGGCAACACTTCTCTCATCGTCTCTTTATTTTGGTGTAAGTCCTCAATGAAGGCACGAAGAGAGTATTTATAAAGAAGGGCCAAAACCTTAATCATAATCCTGGCCGTAACTGATTGTGAAAAGTTAGGAGCAAATAATGGCAAGATTTGAATAAATTAAATTCAAATCCCACAATGATCGGATCTGATCAATTAACTCAATATTTCCATGACCGCTCAAATCTTCCAATCAGCTACATCATACGCTACCTATGCCCCATAGCCACTAAGCCCGTCAACCTGCGCGTAGCTACGAACCCCGCAGCAGCCCGTGGCACCTGCGCGCCTAGCGCCTAGCACCGCAGCCCCACAGCACCTGCACGCCCAGTGCCACAGCCCCACAGCACCCATACGCCTGCTGTACTTATGCTGCGACTCACGCAAAGACGAGCGCATCACCTGCGCACAATGCGCCTTGCGTTGATGCTGACGTGCTAAGTGTAAAGTGGGCCAACAAAATGCTACTTTACACCCTTGAGCCCGAGCCTGAGTCCGAGTTGCTAAGCCCCTTCGGGATTTAGCTCTATAAGAGAATTATCCCATGAGGATGACAAAAAGCATTAATGCTTCTTTGTTGGTTTAGCCTTCTGTCCACTAGAAAAATGCTCCTACATGGCACCCATGTGCCTCTCCATACTTCATGTGATCTCTCAACACAAGCAAAGCTTTATATAGAGACCATCCATTTGGTTTTTCCAATGTGGGACGATCTTTCTAGTTTCTAAATTAAAACCCCAAGAAACAAAAACACCAACAATCCCCCATATATCTCTATATATGGGTTGAGCATTCCCCATAGCGACTGTCCATCATGCGTTAGAATAGATGTTGCTACGACTTGAATCTTCCTGCATAGATTAAATTACATCATGATACAAGAATGGACTAAACATTGAATTCTGCATCATAACTACAATTCTTTCCACTCACATAATGACATCAACTGCGCTTCTGGTTGCACATTAAAGGCCTTGTGCCAACCTAGTTTCGATGTATGTATTTTAGGTGTCTATAAGATTTCCCTCAAGAGACGGCTAATATCTCTTTCTATACACTCTAGGTGAGTTCTTTTAGAGAGTCTTTGGCATGAAGCCTTTTGCTTTCTTGTGGTACTACACTGCTATGACATGGCCCAAAGCTGAGATCCCGTCTCATGTAGTGTCATACCACCTGTAGCATGAGGCCTAGCCTCTTTGTAGTGCCAAAATACCCAGCATGAAGCTTTTTACTTCCTTACGGTGTTACGCCACCGTGACATGGCTTGCAAAGCCGAGGTAATGCCTCATGTGGTGTCACCCACTGTAACATGAGGCCCAGCCTCTTTGTAGTGCTGCCTACCACTCTTCATTATACATCATTAGGCCCTCTTGCCTATGTGCGGTGCTACGCCACTGTGACTTGGCCCGAAGCTGAGGCTTTATCCTCACTAGGTACCACATGTGGTGTCACCCCACTATAGCATAGAGTACTACGCTCCTTTGTGGTACAGTGCTACCCGTGCTTCTTGTAAAGCATGCCAGACATCCCAGATGTCTGAGAACTGATTAAGGCTTCCAAGCCGTCCTTCCACAGGACGATGTTCTTTGTAAGGAATAAACAGTAGACAATAGTGATTCTGGGTTCTTAACCCCCAATATCCCAAAGGACTGTCCACTATTCCTAATATTCTTCCAGTCAATGGTCCTTCCTTGAACTAAAAGTTAGATGCCTAGTAGATTTTTCTTTGAACTAATAGCAAAAAACTTTATAGTAGAATTGCAAAACATAATATCAGTGTGTCTTCAAGCCCATCTTATCTGCTGTGTCTTCAACCATCTGGCACTTGAGACATTTGGTGAACGAATCTTCCAGATTCTCCTGACTCCGAACATCCACTACGGCAATAACTCCTCTTTTAATAAGATTATTTACCGTCTTGTGCCTTAGGCGTACAGTCCACTTCTTCCTATTGAAGAGGTTATTTGATGCCACCTCTGCAGTCGCCTGGTTGTCATAATTTATCGATACCGTTGGTATCTGCGCACCAACCATTGGAAGGTCATACATGAGCTCCCGAAGCCATTCTGCTTCATCTGCTGCAACCACCAGTACATAAAACTCAGATTCCATAGAAGAGTGAGACAACATAGTCTGCTTCTTCGACTTCCACGATATAGCAGCTCCATCCATGGAGAAAACATATCCTTCTGTGGACCTCTCACTCTCTGCTTCTGAGCACCAGCTTGCATCACTGAAGCCCTCCACTACTTTTGGATCTCCGCAACAGTGCAGTGCATACTTCTGAGTCCTTTTAAGGTATCTCATGACCCTCTTCACAGCTTTGCAGTGCTCTATTCCTGGATTGCTCGTGAACCGACTCAGCATCCCCACGGTAAAAGCTATGTCAGGCTTTGTGGCAGCAGTCACATACATCAAACTCCCGATGACGCTTGAATACTCCAACTGTCTGATACTTTTCCTTGGATTTGGCTTTAGCTTCTTGTCACACCTGACTGTAACAAAGCCAATCTAATTTTTGTTCGGACGATCTTTATCTCCAGGATAACATCAGCTTCCTCTAAGTCCTTCATGCTGAATTTAGATGAGAGAAACTTCTTTGTCTTAGTGACTCTTGCTAGATCTATACTCAAGATCAGCATGTCGTCCAGGTACAGACAAACGACAACTCCTCTCCCATCAGAGAACTTTGTGTACACATACTTGTTCGTCTCGCTGACCCTGTAGCCGTTTGATTTTATGACTTTATCAAACTTCTCATGCCACATCTTGGGAGCTTGCTTCAGACCATACAGAGATTTTACCAACTTGTAGACTTTATCTTCAAGGCCCTTGACGACGAATCCTTCTGGCTGTTGCATGTAGATCTCTTTGGTCAATTCACCATTCAGAAAAACGATCTTAACATCCATCTGATGGATTACCATCTTGTGAATTCCGTTTAGAGCAATCAACATCCTGATGGTCGTCATCCGAGCTACTGGAGCATATGTGTCGAAATAATCAATCCCCTGCTTCTGAGAAAACCCCTTGGCAACTTATTTTGCCTTGAACTTGTCAATAGTTCCATCTGCCTTCATCTTCTTCTTGAAGATCCACTTACATCCGCTTGGTTTTGCTCCTTCAGGCAGATCGACCAACATACACGTGTTGTTGGAGGTTATCGAGTTGTACCCATTATTTATAGCTTCCTTCTAGAAGATAGCATCTCTGGTCTTTATCGCCTCATCATAGGTAAGCGAGTTTGCTTCCACATGATAGGTGATGAAATCCTCTCCGAAGTCCTTTTGTTTCCTCACTCGCATAGATACAGGTTCTACGAGTATTGGTTCAATAGTTGTTCTTGTGGCAACAACATCTTCTTGGACTACCTTTTCGTAAGGAACTTGAGTCTCCTGCGCACTCACATTGTTCTCCGAAATGTCCACGAGAACAATGTTCTTATGCCTTGCAAATTTATCTTCAAAGAATTCTGTATCACGAGATTCAATGATACGATTTGACTCAATATCAAGGAACCTTCAAGCATCACTCTTATCAGCATAACCCAGGAATATAGTGTTCATAGTCTTTGTTTCCAGCTTCTGAATCTTCAAATCTGGAAGCTTCACATACGCTATACACCCCCACACTCGAATAACATTCAAGTTGGATCTGACCTTGAACCCGAGTTCATGAGGAGTGACTTCCGAGGTAGCATACAATACTCTGTTCAATATGAACGTAGTCGTAAGCATTGCTTCACCCCAGAAGCAATTTGGAAGACCCGCAGTCAACAATATTGAGTTCATTATCTCTGTTAACGTTCTGTTCTTCCTTTCTGCAACATTATTTGATTTAGGAGAGTACGATGCAGTTGTCTCGTTGATGATTCCATGTTCTCTGCAGAACGATGTGAATTTATGAGACCTATACTCTCCACCTCGATTACTTCTAAGTCTCTTAAGTTGTTGTTCGGTTTGACGCTCGGCTTCATCCTTGAAGTCCTTAAACTTCTCAAACGCTTCATCTTTAGACTTGAACAGATAAACGAATGTGTACTTTGAGAAGTCGTCGATGAAATAATAAAATACTTCATCCCGGCCTTTCTGGAGAACTGTTTGAAGTCACATATATCTGAGTGCACCAACTCCAGAAGATCTGTACTTCGGTTTACCCGCTTAAACGATTTTCTTGTGATCTTTGTCTGTGCACAGATCTCACACTTCTCCAACTCCTTATCCCCATACTTGGAGATAAGCCCTAGACTAGACATCTTGTTTATTTTTTTACCATGAACATGTCCTAGTCTATTATGCCACGACTCAAGAGAATAAACAAAAGAAGAAACTGCATTCATAATCTTCGTAGGAGTTACAAGTTAAAGTTTGAACATCCCTGCGGTGCAAAAAAGCCTTTGCGAAGTTTGTTCCTTTATAGGACATAACGACTTGACCAGCGTTAATGTCCATCCTCAAGCCTGTGTTGCAGAGCAGACTTCCCGAGACCAGGTTCTTGGCAATGGCCGATAATGCTTCACATTTTCCTCGAAATCAGTTGCAATACCACCGTTCCGATTCCGAGAACTTTAGTTTGTGTCTGGTTCTCCACCATAACTTTTTCAGAAACAGGTTGGTACGTGGTGAACCACTCATTATTTGAGCAAACATGACACTACACCCCAGTGTCTATCTACCAGTCCGTGTTAATCCCAGCTGAGTCAACCTGTACAATCATAGCAACAAAGTTAGCCTCACGTTGATCCTTTTGCTTTGGTTTTTCTTTACAGTCCCTCTTCCAGTGGCCTTTCTTGCCACAGTTGAAACAAGTCCCTAGTTCTTTGGACTTGGGCTTGAACTGAGCTGACTTCACCTTCAGATGGTGAACATATTTCTTCTTTTGGTAGGGAGCCTTTTGCTTTCCTTTAGAACTTCCTCCTTGTACCATGTTTGCCTTAGCCATCTACTTGGACAAGGCGTCCTTTTTTAGTTGAGCCCTCAACTCGTCTTTAACATGTATCCAGTGTAAGAGGCGTTCCAGATCTACTTCCATCTTCTTGCGATGCATGTCCGTGATAAAGTTTCTCCACCCAGGTGGAAGCTTGGCGACAATACCCTCGACGATAAAAGTTTCGACCAAGGGCATGCCATCATCCGCCAGCTTTTGACATAACTTGAGGAACTTTTTGACTTGAGGCACCATGGTTTTGTCGTCCTCAAACTGCATCCTTTAGACCTTTTCGGTCACGCAGATTTTATTTCTGTTCTTATCTGCCTTGTAGAGATTCTCTACAGACTCCCAGACGTCATTTGTATTGACCGTCTTGCTGTATGACTCCGCCAGAGAGTCCTTCATAGAGTTCTGGATCAACAACATGCAGAGGTTGTTATCCCGTCTCCACTTCAACTACAAAGCCATGGCTTCCGCAACCCTTCGAGCATTTTGACTCTCTGGAATCAAAGGCTCAGGATCTGTCAACACATAGTCGATGCTCATGAACTGAAGATTGAGGCTGACCTTTCTCTTCCAGAAGTTAAAGTGCTCTCCGTTAAACTTCTCAAGTTTAAAACTTGTATCAAAAAGTTGTGCAGGGTTGTTCTCCATCAAATCTGAATCTTGCTTTGAGATTGTTATTCCAGAAACAAATCTTTTGATGGAAAATAAAAATCTCCAACTCTTATTTCCAGAAAGACAAAAAATTTGTTCTCTTAAGAGAGAGATGAATACTCGATCTCAACCGAAGTTGATGCAATGGGATGAATGATCGCTCTCAACCGGAGTTGATGCAACGATATGAATAATCGCTCTCATCCGGAGTTGATACAACGACTTTGCTGGGGTAATAAAGATCACTGTTGCTCATAGCAAGATTTCCCCGATTATGATCTGCTCTCAGGAACCAACAAGTTTGAAACAACTTCTGGAATGCTCGCTGTCACCACCTTTCACGAACTCGAAGAACTCCTTAGGACTTCAATGGCGGCGGCATCACTTCTCTCACCGTTTCTTATTTTGGCGTAAGTCCTCAATGAAAGCACGAAGAGAGTATTTATAGAGAAGGGACGAAACCCTAATCCTAATCCCGACCATAGCTGATTGTGAAAAGATAGGATCGAATAATAGAAAGATTTGAGTGAATTAATTTCAAATCCCAAAAAGATCAGATCTGATCAATTAACTCAAACTTTTCATGACCGCTCAAATCTTCCAATCAGCCACATCATACGCCACCTGTACCCCATAGCCACTCAGTCCGTCAACCTGTACGCGTAGCTGCGAACCCCGAAGCAGCCAGTGGCACCTGCGCACCCAGCGCCCAGTGCCATAGCCCCGCAGCACCTGCGCACCTCAGCCCCGCAGCACTTGCGTGCCGCAGCCCCGCAGCACCTGCGCACCCAGCACCGCAGCTCCACAACAACTACATGTCCAGTGCCGTAACACCTGTGTGCCTGCTACACCTATGCTGCGACTCATGCATAGACGAGTGCACGAGCGCATCACCTGCACACAATGTGCCGATGCTGATGTGCTAAGTGCAATGTGCTCCAACGAAATGCCACTTTATGCCCTTGAGCCCGAGCCCGAGTCCGAGTCCGAGTCCGAGTCGCTAAGTCCCTTTGGGGCTTAGCTCCATGAGGGAATTATCCTATGAGCATGACAAAAAGCATTAATGCTTCTTTGTTGGTTTAGCCTTCTTTCCACTAAAAAAATGCCGCCATATGGCACCCATGCGGCTCTCCACACTTCATGTGATCTCTCAACACAAGCAAAGCTTTATTTAGAGATACCATCCATTTAGTTTTTCCAATGTGGGACTATCTTTCTAGTTTCTAAAGCAAAACACCAACAGTTTTCACTAAAAGCCAATGTACCTTTTCGAAAAGGAATGAGGTACTATATATAGCAATAAAATCCCACCACATATGCTAGTAGACATGCCTATTAGAGGCCAAATTAATAGGACAAAAAGAGAATGGCCCTCGAACGTTTACATCCAATAGAATAGGTAGGGAGAAGTTTGGTTTTCGTTTTTAACTTGGTTATAGACAACAGTTAGATCATGCACGAAGGTATCATGACCGGACAGAAGCTCTGTTGGGCATACATCTGATGCTTAAGTTAGAAACTTTACAATAATAAAAGATTTAGACATGGAAAGAAAATACTTGAGATACATATTTCCTTGTCTAGAGAGTAGGTATTTATAGATACTAGTAACGTACACGTACATTACACGCACATAAAATAAATATTAAAAAATTAAAATGAATATTATAAATATTCGTCGCTATAAACAACCAAAGAAATACCTCTCACCTTAACCATTTGAGTTAGAGTTGTTTAATTATAATAAATAATATTAGGTAGTTAAGTAAATAGTTACTTTTTTTTAAATAATTAATGGAGTATTTACAAATGGCTTAGATGGCTCAATTTTGAGCCATTTCCAAGTCACCTTATATTAGTAGAGATGGAAAATATGATAAAATTACTACGGTACCTTGTAGGGTTTCTTTCCCTTCTTGCTTGAGTTTTGTTCAGTTTCAGTGGATTATTTTTCTAGATTCTGTCAGGCTGGAGCATTACCCAAGGTCGTTAATGACATTCTAAAAACCTTGCACAAATGCTAAAAAAGTCTTTTTTTATCACCCTAAAAAAGGCCTCGTTCTGACATTCTAAGGACTATTATTGTAGTTTCTAAAATATAAGAATTCCTAAATCTAAAAATAAAAATATCTTATTAGTAATATAAACAGAGGTTAATATTTTGGTGGCCTTTCAATTTTTGGGTCCATGTACAATCACTGTAACGCCCAGTCCCAAATACGAAGGACTAGGATACGTATACATGCCAGCTACGTATCAAGTGGACTCTAGCCCAGCTCGAATACGTATAAGCTGTCTAAGATAGGGTCTAGAATGGCAAGTCAACTAAATGTAAATCCACAGATAATAATCTCAAGTAGGAATCATTGCATTAATGCTAATCAAACAATAATACACTGATGCCACTTGAATATAAATACAAGAGTAAATAATTTGTAGTAAGGTTGGCCAGACCTTATTACAATCACCTGAACAAGCTCATAACAGAAAGTAGGCTTGTAAAACTAGGCTATACATCTGAAGATGTCATCATGAAATGTAAAAGATGAAAGAATGATAGAATATCACTATCGATACCTAAATACGAGAGATATCATCGTCGACAAATCTATCCTTCTATTTTAGCAGTCTCAACAAATACCTGGAAGAAAACTAGCAATAAACTGGAGAGATCACCAGGTCCTCAGGGGACTAACAAGACATATAATATACAAGCCTACTTTGACATTTTAAACATGTAATGAAAATTGAAAACAACTACTAGAAAAAGGATAAAATCACATAGAAGAACTCTATAGAACATGAGATGTCATATGAAAAGTAATACTGAGAATGACTACAAATAAATCGAATGACCGTAGCCCTGCTGTGGTACTCCCGGTCCTATAGCTAGTAGCCCTGCCGTGGTACTCACTAACTATCGTGAGTCTCTATCGTAGCCCTGTCGTGGGTCTCCCGAGTCGAGAGTGGTCAAGTAGTCGATCCTAGTATCGGTAGAGGGTCAAGTGAAGGTAACATGAATACGAGATCAAGTCAAGTCAAGTCAGGACGCTCAAGTAGATAGCCCTATCGAAGTCCTATGTGAAGATATAACTAAGGGTGACAATAAGTGATAACAAACCAGAGACAAAAAAATCATGGCAAGATATCAAATATGGAAAAGTAAAGGAGACATGAACAAGAAAGAATAATAAAAGCATGTATGCAAAAAAATATACAAAGTTTGGCAAGGTGTACTTGCCTGGAGTTTTGTCCAATCTGTGCTGAGACTGCAGTAACAAAGTCTAACCGAACTATCCATGAACCAGTAAATCATACAACTTGTAATATCTATCAACCCCAAATCACAAACAAATATGTATTATTTACTAAATATAAGTATGACTAACCACTCATATCTAGAAAGCTTGGGTCGTTCTAAGTCGTGTAATACCAATGCCACCTAGGCCATTTATTAATCATACCATCTAGAACTATGTTACACTTGTCTCAATGATCATTATTCGTTAATAATATGGATTACAATCCTATCTTAGCGATCCATACGGTCATTTTGTCAATTTCATCAATATAAGATCACTAGAATTGACTGATCTCAGTTTCGACGTACGGATTCTGAAATACAAACATAATATACATTAATAACTTTCTATATATGGACTTACCATATATAGACCTTAATAATATTATTTAAACCAAAATTAGTCATATTGACTACTCTACTTAATATAACATATATAGTATTAAATCTACATATAAAAGTTATACATTATTAACATAAAAATATTATTTTTAATTCTAGAAAATATTTATAAATATTCTATAATACTAAACAGTATAGTTTATACATAGAAAAAATATGTACATAATTCTTGTATTGATTCTACAACATTATTCCTGAACTTGGTATACGATTTGAGGCCAAAAACAATAAGTAATTAAAAATATTAAATTTTGAAAAAAATTACATAAATTAGTTAAAATAAGGGTTTCAACACTAAACCTAACACAACAACTATTTTAGTAGAATTTTATGAAGTTTTGACACATTTGACACAAGGAAAGCTGAATTCTTCGGAGTTCGGTGACACGACAAATGTCATGAATTTTTAAAAATAGCAGACGGATGCAAAACCTAACTTTCATATATGCGTCAAAAAGCTCTAGACGTCTAGATTCTGATTAAAAATATAAGAAGGTTATAAACTGAACTTAAATAGGTGAAAAATGGCTCACAACAGAATTTGTCAGTTCTGGACACCCTGTCGCAGATTCGACGCCACGGACAAACCGCTAGGAACTAGGGGATCCGACATTCGGAGGTTGGAGTATGGAGGATGGAGTATACACATAGAGGTAACTTATAGTTTTGGTATAAAGAGAAACAGATGAGAAAAAGTAGATAAAACTTGGTCTACAAGTCGACTAACCTGCTGTGATGAATTCAGCACAAGTTCGGTCGACTTCGGGTGCCTTCCGTGCCTCGTATCGACCAATTTATGGGCTGAGACTTCTCGAGAAGGTGCCAGGGTGTTAGAGGAAGGTCTTGGAAAGGTTCTTGAGGTGGTAGAAGGGTTGGAGGTGGTCGGCAGGATGAATTTCTGGTGGTTGGAATAAAAAGTGCAAAAATAGGGAAGAAATTGGAGGGGCTCTGTTTTAATAGCCCTGCCATGGGTAGAAGGGTTGGAGGTGGTCGAAACTATAGTGAGTCTATCGTAGCCCTGCCATGGTCTCCCGAGTCGAGAGTGGTCAATTAGTCGATCCTAGTATCGGTAGAGGGTCAAGTGAAGGTAACATGAATACGAGATCAAGTCATGTCAAGACGCTCAAGTAAATAGCGCTATCGAAGTCCTTTGTGAAGATATAACTAAGGGTGACAATAAGTGATAACAAACCTGAGATACAAAAAAATCATGGCAATATATCAAATATGGAAAAGTAAAGGAGACATGAACAAGAAAGAATAATAAGAGCATGCATGTAAATAAATGTACAAAGTTTGGCAAGGTATACTTGCCTGGAGGTTTGTCCAATCTGTGCTGAGACTGTAGTACCAAAGTCTAATCGAACTATCCATGAACCTGTAAATCATACTCCTTACAATATCTATCAACCCCAAATCACAAACAAATATGTATTATTTACTAAATATAAGTATGACTAACCACTCCTACCTAGAAAGCTTGGGTCGCTCTAAGTCGTGTAATACGTTTGTCACCTAGGCGATTTATTAAACATAACCATCTAGAACTAGGTTATACTTGTCTCAATGATCATTATTCCTTAATAATATGGATTACAAACTCTAGGTTCAAATATTAAGTTTGTATCTCGTAATTCGTACAATGAAACCTACGATGCACTAATCAAGACAAGATGATCAACCACAAGGTTAACAATCTTATCTTAGCGATCCATACAGTCATTTTGTCAATTTCAGCAATATAAGATCACTGGAATTGGCTGATCTCAGTTTCGACGTACGGATTCTGAAATACAAACATAATATACATTAATAACTTAATATATATGGACTTACCATATATAGACCTTAATAATATTATTTAAACCAAAATTAGTCATAATGACTACTCTACTTAATATAACATTTATAGTATTAAATCTACATATAAAATCTATACATTATTAACATAAAAATATTATTTTTAATTCTAGAAAATATTTATAAATATTCTATAATAATAAACAGTATATTTTATACATGGAAAAATATGTGCATAATTCTTGTATTGATTCTACAACATTATTCCTAGACTTGGTATATGATTTGAGGCCGAAAACAATAAGTAATTAAAAATAATAAATTCTAAAAAAATTATATAAATTAGTTAAAATAAGGAATTCAACACTAAAGCTTACACAACAAGTATTTTAGTAGAGTTTTATGAAGTTTTGACACTTTTGGGCACAAGGAAAGCAAAAAATTTCGGAGTTCGGTGACACGGCAAATGTCATAAATTTTTAAAATTAGCAAACGGATGTGAAACCTAACTTTCAGATATGCGTCGGAAAGGTCTCGACGTCTAGATTCTGAATAAAAATTTAAGAATTTAGGAACTAACTATAAATAGGTGAAAAAAGGCTCACAATCGGTTCTGGACACCCTGTCGTAGATTCGACGCCACGGATAAACCGCTTGGAACTAGGGGATCCGATGATCAGAGGTTGGAGTATACACGTAGAGGTAACTTGTAGTTTTGGTATGAGGAGAAATGGATGAGAAAAAGTAGATGAAATCTAGTCTACAAGTCAACGAACCTGCTGTGATGAATTCAGCACAAGTTCGGTCGACTTCGAGTGCCTTCCGCGCCTCGTATCGACCGACTTATGGGCTGAGACTCCTCGAGAAGGTGCCTAGGTGTTAGAGGAAGTTCTTGGGAAGGTTTTTGAGGTGGTAGAAGGGTTGGAGGTGGTCTGGATGATGAATTTCTGGTGGTTGGAATAAAAAGTATGGAAATAGAGAAGAAATTGGAGGGGCTCTGTTTTAATAGAAAAAATATATAGAAAAAAGTATTCGAAAATACTACATGGGAGAGATTCATGTGAGGGGAAAGAAGTAAGGATAGTGTAGAATTTGATTTGGTAGGATTTGATTGTTTATTTTAAAAGATACACCAATTCTATCTCTTAGGATTTAAATCGGGTCCAAAATAGGAAAGTTGTTATAGGATTTGATTTAAATTAATTTATTTAATGTGTCTGCATGTTAATCCACAAAAATCAATCTAAAATATGTGTAAGAGATTAGGGCACCCTAGAATAGGCTCTACGAACCCTACTTGCACTAGTTTTGGGTCGGTGATATTTTTGTGATCGATTTGAGTCCAATATGTCTATAGTTTCGACTTGTGTGTCATTTAAAAATAAATAGCACATAGAAACTCAATTGAGTGACACACCATTGGCATGTGCATCGTAAACTCAAAATGGATGAAAATCATATATTGGGTCAAGTGATTTGGATCGGAGTTGATCCATAATTGCTATTTGGAAAGCTAGTCAAATTTTTACGGTAGAGACTAAAATGACTATTTTACCCCTAAAGTTGTACATGAAAAATATAGCACGAAAAAATATGCTTGGGTGAGACATGATATATCAAATGGAAGGTGGACTCGTCTACTTCAAAACTCATTAAGGATATTTCGAAATATTAGCATTTCCTGTGCTCAAAAAATCAAAGGTACGTAAAACTACATCTATAGTATTAATTAAGAATTAAATATAATCTAATAAATAGAAATAATATAAAAAAATAATTTGCAAAATTAGGATCCTCACAATCACACATCTTGCACATGCTTAAAAATGATCCTGTCATTACCTATCAACTGCCCTGGGTAATCTATCGACCGTTTTTCGAGATTGATTAATACATTGTACAACCGTACAAAAGCTATTTGTCTAAGTAATAGAACCATAACGATGTTGAAACTTCTAGTTGCTTCAATTTGAACTGATTGGATAAGCCTTGGTACTTTGATAAATCTCGCCAAGTCTCTGGTATATGGGTGTTAGTCCCGAGGCTCAATTTAAGATGGAAGAACTGTCAAAAACTGAAATTTAATGCAAACCAATTTGCTTCTCTGTTTTGAGTTTTAGGACTTCGGAGATTTTGTCAAACAAGTTTGCTCTCCAAAGAACTTGAAGCCATTATAAATTTATGATTACAATTTTGTTACAAACTGACAGAAATTACTTCACGTTCTTCCTTCCAATCCCAGTTGCAAACAAACAAAATGGATTACAATATGTAGAAAGCTAAAATAAAAGGAAGAAAAAGACAACTCTTACTGGGGTGATGAAGATAATCGTTGCTCAAAGCAAATTTGCCCCACATAAACTGCTCCCAAGAACCAGCAAGTTCTTGTAGAACTTCTAAAACGCTCGCTGTCATCTCCTTTTCGTACTCGTACGATCTCTTCTGGACTCCAACGGTGACAACATCAATTTCTCTTCGCCTCTCCTATTTTTTGTCACATCCCGATTCCGTAAATTGTTCATCCTTGCTTTGACTATACTGAATCGATCGTCCTCGTTGGGCGTGATGCTGTACAAGTCTCGAGTTGCACTTGTACAAGGCAAGAACGTGCACATTTGTGTCATTTTGAAACATTGAAACTCAGCAATTCAGCAGAAAAATTGAATACGTAATATAGGAAGAAATAATCGATTTTATTGATAATAGCAGCAAAACATAACTTTTCTCGGTACTCTTTGAAATGTCGTTTCGGTTTACATTAATTCATGAAAAGAAAACAACTGATAGACTGTCATGAAATAACTTTCCATTCCATACATTATGCCCCTTTATTAGAATAAAAATTCTAAGCAATAATGTTGAAAACTCTACAATACTTTGTGCGTCTTTATTTGAAAGTAACTTGTAAATAGGAGCAACCAAAAGCCTTATCTCTCTTGTGCACCCGCACCTTCTTCAGTACCTATAGAGGAGGGGTCAACACATTATAAAAATGTGTTGGTGAATCCCTTTTAACCCACTCTGCTAAACCAACATTTGTCAAATTAATGACAAGCATTTTAAAGCATCTTTTAATAGGGACAAGAAAATCACTATAATTCATAATGAGACAACATGATAATTTATGAGAGCAACTGTTTTACTTTACCATCAGCCGATTCCAACTTTCCTGCATAAGATACCTGATAATAATAATAATAATACCGCCCCTGTATACGATAATCATTAGCATGCATGCTGACTACATGGCTACTGGCGTTGTTATACCATACGGACTTTTTACCATATAGGACTTCAAGGTAATGCAATGTCCATTCAAAGTAGGTAGCTAGCCTCTAAGAATGCCTCGCAATACCCATGCTCCCAAAGCACGCCAATGTTTTCCCTAGGCCAAATCGATCCCAGTGTCCCATGTATCGCTCGAGGAAACTCATCTCAAATCTTGTGCACAAGTTGTTCATGACCACGCGAATGCGTGTCCGACTCGATAAGCATAAAGTGCATGGTAATCTATTGAAAGTAAAGAAACAATATGTTCATTCTTAGTATTTCTTTTTCATCATCTCAGGCATCAATTCATTTCATTCCAACATTTATCGCAACATTTCATTACTCATAGGAACAAGCATCATTTCAATTCTCATAGAGTCATATGGTATTTCATTCATTCATTGGTGTTAACAGCATAATCAATTCACTCAATGTTTATGACACTAGCATCTTAGTGGTATTCACTTGTGGCATTACAGGCATCATTATCGATCAACGAATGTAGCAAGGAAATAAGAGAACTCAATTTATTTGCATAAAGGAGTAGCGAAGAAGGGTTTAAACCACCACAGAGAATCCACCACTCACCAATTAGAGAATTGTCGAGAGGAAGAGGAACACTTGTGCGATTAGCCTTCAGTCATTCGTCCTTCTACGAAGGAACCAAAAGTTTGGTTAATACTTCCTCTCGTTTTTGTGCTTTTCTCTCAGAATTCTCAAGAATGAATGTAATGAAAATCGATAAAAATGGGCAACAAATAAATCATCGAAAACCATTCAGAAAATCATACATCAAAACCAAGCAGCAAAACATCAATAGAAAACTTTTGACTCATTTCAAGAAAAACCGATCCATCAGTTGGAAAGGTTCTTATGTATTCGTCCGTGATTGATTCGATGCAGATGGTAAGTTTCCCCAATACTCAGTTCTGACCAAGTTAATCAAGCCACAAGCCTTATAGTGGACCGTTAGTAGCGGGACACTACATAATATTCCACTAAGAATAAGTTTCGTCCTCGAAACTTGAAACAAAGGTCCTACCTCAAGGTTATCAAACAACGGAGGGCATTCTCCCTTATCTCATCCTCAACTTCCCATGTCGACTCCTCAACATCATGATTCCTCCACAATAAGTTAACCAAAGGCATCGTTCGGTTCCGCAAAACTTTTTCCTTCATGTCTAAAATTTGAATGGTTCTTTAGTGTACGACAGGTCAGCGCTCAATTACAACTGATCTAAGTTCACTATACGGCTTGAATTGTGCACGTACTTCCGTAATTGAGACACATAGAAGACATTATGCACTTCATCCATAGTCGGAGGTAGTGTAAGTCGCCTTCTCAAGAATCTCAAAGGGTCTAACGAATCTCGGGCTCAATTTTCCATTGACTCCAAACCGTATCACACCTCGCATGGGTGTGACCTTCAAGAACATATGATTGTCCACCATAAATTCCAAGGGTCGCCGATGAATCGCCATAACTCTTATGTCGACTTTGAGCAACTCTAAGCCTTTCTCGAATCAAGCGGATCCTCTCGACGACCTGTTCCACAAGTTCTGGTCCAAGTACTTGTCGTTCACCGACTTCATCCCAACATATAGGTGGCCAATATTTTCGTCCATACAATGCCTCATACGGGGCCATCTGAATACTTGCTTGATAACTATTGTTACATCCAAACTCTGCCAACGCGAGGTATGCATCCCAATTCGTCTTTAAATCGAGCATGTATGGTCTCGACATATCCTCAAGGATCTGATTTACTCTTTATGTTTGTCCGCCAGTCTGTGAATAATATGCCAAACTGAAATGCAACTTAGTACCCATTGCTGACTGTAGACTATTCCAAAAATAAGACAAGAACTGTCAATCTCTATCCGATACTATTGAAACTGGTACCCCGTGTAATCGGACAATTTCATCAATGTAAATCTGAGCCAAGCAGTCAACACTCTATGTTACTTTGATTGCAATGAAATGAGCCGACTTGATTAGTCTATCTTATCACCCAAATTGTGACATTCCCACGTTGAGTCTTCGGTAAGACAACTATAAAACCCATATAGATGTGATCCCAATTTCACAGCGGTATATCGAGGTTTTGTAGCTCCCCGCTAGGCTACTGGTGTTCTGCCTTCACACGTTGACAAGCTAAGCATTGTGCCACAAATAGCACCACATCCTTTTTTATGCCATGCTACCAAAATGTGGAGCGTAGGTCCTTGAACATTTTTGTTCTTTCCGGATGTAAGAAATACTTTGCAAAATATGCCTCGATTATTATTTCTTTTCTGAGTTCCTTATCTTTAGGAACACACAATCTTCCCTTCACATGGACTATTCTATCTTCGTGACAGCAAAATTGGTCGCCTTTCCTGCTATAATAAACTCATATATCTTCTGCAAGAATAGGTTGTCCTTTTGAGCGGTCTTAATTGTAGGAACAATAGCACCTCTAGAGGGGGGTGAATAGAGTGCAGCAAAAAATATTTAATAATTAAAAAATTAACTCTAAACAGGTGAAGCAATATATATATAATAATTGCAAGTTAGCCAGTAAAATCAGGGCGAGAAAATAATACGCAGAGACAGCATATTTTATATTGGTTACCCTCTGTGAGGACTAGTCCGGTCTCGAGTACTCAACCCGATGTTTGAATCCACTATTTGAAATAGAGATTACACTACGTGTTTTACTCCGAAGAACATGCCAACTTCACCACTATCGTATTTTTATCCGAAGCCCACGAACAAACTTCAACACCTTTCTGAAGAAAGTTTTTATACGCCAAGCTTGTACAACTCGAAACTCCTAGTCGAAAACCACCGACACTTCGAAGAATTGAGTTGACTTGGAGATTTGAAGTTTAAAGCTTTGGGAATAGAATATGAAGCTTAGAAATAAATAAAGAAGATGAAGATTGAATGTGTGTTGAGAAATGAAAAATTCTTCTCTATTTATAGGTTTTTGTAGGACGAAGTTTGGGCAGAACTCGGTACCCTAACGTTCACAAATTCAAACGTTGGAGATCCACAAGAATAGGTAAAGCTTCTGACCAGGAGTGATTTGGTCTTACCGACTTCGGTTCGAGTTCGGTTAGCCTAGTACCAGGACAGTTTTGGTTTAAGAAATGGTTTGGTTTAGGAATTGGTTTAGAAATAGATTTGGTTTGGTTTAGGATAGAATCAAGATAGGTTTGGTTTAGGATAGAATCAAGGATAGACTTCTAATTGCCAGTGATCCCAATTCACAAATATTCTAGACTCAATAAATAGAAAAATATAGAATAAATATAAAATCTCAGAAACGACACAATCTGCATTCTTCGTTTTTTTTTCATATCAAGATCGAAGTTTAAGACACTTATCGAAATCGGTTTGACTATGACTAAATGTGCCAACAATCTCCCATATTTTGATAATGTGACAAAACTTACGATTGATACTTAAAGAATGGTTCAGCTTGAAGTGAAAGTAGACTTGATGAGTATGGAAGGTACGGTAGTAGCTTTTTGTCCGTCAAACAGTTGGTACAATGCAATGTTCAATGCTCCCCCGTAGTGTATGATCAAGTCTTATTACTCCCCCGTAATAAAATATTCTGCTAAAACTAAATCTGTAGAGTCTTAAACCAAAATTCTTTCAAACCAAATTAGTAATACAGTGAATAAGCATCAAAAATATTAAGTTGTAGCCAAGATGAATTAAATCAATCTTATGATAATCAATCTTATTAATTATCAATCTTACTCCCTCGTTTTGTTATAATAGCAAAATGCTATAGCAATATTATAAAACCATAAAACATAAAAGATGACATGCATGAAATAATGGAAATACTAGCATAAACTGCAGACAGTTTTGCATACATCAAAAAAAAATTAAAAAAGTCATAACTGATAATGCTTAAAAGAAGCATTTATCACTAATACATGCATAAAGTCAAAACTTAACAAAATGTCACTGAACTATCACAAGGAAAAACATATCCTCAACTATCGTCCTCATCATCCTCATCAGCTGCAGCACCAGTAGCACTAGAAGGACCGGTCTTAGCAGATTGGCTGGGTCATATAGAGCGGCAGCAGGATCAAAATAACGCTGCATCTCATGGTCATCAATGTGATAGCTAAGCCTGGATGGATCACGAACCATAGGAATGGAGCCTCTAGGGTCGCGAGCAAGGCTATACGACAAATCATGAATCGTGTTCGAGATGGCCTAAAGCTGAAAGGTAGTACAGAAATCCATAGCTCGAAACTGATCCAGCATGAGAGTCTGAAGGGACTCAAGAGTAACACCGGCAGGAGGATGAGTAGCCTGAGAATCAGTAGAAGTGGGAGTGACTACAGGAGGTAGAACCTATACAGGCTTAGCTGGAAGACGATGCTCATGAAGATATGCAGGAGCAGCATCCTCAGCACAGTCCTCAAGACTGACCTCAAAATACTGAAATATGATAGGAAGATACATCGCGTATAGAAGGCATCACGAGGAATTCTTGTAACAACGATCCATAGCAGAGATGATAGTCTTGTGTAGACAGAAGGGAACATGGAAGTAAAGATGATAAGTTGTCGATAGTTTCATGTAAGAAATCTCATCTGTGGCAGTATTCTTATAAAAGATAGTGGAGAACACCATGCGATGGAGATCATAAAAGTAGTTGTTCATGTGTCTAGGGCAAAGAGTGCTATGGGGTCGAGGATTCGGCTCACAAAGCAAATCACGGAAGGAATCAAAAGTTGTTCCTTCGGGAAACTTAACAGATGTAATCTCTACAAGTGATTCCCCATCCTTGGGTACCTGGAGAATGATCGCGAGATCAATGACATCGAACTCAATGTCGACTCCAAAAACTTTAGATTTCACCGTGCCCTTTGTGACCGAGAAATTACAATAAAACATACGAACGACGTTTGTATAAACGAGAAAAGTAGATTGAACTAAATCTAGCAAATGAAGATATATGAATACACTAGAGTGATCAGGAAATAGTGTGAAGTTGATAGGAGCACCCGGATAGATTTTTCTCTTATAAAAATCTATGAACCAAGAATCCGAAGCATCTTGGGACACAAAAATAAATTTATCGTAGAAATCTTCATCGGGTCTCGAAGGAGTGTAAAGAGAAAAGGAGGCTGCCTCATGAGGGGTCGAGGACAAACCTTCATCAACCTTCCTCTTCTCACTACAACAAAAAGACCTATTAATGACGCTTGATAAGTGGTTTTCATGACGGCTGATGTGAAAGCGTCATCAAAGTTCAGCAAGACTAGAATCTATGACGGTTTATATTAAAAACGTTATTGATAGTGCTCCAGTGATACGAGCGTTATAAAAAAAGCACGAAAATTTAAGTCAAAACCTCGACTCCTCCGCAATTCTCTCGCACTTAAAAAAAATTCTAAACCCTCTCTTTCTCCTTCTCCTTCTTCTTCTCCTCCCGCTCCCCAACTCCCCTCAGCCCACTCCCCGCTCCCCAACTCCCCTCAGCCCGCTCCCCGCTCCCCAACTTCCCTCAGCCCGTTCCTCGCTTTCCTTGGTTACAGACTCCACTGTAGAGGAAAGGTTGTCACCAGCGTAGCCTTCACCACCGGTTTGCCCTAAAATCTCGATCATTGCTTATTTTATGCCCTAAATTCTGCCTCGACATGATTTTAGTAAAATCTTCTAATTTTTGACAACCATACATGCATCCATCTCTCCAAAATTAGGGTTCTTTTAAGGTTTTCTGACTTCTCCATCCACGTCAACGATGATCCAAAAAGGGCTGCATCATCGTTGACTTCTCTTGATTAAGTGAGTGATTTTGATTTGAATTTTTTTCTAAAAAAGATTTTGTTGGAAATTGTTCTATGTGCGCTTCATGTTCGATGAAATAATTGTAAGTACCAAATGTTTGTGTTCTTTGATTTTTTCTGTTTGTTCTTGCTCAAGGGAGTGTAATTGCATTTGGGCAGCCGAGTCCGAAGCCTCTCCACAGTTGCAGCCGCGACCCAGCGAGGCACTGTGCGTGCCTGCGAGCCGAGTCCGAAGGCTCCCTTCGAATTCCGATACCAAATTCTAGGGTATAAATTCTAAACACTTATTTGATTTCAGTTTTTGGGTTTATTTTGTTTGTCGATGATGTTGTAGGATCTCGATCCCTATATAAAAAGGATTTTGATCGACTAATACGTGTTGGGTTCGATTTTGGCTTGACGATCCTACGATTGTCTTTGTTTGTGAAGCAGGAATGATCTTTAGATCATGTTCGGTTCTTTACTTGCTGTTGGATCATTTTCGGTTTTGGGTTTCCTAGCTGCTGTTGGAATTATTTGTGATGCATGCATTGTTGGTTTGGATTTCTTGTATAAATTGTTGCTTGGGTTCTCCTTTCTATACTTGCTGTGGGATGTTGGTTTAGGTTTTCCTTACTATACATGTTGGGTTGGGAAAGATTTCTTTGCTGTAGGAGATGTTTTGCTATTTGGATTAAAATTGTTGGTTGGGTATCTATTATGCATGATGGGTTTAACTTGCTACTGTAGGTGTTTTTGTTGGAAGCTTTTCGATATAAATCACATGCGGGTATATATTAGTTGAGAGTATTTCTATTTTCGGGATTAACATCTCCATTAGCATGCATGCGTCGTTGATTTTGGGACTACGTCCACTATGCCATGCCTGGATGTTTTACTTTATTTGTCAGTTTCGGTTTTATTAGAGTACTCTGATACTCTTGGTGCTGGTCGTTCGACCAAATGAACCAAAGCGTTGCAGATCGTATCGGGTACACTGGCTCCATGTCGGGATATGTCCTATACGTGTTATGGCATGCTAGTACAGTAGATGATAATTGATCCTTATATGAGACATCTTATATATCTCATTTCGTTTTTTGTTGTTGGTCATAGTTTACATGTTGGTACTGTTGGGTTGTTCATTTTGGGTGCAGATACGCTCGTGTTTGTACGAGTCGAGACTGGACACGGATGTGAGAATACATTCGTGTCAATGATATAGCCTCTCCACAGTTGCAGCCGCGACCCGGCGAGGCGCTGTGCGTGCCTGCGAGCCGAGTCCGAAGGCTCCCTTCGGATTCCTACACCAAATTCTTGGGTATAAATTCTAAACTCTTGATTGATTTCAGTTTTTAGGTTTATTTTGTTTGTCGATGATGTTGTTGGATCTCGATCCCTACATAAAAAGGGTTTCGATCGACTAATACGTGTTGGGTTCGATTTTGGCTTGACGATCCTACATTACTCTTTGTTTGTGAAGCGGGAATGATCTTTAGATCATGTTCGGTTCTTTACTTGCTGTTGGATCATTCGGTTTCAGTTTTGGGTTACCTAGCTGCTGTTGGAATTATTTGTGATGCATGCACTGTTGGTTTGGGTTTCTTGTATAAATTGTTGCTTGGGTTCTCCTTCCTATATACTTGTTGTGGGATGTTGGTTTAGGTTTTACTTATTATACATGTTGGGTTGGGAAAGATTTCTTTGTTGTAGGAGATGTTTTGCTATTTGGATTAAAACTGTTGGTTGGGTATCTATTATGAATGATGAGTTTAACTTGGTATTATGGGTGTTTTTGTTGGGAGCTTTTTGATATAAATCACATGCGGGTATATATTAGTTGGGAGTATTTCTATTTTGGGATTGACATCTCCATTAGCATGCATGCGTCATTGATTTTGGGACTACGTCCACTATACCATGCCTGGATGTTTTACATTATTTGTCGGTTTCGGTTTTTATTAGAGTACTCTGATACTCTTGGTGATGGTCGTTCGACCAAATGAACCAAGTCATTACAGATCATATCGGATACACTGGCTCCGTGTCGGGACATGTCCTATACGTGTTATGGCTAGTACAGCGGATGATGATTGATCCTTATCTGAGACATCTTATATATCTCATTTCATTTTTTGTCGTCGGTCGTAGTTTGTATGTTGGTACTGTTGGGTTGTTCATTCTGGGTGCAGATACGCTCATGTTTGTACGAGTCGATACTGGACACGGATGTGAGGATACCTTCGTGTCGATGATGTAGCCTCTCCACAGTTGTAGCCACGACCCGTCGAGGCGCTGTGTGTGCCTGCGAGCCGAGTCCGAAGGATCCCTTCGAATTCTGACACCAAATTCTGGGGTATAAATTCTATACTCTTGATTGATTTCAGTTTTTGGGTTTATTTTGTTTGTCGATGATGTTGTTGGATCTCGATCCCTCCATAAAAAGGGTTTCGATCGACTGATACGTGTTGGGTTCGATTTTGGCTTGACCATCCTACGATTGTCTTTGTTTGTGAAGCGGGAATGATCTTTAGATCATGTTCGGTTCATTACTTGCTGTTTGATTCGGTTTCAGTTTCGGGTTACCTAGCTGCTGTTTGAATTATTTGTGGTGCATGCATTGTTGGTTTGGATTTCTTGTATAAATTGTTGCTTGGGTTCTCCTTCCTATACTTGTTGTGGGATGTTGGTCTAGGTTTTCCCTATTATACATGTTGGGTTGGAAAAGATTTCTATGCTGTAGGAGATGTTTTGCTATTTGGATTAAAATTGTTGGTTGGGTATCTATTATGCATGATGGGTTTAACTTGGTACTGTGGGTGTTTTTGTTGGGAGCTTTTCGATATAAATCACATGCGGGTATATATTAGTTGGGAGTATTTCTATTTCGGGAATGATATCTCCATTAGCATGCCTGCATCGTTGATTTTGGGACTACGTCAACTATGCCATGCCTAGATGTTTTACTTTATTTGTCGGTTTCGATTTTTATTTGAGTACTCTGATACTCTCGATTTTTTAATATAAATTACAGACTCTAAAATTGACAGACTCTAAAAGTGAGGGTTTTGCTTTCTTTTTCAGAGTTTTGCTATACGTACATGTGCTATGGATAGTCTTCATGTGACCAAGTTGAAGTGTTATAAGTGTGCTTCTTCGCTACTGTATCTGTGAGATTTTTGATGTCGATAGCTTTGATGTAGCTAAAGTGTACTCTATATTGGATACTCTATATATTTTGAGAAGATGTATATAATGAAATAGAGAAATGTAGAATGGTAGCTAAAATACTCTATTTTGACACAATGAAATGGAGAATGGTACTTTATATTACATTTCAATGCTTTGTTGGGAATATGGTTCAAAGTGGTTGTTTTCGAATTGAATTGAGCAGCATTTGGAATGTATAACATGCAGTATAGAGCGTTATAAATGTGATACAACGACCATATACAGCAGTTTTTCATAACTATCCACAACGCTTTGAAAATAAAACGTAGTAGAAATTCAACCTATTAATGGCAGTTTTGGATGAATTATCTATAACGCTTTTAAAAACATTTATAACACCCGATTTCATAACGCTTGGACTGAGAAAAAAAGCGTCATGGTTTGTAATTAATGACGCTTTTTAGCCGTCATTAAAAGGTATTTTTGTTGTAGTATCTTTTGAGAAGAAATAGGTTGCTTGGGAGCCATATGAAAAATAGAACGGAGAGAAAAGAGAGAGATATATCAAAATTGATGGTGAACAGTGGAAGAGAACCTTGAGAGAACTACGAATCCGAAGTTTGAGGGCTTGAGAAGCTTGGATGAGGGAGAATAAGGAGGTTAGGATTAGGATTTTCGATAGGGTTTGGAGGTGCTTGATGAGGAAGATGATGAGAATTAGGTATTAAATAGAAGAGGGGCTCGGCTGTCCAGCTTCTGTTCGAAATCCCCCAGACCGAGTTCGGTCCGAGTTCGGCCTGAACTCTGACCGTGTTCGGTCATTAGGGTTTCAAGGCAGAGTTGGAAACTGTGTGATAGTTTTTAACATAAATACGAAAATAATTTAGAAATAATTATGTTATAGAAAATAATTGAATATTTATTAATTAATTCCCATAAATTACTATAGCTACTTTGGGTTAGCTGTAGGGACCGGATCCCAGCTTGCGGTAGTCCGAAGACTAGTACACCATGTCGCTTCATGATATTTACACCTGTGTGACAGAAGGGCTGTAACGCCCCAGTCCCAAAAATAGAAGGACTAGAACGTAATATTGACAGTTGTATACATACAAAGTATATGGACCGTCGTATGTATACATAAGCTGTAAAATGCAGTAACCAAGGCACTAAATCTCATCCACAAAGATAAATAATGATATAAAGGCAACTTTGAATTTGTCATGAATACAATCGTTGGACGGAGACAAATCCACTACCAACTAATTTAAATAAAGAAAAATTATACAAAGAAAATGATTTGGTCGAGCGAAGGAGATGACGATCAAAAAGCAACATCTCGAAGAATAGAGCACAAGACAAGGCCTTAGCTAGAGCACCTGCAGAAATCACAAGACACACCTGGAGAGATAACCAGGTCCTCAGAGGGACGTAAAAAGATACAATAAACATCCCATATAAATACTGAATATAAAATATGCCACAATCAAAGAAAGTGACAAGACATAAATAAGGTAACTTAACCGTACTAAAGTGATCATGCAGTTGAGAAACAATCCTTCGACGCATGAGCCCTGGCTGTAAATAGGATCGGCATAGTCCCCACATAGGGCACCAGGGGCCCACGTCCGTAACGTCCGAAGATCGTCAGAGGGCATCATGTGCAAGGGGCTACGTCCATAATGCTCTGGAAAACGTCAGAGGGCACCTGGAGCCTGCATCTCCGGCGGAGCGCACAGGTAAGCAGGGAAGTGCAAAGAAGCCCATACATCAGGTAATGTTCTCCCCACCCAATGCACCTATCATGTCGCATCCACGACCATGTAACACTACTAACCGTCAAGTCTTCTAACATACAACTATTGACAGTTAGACCTAACGCACGTCCTATACGCATCAGTGGTCAGCCAACACGCAAGTCCGGATGCTATATGCTACTCACAACTCACACATCTCGTAGCATATCAGTGTCAAAGTTTCTGTAATGCACTAAACTAGTGGTAGTCCCTTAACTCTAGGTCCATGTGCAATCAAGGGATAATAAAAAAATACAACTAATATCACTGAGCAGGCACTAGATCAGTAACTGTAATAATGGTATAGTTAAAAGAATTGAAAATAAATACACAGTGATAAGCAATAAATAAATGCAAACTAATTTATAAACAGTAAATTATGGCAATGTATCTTGCCTGGTGTGGTGCCTGGTGTCGTGCGATGATCCGACATGTCATGTTTTATCCAATAGCCGAGGTCGATGTGTAAGGGTCCGAAATCATAAGAAATAGGAGTATAGAATTAGTCACGATCAATAGGGATATCAAAGAGAACTTTTATGGAGAGTACATACTTATACTATTTGTAGAAAGTTTCTCTAATAATTGAGAACTAGATTTACTAGTAATATAAATTTTTAGAAAACAAATTTTTATTATGAAAATACTTTAGGTAAATCACTAAATATATAAGAAATCAGTTTATTAGTTCAAGATTAGATTGAAAATACTTCTATAATATCTCTAAGTAAGTAGGCCGTATCCTAAAATACCAATAATGTAATAATATCTTTGGTTTCAAACCCCATATTTTGAAAATATATTAGAATTTCCCAAACAAAATACTATATATGTTCAAATATATATTCTAGAAGTATTTACAACTTATTTTATGTTCTTCAAAAAAAATATAATACTAAATTTTTTTTGCCAAAATAATACTACTAATAGTATCCAAGAAAAATAAAAGAATAGATACACCTATTGTATCCTATAGGAACTGTAAGGATTATGACATTACTTAGTAAGTTTTGTATCTATATAAAATCTCAGTTTAATAACTCATAATGTTTTATCGAAACACCAAAAATAAATTAAACAAAATACTAAAAGTATCATCCCCCCAAAAATCGGCTGCTGTTTACTTCCTTCCAGGAAAATAAAAGTAGAAAGGGAGAGAGAGAGAGAGAGTGATAGAAGGGGGATGGGAGTGAAGGAAAAAGGGAGCTAACTTGTGCGAGCGGCGGAGGTGCCTCAACCACGGCCGACGCGAAAACGGCGTGCGGCCGACGTGGTATGGTGCGACCAAGCGGGGAGGGGTGCTAGATCCGACGGGATCGGGAGGGAGCGCGGCTGTCGGAGAGGGGCACAGCGGTGGCGGTGGAGTCCGGGGCTGCGCACAGCACTCCCTGCGGAGGATCGCACCAGCGGCAGCGGCTGCCTGAGCTAGTGGCGCCGCTCCGGGCGCTAGAGAGGTCAGACGCCACGGCGGAGGATGCGCCAGAGGTCGACGTTGATGGGAGGCTTCGGCGTGGCACGGAGACAGGAACCGCACGGGTTGGGGCGACACCGGCTCTGGTCGGTGGCGCAGTTGCGACCACGGCGAGGATGCGGCAAGGAATTTCATCGAGGTAAGGTTTTCTTGCTTTCTCTTGTCGGTTTGTGTGTTCAGATTTGGGGGTGGTTATGGTGATGGTGGTCTTTCGATGATGGTAGGGCGTGGGTGAGTTTGGTGGTGTCGGGAAGGCGAGTTCGAAGGGAGTTTCGGTTGGTGGTTGTGTTGGCAGGGAGTTCGGGATCGGCAGATGGAGGGAGGGGTGGCGCGCAGAGGAGTTACGGCGGTGGTGATGACAGGGACATGGTGGTAGTCAAAGACGGGAGTGGTGATGCTGGTCGCGATATTTCTGGTGTTGTCGAGGTTACAGAGATTGGATTTGGGTTAGGGTGGTAATGACAGTGGTGGTTGGGAGTTGCCAGAATAGCGGGGGTGATGGTGGTGGCTCGTTTGCTGCGGACGTGGAGGTCGTAGGTTTAGGTTTTGATTGTGTCAGGGATGTATCCGACATGGGAATAATGTAATTGTATAATATGGAATAAGAACGTGGACACAGACATGATGCACATCTGTGGATGGTAGAATTTATGGATGAGTACCTCTCCTTATATAGGAGGTAGGAATTCCCACTTGGATAAGGACATGCAATGGTTTAAACCCCGATGGATAATTCTATCTTTTTATTTAAATCGATTTAGAATTTAAGCAATCAAAATCAAATCAATCTAGATAAACTTCCTTTGATTTAAAATAAAATCTTTTCAAAATTTAAATTATCAAAATAATTCAAATATTAGATAAAACAAAATTTTAAATATCTTTTTCATAAATATTAAAATATAGCTTTAATTAATTTCAAAAATCAAGAATATTACTTAAATATTAAATTGTAAAATAGCTTTTATAAATAACAGAAATATGTTAATAACAAATTCTAAATTTTGCAAAATATTTGAAATATATTTCATATAAACCACAATTTTCAAATCACTACTTATTTTTAAACGACGAACAAAATAACTCTTTTTAAAAATGAAAATATTTATCACATTTATTTGAACATGTACTTTTCTATATAAAATAAATTTATAATAAAAATATTTTTCTAAAATATGTACCTCGACACATATTTGCACTCGTCGAGAAATTACGAAACGCAAATCTCGCACGCTACGTAAATACAACAAAGCAAACTCGTATGTGACGTACAGATACAAAATACAAAATAAATACAAAAATATTTAAAAGTATCGTAGTAGAAATTTAGGGGATTTACATCCTACCCAACTTAAAAGAATTTTATCCTCGAAATTTAGGAGTAATTAGGGTAGGTAGGGTGAAGGGGATGAAAAGAGTTTATTCATATAGATGTACGAGATCTTCTTGGGACGAGGATGCAAACAAAATATTCGCCGAGGAGGCGAGCGACATTTCAATGGCAATATGTCATTTGATCCACTAGAACGAAAAATTCGATGGTTCCAGTTCAGTTTATGATCATGTATATGATAACCCATCCATGACTAAGCTTGATCAACCTTAACATTAACCTTAAAAAGGGGCAACCTCATAAGTAGGTAATAACTCCTTAATCCTTTGATATCATCAATATTCATGTAATTTCTCTTATTATCAATCGTTCTTTCGAAAAATTACTTTCGTACCACGTTCCCTTAAAAAATTAACAAAAACAAATATGATTATAAATGTACTCTAACTTCCTCTATCTCGTCATAGGATCTCAAATTTTGAATTCCATAATCTCCATTATACTAGCTTACTTATATAGATCTTCCCAAGTTATAATTTCCTCTTACATTAAAATTCTAAAACCTTCCACAAATTTGGCCCAAGTAGAAGTTAAAATCTCCTTACTACGATTTGTATTTGTTGGTCAATGTACAATGCATCCTTAGGTGCCAAAATAAAGTCCATCTTCAATGTTTGATAAATCTCGAAAACTAACAGTGTACCTTCATAATTCAATCTTTTATCATCATAATTGAAAATTTTCTAAAATATTTATTAGTCTCTCTCTCAAAAATTTGAATTCAACAATCTCATCTTTTTTATGGTAGAAATAAAACTCATCTTAACTTTATAATCATAATCATCTTAGAAATTAGTCAAAAATGTAAAGGTTTCTTTCTTCAACAATTGGTCATCCTTGAAAGCTAATATCATCATAACACTATATGCTATCGAAGGCAACGTCAATATTGTCTTTATAAAAAAATTGCATCCATAAATATAAACTTGTTCCTAAACCACCAACACTTTAGAAAATTCTTCACTCGATATTTAGTTACCTCAAAACAAATTTTGAAATTCGAGAAGTATTTACCCTTTAGTGTTTTATCAAAACACAATATAACATTTCTTACTTCATCTATTTGGATTTATCACACATTTTTACTTATGTCCAATCTATACCTCATAATCTCGTAATTATCTTAACCAACTGTATTATTTATCCATGCTGTAGGTTTCTCTAATCTAACATCTATAACCCAAGAATGTCATGATCAAATTTTATTTCGCCTAAGGGAATCATACAAGGATCAAGGTTGCATAAACTATGGAGGAATCATAGTGAAATAATAGTAAAATAATTTAAATAGAAAAGAAGAATGGTAAGGGTTGCAATATTGAAGAGCGAAAGATGCTATGTGTCTAAGTGAATCAAGATAAGACATGAAAATAAATGACAAGGGTTAAGCAGTCAAGATAAAACGCAAGGTTAAGCATTTAAGAGATTTAATAGATCGCAATCATATATTAGGTCGAAAAAAAATTGAGTCAAGGTTGAGTCCATATCGGTACCATGGTATGGTTTATAGTTTAGTCTTTATGACCCGAAAGTCGTACCTTAAAAATAGAGTACAATGGGACGTATTTTAGTGGGACATGATATACCTATATGAAGGTGAGCTCGTCTAGGTCTTGCATGTAAAATTTGTTGAAGGGAAAAGTCTAGTGTTGTGCTCCAATTATCAAAGTTACGATAGGGAACGTCAAATGATCAAAATAGAAAGTGGGTTTTCATAAGGTACTAGTTAATGCACAAAAATAAAAGGTTAAAGAACAAAATAAAGATAATTTAGGAAATCTCGTAGATCCAGTTAAGATAAGTTAGAGACACAGTTTCTAGAAAAAAATAGTCTCATAGATAAGGGTACGGTCACGAAAACGAATCTATCATTTCTAAGTTTCAAACAATTAGATGGTCACGATTAAATATCTAGATTTGAGGGATGGTCGAGTGGTCAAGATAAAGATATAGTTATACAGTTTGGTCGATGACTAACTATACTTGTGCATATGCAAAATCATAGTCATAGGTGGCATGGCAATCTAATGTGGAATACTTCTATCTCACTAGGGTGACCTTACTTGCTTCTTGGTCCTCTACCAATATATGATCTAATCTAAAATTTGAAGTTCCTCGAAGTTTCTCAATAAAATTTCCAAGATACTCCACCAAAATTTTCAATCATCTTAGGCTGTTAACTTTAATCAGAATTTTAAATCTCTAGTCAATCTCGAAACATTTCTTGTATATCACAAATCGAATATTTTTTTTTTCAAATCTTAAACTCAACATTTAAATAAGTTTATCAGCCGAATTTCATACTACAAAATAGAACATTTAAATAACTCCCAAATTTAATTATATATCCTTCAAATGTGTATATCTAGCTTCCAATAAGTCACAATCGTAAATCATACTTCCACATTTAAAATTTTGTGATCCTTTTCAAATCAAATTTATATCCCTCCAAAAGATGTATAGTTATAACTCAATAAATCATAAATGTTCAAAGACCTTCAAAAATCAAAACACAAAATCAAATCAATTTGTTTTCTCGATCTAGCTATCCTCTTGTGTATATCACCTTGTAATATCAAAATAAAATTCCAACTATCTTTTGGAAGCGGTAATATGATACTGCCCAACTTGGATTTAACAAATCCTTAAGATCATATTTCTAGGAAAATAAATGCCTTTATAACCCAAATAAAATCTAAATGCATATTAATCGTCAATGTAACCTTCTAGCCATGTGTTTAACATATGGGCATATTCTAGTATAGTCATCTTACTAAGCACGAAACTAAGAATTTATGGTAGAAGGAGTCAAGCAAGATGCAAATCAAGGAGGTCAAACGAGAGTTCAAAATTTGAAGTCAAGAAAGGATGACAAGTAGGTGGATGAGATTCTAGACTCTAATCCTATATTGAAGGCCCGTTCGGTACAGTCATATAACCGAAACGGCAAACTTGACCTGCATGGACCACCACAAAAACATATAACGCCCCAATCCCAAAAATAGAAGGACTAGATCGTAATCATGCCAGTTGTATACATACAAAGTATATGGACCGTCGTATGTATACATAAGCTGTAAAATACAGTAACCAAGGCCTAAATCTCAACCACAAAGATAAATAACGATATAAAAGCAACTTTAAATTTGTCATGTATACAATCGTTGGACAGAGACAAATCTACTACAAACTAACTTAAATAAGGAAAAATTATACAAAGAAAATGATTTGGTCGAGAGAAGGAGATGACGATCAAAAAGCAACATCTCGAAGAATAGAGCGCAAGACATGGCCTTAGCTAGAGCACCTGCAAAAATCATAAGACAAACATGGAGAGATAACCAGGTCCTCAGAGGGACGTAAAAAGATACAATAAACATGCCATATAAATACTGAATATAAAATATGCCACAATCAAAGAAAGTGACAAGACATAAATAAGGTAACTTAACCGTACTAAAGTGATCATGCAGTTAAGAAACAATCCTTCGACGCATGAGCCCTGGCTGTAAATAGGATCGGCATAGTCCCCATATAGGACACCAGGGGCCCACGTCCGTAACGTCCGAAGATCATCAGAGGGCATCATGTGCAAGGGGCTACGTCTATAACGCTCTGGAAAACGTCAGAGGGCACCTGGAGCCTGCGTCTCCGGCGGAGGGCACAGGTAAGCAGGGAAGTGCAAAGAAGCCCATACGTCAAGTAATGTTCTCCCCACCCAATGCACCTATCATGTCGCATCCACGACCATGTAACACTATTAACCGTCAAGTCTTCTAACATACAACTATTGACAGTTAGACCTAAGGCACGTCCTATACGCATTAGAGATCAGCCAACACGCAAGTTCGGATGCTATATGCTACTCACAACTCACACATCTCGTGGCACATCAGTGTCAAAGTTTATGTAATACACTAAACTAGTGGTAGTCCCTTAACTCTAGGTCCATGTGCAATCAAAGGATAATAACAAAATACAGTTAATATCACTGAGCAGGCACTAGATCAGGAACTGTAATAATGGTACAGTTAAAAGAACTAAAAATAAATATACAGTGATAAGCAATAAATAAATGCAGAAGAATTCATAAAAAGTAAATTATGGCAAGGTATCTTGCCTGGTGTGGTGCCTGGTGTCGTGCGATGATCCGACATGTCATATTTTTTCCAATAGCCGGGGTCGATGTGTAAGGGTCTGGAATCACAAAAAATAGGAGAATGGAATTAGTCACGATCAATGGGGATATCAAAGAGGAAATTTTATGGAGAGTACATACTTATACTATTTGTAGAAAGTTTCTCTAATAATTGAGAACTAGATTTACTAGTAATATAAATTTTTAGAAAATAAATTTTTATTATGAAAATACTTTAGGTAAATCACTAAATATATAAGAAATGGGTTTATTAGGTCAAGATTAGATTGAAAATACTTCTATAATACTCTAAGTAAGTAGGTCGTATCCTAAAATACCAATAATGTAATAATATTTTAGGTTTCAAACCCCATATTTTGAAAATATTTTAGAATGTCCCAAACAAAATACTATATTTGTTCAAATATAATTTCTAGAAGTATTTACTACTTATTTTATGTTATTCCAAAAAAAGGTAATACTAAATTTTTTTTTTGCCAAAATATTACTACTAATAGTATCCAAAAAAAATAAAAGAATAGATACACTTATTGTATCCTATAGGAACTGCAAGGATTATGACATTACTTAGTAATTTTTGTATCTATATAAAATCTCAGTTTAATAACTAATAATGTTTTATCGAAACACCAAAATAAAATAAACAAAATACTAAAAGTATCATCCCCCAAAAATTGGGCTGTTGTTCACTTCCTTCCAGGAAAATAAAAGTAGAAAGGGAGAGAGAGAGAGAGAGAGAGATAGAAGGGGGATGGGAGTGAAGGAAAAAAGGAGCTAACCTGTGCGAGCGGAGGAGGTGCCTCGACCACGACGGACGCGGCAACGGCGTGCGGCCGACGTGGTGTTGTGCGACCAAGCGGAGCGGGGTGCTAGATCCGACGGGATCGGAAGGTACCGCGGCTGTCGGAAAGGGGCGCAACGGTGGCAGCGGAGTTCGGGGCTGCGCACAGCACTCCCTGCGGAGGATCGCACCGACGGCAGTGGCTTCCTGAGCTGGTGGTGCCGCTCCGGGCGCTAGAGCGGCCAGATGTCGCCGCAGGAGATGCGCCAGAGGTTGACGTTGATGGGAACTCCAGCGTGGCATGGCGACAGCGACCGCACGGGTTGGGACGACACCGGCTCTGGTCGGTGGCGCAGTTGCGGCCACAGGCGACTACGGTGAGGATGCGGCAAGGGATTTCATCGAGGTGAGGTTTTCTTGCTTTCTTTTGTTGGTTTGTGTGTTCAGATTTGGGGGTGGTTGTGGTGATGGTGGTTTGTCGATGATGGTGGGGCGTGGATAAGTTTGGTGGTGTCGGAAAGGCGAGGTCGGAGGGAGTTTCGGTTGGTGGTTGTGTTGGCGGGGAGTTCGGGATCGGCAGATGGAGAGAGGGGTGGCGCGCAGAGGAGTTACGGCGGTGGTGATGACGGAGACATTGTGGTAGTCGGAGATGGGGGTGGTGATACTGACCGCGGTATTTTCTGGTGTTGTCGAGGTTGTAGGGATTAGATTTGGGTTAGGATGGTAATGACAGTCGTGGTTGGGAGTTGCCGGAATAGCGGGGGTGATGGTGGTGGCTTGTTTGCTGCGGACATGGAGGTCGTAGGTATAGGTTTTGAATGTGTCGGGGATGTGTCCGACATGGGAATAATGTAATTGTATATTATGGAATAAGAACGGTAGACACAGACACGATGCACATCTGTGGATGGTAGAATTTGTGGATGAGTACCTCCCCTTATATAGGAGGTAGGAATTTCCAGTTGGATAAGGACTTGTAATGGTTTAAACCCCGATGGATAATTCCATCTTTTTATTTAAATCGATTTAGAATTTAAGCAATCAAAATCAAATCAATATAGATAAACTTCCTTTGATTTAAAATAAAATCTTTCCAAATCTTAATTATCAAAATAATTCAAATATTAGATAAAATAAAATTTTAAATATTTTTTCGTAAATATTAAAATATAGCATTAATTAATTTTGAAAATCAAGAATATTAATTAAATATTAAATCATAAAATAGCTTTTATAAATAACAAAATATATCAATAACAAATTCCAAATTTTGCAAAATATTTGGAATACATTTCATATAAACCACAATTTTCAAATCACTACTTATTTTTAAATGATGAACAAAATAACTCTTTTTAAAAATAAAAATATTTATCACATTTATTTGAACATGCACTTTTCTATATAAAATAAATTTATGATAAAAATATTTTTCTAAAATATGTACCTCGACACATATTTGCACTCGTCAAGAAATTACGAAAAGCAAATCTCTCACGCTACGTAAATACAACAAAGCGAACTCGTATGTGACGTATAGATACGAAATATGAAATAAAAACAAAAATATTTAAAAATATCGTAGTAGAAATTTAGGGGGTTTACAAGGGCCCTTTCGGCTTATAACCAAAATAAATTTAGCGAATTCATGTTCATTAAATAATAATAATATATTATATTACCACAACATCCAGAATTCCTAATTCTTTTCGTATAAAGTTAAAGCGATCTTTAGCCAAAGGCTTTGTGAAGATGTCAGCTAGTTAATGTTCAGTATCAACAAATTCTAAAATAATATCACCTTGCAAAGCATGGTCTCACAAAAAGTGATGTCTAATTTCTATGTGTTTAGTGCGTGAATGACATATAGGATTTTTAGTGAGATTTATAGAGCTAGTGTTATCACAGTAAATAGGAATATGATGAAAGGATAATTGAAAGTTTTCCAGAATTTGTGTCATCCACAAAATTTGTGCACAACAATGTCCTGCAACTATATACTCATCTTCAGAGTTGATAATGCAACTGAATGTTGTTTCTTAGAAAACCAGGAGACTAAGGACTTTCCTAGAAAATGACATGTACCACTGGTACTTTTACGATCGACTTTACATCTAGAAAAATCTGTGTTCGAGTAACCTATCATGTCAAAAGAATCAGATTTGGGATACCAAAGACCGGTTGTCAAAGTTCCTTTAAGTTATCGCAAGATACGCTTAAAAGCACTTACATGTGATTCTTCAGAAGAAGCCTGATATCTAGCACATTAACATGCCGCAAACATAATTTCTGGACGACTTGCTAGCAGTTAAGTATAGTAAACTACCAATCATACCTCTGTACTTACGTATGTCGGCTGGTGTACCGCTTTCATCTATATCAAGCTTTGTAGACGTTGCCATCGGAGTGCCAATAGGTTTAACGTTTTTCATATCGAATTTTTTTAGCAAGTCTTTTGTATATTTGGCTTGATTAATGAATATCCCTTTTGAACTCTGCTTAATTTGCAGTCCAAGGAAGAATGTTAATTCTTTCATCATGCTCATTTTGAATTCACTCTGCATACACTTAGCAAACTAGTTACATAGCATCCCATTAGTAGCTCCAAAGATTATGTCATCTACATATATCTGCACTAATAAAATATTTTTATCTAAAGATTTTACAAACAAAGTTGAATCAACCTTTCCTTTTGAAAAATCATGTTCAAAGTAGGAAAGAACTAAGATGCTCATACTATGCACGGGGTGCTTGTTTGAGACCGTAGAGAGCTTTCTGAAGCTTGAATACGTGATCAGGAAATTTAAAATCTTCAAAGCTTGGAGGTTGTTTTACAAAAACTTCTTCTTTTATAAAACCATTTAAAAATGCACTTTTAATATCCATCTGAAAAAGTTTGAAACCACAAAAACTTGCTAAAGCACAAAGCATACGAATGGACTCTAATCTAGCAACTGGAGCATATGTCTCATCATAGTCAATGCCTTCTTCTTGATTATAGCCTTGAGCTACTAGATGACTAAGCCATTCTCATCTAACTTATTTCGGAACATCCATTTAGTACCAATGATCGGATGATCAATAGGTCTGGGAACAAGTTCCCAAACTTAATTCTGTTCAAACTGGTTAAGTTTCTCTTGCATAGCAGAAATCTAAAACTCATCAGAAAATGCTTCTAAAATATTTTTAAGTTCAATTTTGGAAATAAATGCAACATTTGCTATTACCAATTGTCTTGAGCTGGAACGAGTGCTCACGCCTTTTGACACATCACCGGTTACCAGGTCTTCGAGATGGTCTGGTGTAAATCGCATACGTTTCGGCAAACTTTCTAAATAAGACGTGGAGGTATCTTTTGTTGTGGGAGTTTCTTCTTCATTGTCACTGTCGTATTGTCTTTTAACATTTAGCTCGTCGAACTTGACGTTGATTGATTCTTAAACAAAAAGTAATTTTTTGTTGAATACTCTGTATCCTTTGCTTTTCGTCACATATCCAAGAAAATTTCTTCATCAACTTTATTATCGATTTTGCCTAAGTTGTCTTTCGTATTTAGAATGTAACATCTGCATCCAAAGACCTTGAAATAGCTGATATTAGGAGTCCTATTAAACCATAATTCATAAGGAGTCTTTTTCGAGATAGGTCTAATAAGAACTCTATTCAATACATGGCATGCTGTATAGACAGCTTCTGCCCAAAAGTATTTAGGAAGATTGTACTGATTAAGCATAACTCTGGCCATATCACCGAGCGTTCTGTTCTTCCTTTATACAACTCCATTCTGCTGAGGAGTTCTGGGGCAAGAGAATTCATAAGATAGTCCATTTAAATTACAGTAAGCCTTGAATTCATGGTTATCAAATTCTTCTCCATGATCACTTCAAATACGAGTAATCATGAATCCTTTCTCGTTTTGTACATTCTTACAGAAAGATACAAACTCAGAAAAAGCCTCATTCTTATTTGCAATAAAATAAATCCAAGTATATCATGAATAGTCATCAATTATCACATAAGCATAAAGCTTTCCGCCAAGACCGGCGACTCTACATGGTCCAAACAAGTCCATATGAATTAATTGCAGAGGTCTAGAGGTACTTACAGCGTTTATTGATTTGAAAGATGATCTAGATGCCTTATTCTTCTCACAATCAGTACAGATCATATCTTGAAAGTTATTTCAGGTAAGCCTCTTACCAGTTTCTTAGTGGACAATCTTGCAATTGTGTCCATGTTTGCATGACCAAGACGTATATGCCAAATCTAGCTTTTATTTTGTGTTGTAAACAGACACTTTCCTATATTGTTAGTCTTTTCTGACAAATATAAAACATATATGTTGTCCTCTCTTATTCCCTCAAATAAAATTATTCCAGAGGTTTTATCATAGACAAAACATTTATTTTTAACAAAATTTATTCCATAACCGTGATCGGCTAATGGACTGATACTCAACAAGTTATGTTTCAACTCTGTTACTAAGCAAACATTTTTAATAATAGGAGAGGGAGAGATACCTATGTCACCAATGCTAATGATATTACCTTTAAGATTGTTTCCAAAGGAGACATAGCCTTCTTTCTTCATCGATAGAGTTGAAAATAATTTGTCGTCACCTATCATATGCCTGGAGCAACCACTATCGAGTATCTACTTGCTTTTAGTGGGAGGAGGAGGGACCACCTACAACACAAGTTGAAGATGTAACCTTTGGTACCCACTTTCTTGAGGGTCCTGATGTGTTGGTTTTTGGAACCCATTTATACATATTCATATCTACTAGCTTTCTAATCTTACACTGTGTTGACACATGTCCTTTTAATCTACAATAATGACATGTAGCAGAAGTATTGGTGCTAGGTTTTGTTTGAAAAACATGCTTTTGAGTTTTTGAAAAGGTGTATGTATTCGTGTTGTGTGGAAACATGCATATATATGCATGATTTCTAACATTACTAGTCGTGTTGTTAGTGTGGTGTTTGTGTTTAGCCTTCTGACTAGTGTTTATCTGAACAATTGGTCTAGCGACTTGTTTGTCCAGTTTTATCTCTAACTTTTTAGAGTTGTCATTGGCTTCATTTAATTTGGCCGTGAGTGCATCTAATCTTTGAATAGCAATGTTATACTTCTTCTTCTCTAGTTCATAGAGATTGTTAAGTTTTGCATTTTCTTGATTTACTTTTTTAAGCTTTTCAAGAGAATCATGCAGACTCAGCCTTAAAGAAGTAATCTCATTGGTGTCAACAGAGGAATCTTTAATATCTTCTAAGATCCTAGATTGCTTTGAACATTCAAACTGTACAAATTTCAGCTCTTTTTTAGCATTTTTGCACATGTCTATCATTTTCTTCTGATCGGCCAATAGATCAGACAAAGCCTCACTTAATTCATCAAAAGAAAATTCTTTAAGAGAGGGTTATTTATTACCTTAGCATCTATAGCCATGAAGCATAGGTTTGCTGAGCTTCGAGAGTTGTCTTCTTCTTCAGAGTCACTAGCCTCGCTTTTACACCAGATACTAGTATTTGTATAGTTTTTGGTTGTTGACCTTCTCTTGCTTGTTTGATCATGTCTGCTTGTTTGATCGTATCTGCTTTCTTTTCTTATAACAGGGCAATCCTTCTTTATGTGACATGTTCTTTTGCAGCTGAAACAGATCAGTTCTTCGTCATCTTTGAAGTCCTTCTTCTTCTTGTTTGACTTCTTACGTCTGAAGAATCTTCTAAAGTTCCTTGTCATCAGGTCCATTTGCTCGTTGTCCGAGTCGTCTGATTCACTCTCGTCGTCAGATATTGTTTTGTGATTTGCCTTGAATGCTATTGTCTTCTCTTTTGGAGGTTGATCTTCGAAATCTTGAAGTTCCAACTCATGTGTCATGAGCTTTCCAGTCAGGGTTTCAAGACTCATTGTCGAGAGATCATTTTCTTCTATAATGGCCGTTGCTTTTGGATTCCAGCTTTTTGGTAGTCCACACAGAATCTTCCGAATCTTTTCATGATTGCTATAATCTTTGCCAAAGGAAGCTAGAGGATTAACAATATCTAATAATCTAGTAAACATAGCAGTAATAGTCTCATTGGGCTTCATTTTGAATGCCTCATATTCTTATGTAAGTCATAAGATTTTGGATTTCTTCACTTGTGAAGTACCTTCATGAGTAACCTCAAGAAGTTTTCAAACCTCGTTAGACGTGGCACATATAGAGACTCTATTGAACTCAGTTTTATCAATAACACAGAATAAAGCATTGATGGCTTTTACATTAAGACTAGCTTGTTTCTTTTCATTGTCGGTTGTCACGCCCCATAACCAGAATACTGGAGAGCGGGGGATAGACACAGCCAGCTACGTACATTGAAGTAAATTCCACCTCGTAATACGATCACGGCTGTCTAGATGCATGAGGGTTTACTACAAGCCATTAGTCTCTTAGGGTCAAGAACAAGCTTAGTGTGTCAATCTCAAGCAAGCAAGTAAATGTAACAAGATAGTAGATCATCAGACATACAAAGTAAGACATCCCAAACAATACATATTCAGATAATCATGAAGCTAGTCATACAAAATGCGAAGACCAGCAAGAGTTTAAGTCATACATGATCAACCCTAGGATTTTT
Source organism: Iris pallida (assembly GCA_029216955.1). Taxonomy (NCBI): domain Eukaryota; kingdom Viridiplantae; phylum Streptophyta; class Magnoliopsida; order Asparagales; family Iridaceae; genus Iris; species Iris pallida. The sequence goes on from JANAVB010039220.1 coordinate 3,661,788, forward strand.
CAATCATGTTACAGCCCATAGGCAGACAGGAATATAATTTTAATACGAGCTAACACTTGCTTGACGGCTAAACGCCTCAAAAGAATAATTTAAAATAGAGTGAGAGAGCAAAATAGAACCCACTCGTTGCTAGGGTTGCGTCTAGTATTTACCATCTGGCTGGAAGGCTGAGAGATCCTCGGAAGCTACTCCAAAATCTGGCCATACAAAACCAGCTGGATCAGACCCCAAAAAGAGCAAGTGCCACAAGGGAGGCTTCACTTAAGAACTAAAACCAACATATTAGCACATGATACATAAAGGATAATAAAAAATATGAGTTAGAAAAAATAAGGTGATAAACGATAAGATAACTAAAGGATAATTCCAGTAACCAAGTTACAATCCGTAAACCAAACAAGGACCGGGGTTGTAACCCTTCACCTGAACAGAACTTAGTCTCTAACTAATTATCTAATAAGTAAAGTATAACAGTAACATGTTGAAGAAAGCATGTACTGGCCTTGTCTAGGCAAGACTAGACTAGACTAGACTACATCCATCAATCACGGCAAAGCAATGAGTACGGCTTGATACTTTAACTAACTAGGGTTATCACAAGCCTAGTTACTAACAAGATGCATTAAGATGGTCCAACAGCCACAAGCCCTGCAGACTTAATCCAGGTTATACAGTTGCAAGTTGAGAGAGTTGGATTAGGTAACTTGGGGGTGCAACACATGATAGTGTGCTAGAAATGTGCCCTACTCGACGGCAGGCTACAAGTCCAATTAAAGCGCCCAGATAACGGGACTGCCTGTAGCTGGAAAATCTCTTCATGGACTACTTGACCAATCTAGTCATTATCCTAGTCAGATTCAGTATGAATCCCTGACCATGGTAACCAGGAATCCATGTCATAGACATGATACAAGACGAGACATGTAGCTTATACAAGCACAAACACCCACGGTGTCAAGACAAGAGTTACTTAGCAAGTCAAGATGGCCGTCGCAACAGAATATCAAAATTATCATGTCAAGTTACTTGTCAAGATTGTACCACGATGGGTCACTATCAAGAATTATCATGTCAAGCTACTTGTTAAGAGTGCACCACGACGGGCCACTATCATGTCATATTACTTGTTACTTGTTAAGAGTGCGCCTTAACAGGCCACTATCGTGTTTTATTCTTACATTATCATGAATGAGAGAAACTTGCATAAAATAGCTAGTAACATATTCTTGAAGCCAAATAAAAGATCTACAACTTTTATGTTGGGAGTTGGAAGAAATTTTGGCCACAAATCAGCTAAATGGGGCATAAAACAGCCAAAAACAGCCAAAATAGGCACTATGCGGCACTATACATCTATGCGGACTAGCACTATACGGCCAGGCATTATGCAGCTATGTAGACTGGCACTATGTGGCCAGGCACCATGCATCTATACAGACAGACACTATGCAGCCAGGCACTATACAGCTATGTGGACTGGTACTATACGGCCAGCATTATGCATCTATGCGGCTAGCACTAAGCGGCCAGCACTGTACATCTATGCAGACTGGCACTATGCGGCCAGCACTATGCATCTATATGGACTGATACTATGCAGCCAGTACTATACAGCTATGCGGCCAGTACTATGCAGCTATGCGGACTGGCACTGTACGGTCAGCACTATACAGCTATGCGGCCAGCACTATGCATCCATGCGGTCTGGCACTATGCGGCCAGCACTATACAGCTATACGGACTGGTACTATGCGGCCAGCACTATACAGCTATACGGCCAGCACTATGCAGTCAGTAATATGCATCCATGCGGACTAGCACTATACGGCCAGTACTATACAGCTATACGGCCAATACTATGCAGCTATGCATCTATGCATCCATGCAGACTGGCACTAAACGGCCAATACTATTCATCGTCCCTGCCAGAACCAGGACAGGTGAACATCGAAGATGTCCAAATCTTATTTTGGCCATAACTTTCTCAAAATAAGTCGAAATCTAACATTTCAAAGGTCCATTTTGGGTAAAATCGAATTCTCTACAACATAGAACAATCAAAACTTGAAAATAATAAAGTTTGGTAGATCAAAACCCAAAAAACCTAAAAAGATTACAAACTTAGATCTATAAAAATTTATCCATCCAAACCGAAAACTCTAAGTTCTAAAGATGCTTAGAATCATATAGAGAAGAAAATAGAACAACAAAATGGAAGATCTATCATGAAATAAGTTGCACTTTCCTAAGCTCTCTAGGTTGGTAGGAGAGTAATGGAGAAGAAGGAAAAGAAATAAATGGAAGTAATGAAGAGAGAGAAAGGGGTGGTTGGATTTTATAAAGAGAGGGGATGGTTCAACATGTTGAACCAACCATCAAAATAAACCAAACCAGGCCATCCAAGCAAGTCAAGTTGGACTAACCCAACCCAAGGTCAACCTTAGTCAAGATACATCAAGGCAAGCAATAAAGAAATACGAAAATACAATAAATAAAATATGGGTCGAAATCCGTATACGTACACTGGAAATACGTATAACGAAAAACTGGAGTGACATCGGTGTATCTATCAAATGGTTTGTCAACTAGAACACCATCTATCGTAATTGGTAGAGGTTTCCTATAACCATTGATGACAATCGACCATAAATCAAAATCAAGTGACTTGAGGAAAAAGCTCATCCGTGTCTTCCAGTACGTATAATTTGTGCCATCAAATAAAGGTGGCCTATTGGTTGACTGACCTTCACCGTTGCTTGGAAATAGGGATGCTATATCTCAAGAAGTGTTAATTCCGTCGAGAGAAACTTGTTCTGTTACCAATTATAAGAATAATGGCACCACTAGAGGGGGTGAACAGAGTGCAGAGGAGAATATTTAGCAATTAAAAAATTAACTCTAAGCTGGTGAAGCAATATATATATAATAATTACAAGTTAGTCAGTAAAATCAGGGCGAGAAAACAATACGCAGAGACAACAGATTTTATACTGGTTTTTCTTTATAAGGACTAGTCCAGTCTCGAGTACTCAACCCGATGTTTGAATCCACTATTTGAAATAGAGATTACACCATATGTTTTTCTCTGAAGAACACGTCAACTTCACCACCATCATGTTTTTATCCGAAGACTACGAACAAACTTCAACACCTTTTTAAAGAAAGCTTTTATACGCCAAGCTTGTACAACTCGAAACTCCTACTCGAAAACCACCGGCACTTAGAAGAATTGAGTTGACTTGGAGATTTAAAGTTTAAAGCTTTGGGAATAGAATAAGAAGCTTAGAAATGAATAGAGAAGATGAAGATTGAATGTGTGTTGAGAAATAAAAAATTCTTCTCTATTTATAGGTTTTTGTAGGACAGAGTTCGGGCCGAACTTGTTACCCTAACGTTCAAAGATTCAAACATTGGAGATCCACAAAAATAGGTAAAGCTTCTGACCAGGAGTGATTTGATCTAACCGAGTTCGGTCCGAGTTCGATTAGCCTAGTTCCAGGACAGTTTTGGTTTAAGAAATAGTTTGGTTTAGAAATTGGTTGAGAAATAGATTTGGTTTGGTTTAGGATAGAATCAAGGATAGACTTCTAATTGCTATTGATCCTGATTCACAAATATTCTGGACTCAATAAATAGAAAAATACAGAATAAATATAAAATCTCAGAAACGACGCAATCTGCATTCTTCTTTTCTTTTCATATCAAGATCGATGTTTAGTACACATATCGAAATTGGTTTGACTATGGCTAAATGTGCCAACATTAATACTTTTCTGGATGCTTGGCTCAAGCTCCAACTGAGCCAACTGCACATTTTGAGTACTGACTCTGAATTCGATGTCCATATCTTCTAAATCTTATAGTACTTCTTTAGCCACCAATAATGATCCGATAAATTTTTGACTCAAGGCATCAGCTACCACATTCTCTTTACCCGGCGTGTAGGAAATTGTCAAGTCATAATATAATCAATTCCAACCAATACCGCTGCCTCAAATTCAATTCCTTTTGTGTAAATATATACTTCCGATTTTTATGATCCGTGAAGATTTCGTATGACACACCATAGAGATAGTGTCGCCATAATTTCAACGCGAACACAATTGCCGCCAATTCTAAATAATGAGTCAGGTAATTCTTCTCATGTTGCTTAAGCTATCTTAATGCATATGATATCATCTTACCATGTTGCATGAGAACCATCCCAATCCATGTCCCGATGCGTCACTGTAAATTTAAAATCCTTCGGAACCTTCCGGAAGAGCAAGATTGGAGTCGTGACGAGCCGTTGCTTTAGTTCTTGGAAACTAATTTCACAGTCGTCAGTCCACTGAAATGCTACTCCCTTTTGAGTGAGATTAGTCAGAGGTGACACAATATTCGAAATGTCCTTTACGAACCTACGGTAGTACCCAACTAAATAAGGAAACTCCGTATTTTACTAGCTGATGTAGGCTATTTTCAGTCTACCACTGCTTCAATTTTCTTTGGGTCAATAGCAACACCTTCCATTGAGACAACATATCATAGGAACGACATATTGTTCATCCAAAACTCATATTTACTCAACTTTGCATACAGTTGATGTTCATGAAGCATCTAAAGTATTATTTTTAAATATTTTGCTTGAGTCTTCATGCCTTTCGAGTAAATCAATATATCATTGTGAACATGACAACGAACTTATCCAAGAAGGGTTGGAAGACTATACTCATTAGATCCATAAAGGTTATCGGAGCATTAGTCAAACCAAATGGCATGACCAAAAACTCACAATGTCCGTATCTCGTACGAAATGCTGGCTTTGCGACATCTTCGGGCCTGATCTTCAACTAATGATATCCAGAATGAAGATCAATCTTTGGAAACATGGTCGCTCCCTTAACTGATGAAACAGATCATTTATTCTTGGCAGAGGATACTTACTACGAATGATTGCATTATTTAGCTCTCGATAATTGATGCACAGCCACATCGTCCCATCCTTCTTTACAAACAATATCGGAGTTCCCTACGATGATACACTTGGGCGAATGTATCTATGATCCAGTAAGTCATGTAGTTGCCTCTTTAATTCCTTCATTTTTGTCGGAGACATCCTATATATATGGTACCTTCGATATTGGGCGAGTATCCGAAAAAAGTATCAATCATAAACTCAATCTTCTGGCTGTATTCCAAGTATCTCATCTGGGAATACATCAGGTAATTTTGCTACGACTTCGGTTTGATCCAAGTTTGTACCCTTCATCCGAGTGTCCCGCACAGAAGCGAGGTACCCTTCACACCCCAAATATAGCATGTACTTTACCGTAATTGCCAAAATCACCATCGCTGCCTTGGATGTCAAGCTGCACGAGTATGAGAACTCTATTTCTCGGGGTAGGCAAAACACAACTCTCTTCTTCCCGCAGTAGATCGTCGTATGGCAAGCACTGAGCCAATCCATCCCAAGGTAATATTATACTCTTTGATGTCGAGTACTATAGCATCCAACGATAGGTTCTTTCCTCTACCACTGATGTAACCGTCCCTGCAAATCAAACTTGCATGCATATCTACTCCCGAAGGAGTGCTAACACAAAGAGCCATCCATAATAGAGTCATACATAATTTGTTTTCAGTTGCAAAGTCAGATGATATAAAATAATTGTAGAACCGTTGTGCACCTCTAGAAAGGGGAGATAAATAGAGTATGCGCGTGTACAGTAGAAAATAATCACCACTTTAGAAATTTTAGTAGATTATAAGCTATGGCAGAAATAAGAAACAGTAAATTAAATTGCAGTAATCAAGAGATAGAAGATCAAACTCAGTGAACACCGCGATATATACTGGTTTTCTTCTGAGAGGACTAATCCAGTCGTGAGTACTCCTGTCCGCTGTTAGTCTACTATTTGCAAGCTAAATGAGAGCTTGTCGTCTCTTTATAATATCGTGCCTGGCGACAAGTGCACGACCAACTTCACAACACCGTACTTGGTGATGAGCGCATGACCGACTCCAACAAACTTGAGTATAAAAACTGAGAATTTTTCAGACTTGTAACCTCTTTACAACTCTGTAAACCAAAGACTCTAAATCGAACAGAATATTACTAGCTTTGGCTAAGAGTGGTATAGGTGAAATATGAAAGCTTTAGATCGATGAAAAACACTTAGGAATAGATAGAGAGAAGAGTGAATGAGTGATTAGAAATGTCAAAATCCTTCTCTATTTATAGTATTTTTCCTGACCGAACTCGGGCAGAGTTCAGGCCGAGTTCGGATGCGAGAATCCTGCAAACGAACGTTGCATGCAGAATTGGAGGGAACTAAATTTCAAATCTAACCAGACCGAACTAGGTCAAAACTCGGACTGAACTCGGTCTAAGTTCAACCAGAGTTCTGGTAGATCATAACTCAATTTGAATGTACCAAATTGTATAGGTATTTTGGGCTATTTGGATTTGTAGGGTATTTGAGAGATTGGGTAGGCTTTTTGGATTTTGTGGACTGAGAAAACCTAAGCCAGTAATATCCCAAACGATCTTACATTTTATATTTCCTAGCCTCAACAAAGTAAAAATACAGAAGAAAATATAAAAAGACTCGATCTGGATTCCGATACAATTGCTTTTGGATGATGACTCAATTGTTCTTTATAGATGCAGGATGTAGACGTAGTACTTTATTTGATATTGATTTCAGTAACCTGTAACATTAGTAGTAGTTCGTATATTTTGCGTATTGACTTAAGTTATCGTTTGATTATCAAAATATGGTGTGAACATTTAAGCAATGGGCCAACAATCTCTTCCATTTTGATAATTAACAAACTTGAGTCTATACCAAAATATAACTAAAACGTAACTTTAAAATAATATACCTGACTTGTTCATTGATTGGAAATTTATGTTGAAGTTTGAAATTTTGGTATTGCGCTTCTCCCCCTTTGTCATGTACGCAAAATGAGTACCCCTCCCCCCCGTAATATGTGAAGCCAACAATTTAACACAGACAAGAAAAGAAAAAGAATAATATCCATAGAAAACAAGTCATAACACAGTAGAACTAGCAGCATAAGTAAAGTAAACTAATAACTCTCATAATGGTACTAAAAGAAAATACAACATAAAGGCATAAAAGTCATAACTTAAAAAGTTTATGAATGCTAAAAACTGCGATAAAAAAGTCCAACTATGAAAGTTTGGACTACTACAAAGTGCTACTACATAGATCATCACTAGCAAAAAATTCTTAAAAATCTAGACTGAAAGCCCAAATCTCATCTGAGCATCATCATCATCGGTTGGAGCAGCAGGTGGCCGACGATCGAAGTAGTAGTCGGATCAAAGTATCTGTAGGTGGTCGGATCATTGAACCTCGGTCCATCGAAGCCATGATGAAGGACCATCGAAACAAGAGCAGTAGGGTGATGCGCCAAACTCCAGTGTAGATCAGCAATGTTGTTCCTCAATACCTGAGCCTATGAGGTATGACGGAACTCAGTATCGACATAACTTTGATGATGTTGTCCAAAAAGGGTGACAAAATCATCAAAGTGCTGATAAAACTGTAGATCAAATCCTAGAGCAGGAGCAGCAAAGGCTGGAGCAGGAGCAGCAGAGGCTGGAGCAGGAGCATCTGGATCAGCCTGAGCCTCAGCAGGAGCAGCACCGGGAGGAGGTGGAGGTAGAGAAATTTTTTTAGATCTAGTCAGCTCAGAAGATGATAAGAAAATAGGACATAGATCAAGGATGATTTCAAATCTCCTAAAGATAGCTGTCAGATGCATGGGGTACAGAAGGTTATGCTCCACTCGCCTACAACCAATCATCCAAGCCATAAAGGTCGTGGGGACAGAGAAAGGAACACCAAAATAAAGGTGGTACATGATAGACATCTCATAGAAGGTGATCTCATCAGTAGATCCCTTCTTGGGAAGCAAAGCAGAGAATACAAAATGATATAACTCATAAAAGTTTTGATTATGGTGCTTTTTGTATAACCTACCACTGCGAGGGATAGGGTTAGGATGACACATTGTAGCCTTAAGGGAGTCAAGGGTCATGTCTTCGGAAAATTGGACTTTATGAATATCGACTAAGGCCTCGTCGATATTCGACATATGGAAATATTCGCTGAGGCAATCGAATTGAATTCAATTTCATGTTCGATGACACAAGAGTAGATGTTATCGTCGGGTTTTACTTGTATGTTGCAGTAAAACATACGTACGACATTATCATAGATGTCACTAGAGGTTTCAAAGAAATCTCGGAGACTAAGTCTATCAAAAGTGGAGGCGTACTCCGAGAAAATAGTAAAGTTGACAGATCGCCCGTGGCAAATTTCCCGATAGCGGAATGCGTCAAACCAAGACTCCGATATCTTCAAACATGGAAATAAAGTCGCGTAAAATTCCTCTTTGCCAGTAGGGCGAGTAGGACTGAATACGTTTTTGGGTTCGTACTCAAAAGTAGGAGATAAACTCGTCGCGGAGTCTACTTTCTTCCTTTTGAAGATTTTAGGATCCATAGAATTGACAAGGAAGAAGGAAGAAGATATACCTTAAAGAGAAAAAATGGAGAATGTCACCTTCTTCAGCTTCGTAGACCTAAGGAGGAAGAAAGCTTGGAGAAGATGAAAACTAGGATTTTTGTGGAGTTTTTGGTGCTCGGATAGAGGAAATAGGAGGAAGAAGAAGAAGGGGTTTTAAAGGGGTTAGGGCCGGCTGTGCTGTTCTGGAAATTCGAACCGATATCAGACGAACTCGGTCCGAGTTTCGATAGAGTTCGGCCACTTGTATTTCCATTTCATTTTATGTATAATAAATAATAAATAGACTTAATAACCTTTAATTTTTAATTTAATAATATTAATTAATTTGGGTTAGCTGTAGGGGCCGGATCCCAGCTAGTGGTAGTCCGGAGACCTTAGCACCATGTCACTTATACTTTTATGTCTTTTTGACAGAAGGGCCCTTTCGGCATGGACCCAAAATAAATTAAATTAATAAATATTAAAATCTCAAGTTGTAAGAATTTTTACTAAACATAATGTATTATGAATCTAGAAATTCAAGTATGCCTAGTTTACGTCTCAGATAATTGAAACGATCTTCAGCAAGCGGTTTTGTGAAAATATCTGCTAATTGATGATCCGTGTCAATGAATTCTAAGCAAATATCCTCGTATTATTGGTGATTGTAACGCCCCAGTCCTAAAATACGTAGGACTAGGAACGGAGACATGCCAGCTGTATACATACGAAGTATACGCCAATATATGGAACTCTCGTATGAATACAAAAGCTGTAAAATACAGTAGAACCATGACTAATCTCATCCACACAAAATAAATGAATAAAAGATATCATATAATAATAATGAATTGTCTTAATACAATATGTTGGACGGAGACAAATTCACTACCAACAAGTAAAGGAAAAATACGTGGGAAATGAAATAATTTTGGCGAGCGAAGCGAAGACGATCAAAGTACAATCATCCTTGAAGAAATAACGATGATCACGGCTAGATCTAGAACACCTGCGAAAGACAAGAGCACATACCTGGTGAGATAACCAGGTCCTCAGAGGGACGTAACAAGACACATAATATCATGCCATATAAACTGAAAAAATATTGCTCAAATAAATAAGTCAATTGAATTATAACATGGTCCAATACACACCTATTGAACTAGCTTACCATCCCTCCAACCAAACAAGAACAGGAGATAATAAACTAATTCACAGTGACGTATCTTTCCATGTTATGAATCCAATATAGTATCCGGACCCAACAAGGTTCAATACCTTCTCATCGAAGTAGTAAGCCACACCTACAACCAAATAAGGATAAGATGTGACGAACTAATCAGCGACAAGTTATCATTCCAAGCTACGGTCAGATACAAGTACCCAAACCAACAGTACTCATACCTAACGGATAAGGGCGCCTAACCAAGTCTAAGTGAATGCAGTTTTAAGAACAGTTCATGGTCGCATGACTACCGGATCAAGTCAAGAAAATATCAATACAGTACCTCAGTAGCGAGTCACAACACCATATACTATTCCTCAGTATCGAGCGAGTCTATAGCATATAGTCTACCTATCGTTCCTCAGTAGCGAGCGAGTCTACGATAGATAGGGTGGCAGTCAACTTTGAATCATGTTCTCCCCGCCCAATGTCAACTCATAACTGCTAAGTCTTCTAGCATGCAATTCTATTAGCATTTATTTTCTAACGCACGGCTTATACGTACTGGTGGCCAACCAATCACGCATGTCCGAGTCCTTATGTGACACACAATAACGTGGTATAAATATGTCAAGGCCTATAAATGCAACACACAAAGTGGTCCCTTAAATCTAGGTTTAATGTATAAGAAAAATAATACATAGCAGGAAGTATAACCGAACAGTAAGTTCTAACAAGTTATGCCATGTATCACAGTTTATTTTGCATAAAGAAAATAATAAATAATGCATGAAATATGAGCTAAAATAAATAAACAGCAAATGGCAAGGTGTCTTGCCTAGTAGGACGCTTGGTGTACTGCAATGATCAATGGGGCACGAACTGCAACTTTGGGTAACAACTACACAAGGTAACCTCTGATGGTGGCACGGACAGTTCGATTGGGTCCAGAAGGGTCAATTTAGTTAGGATGGACATAAGGTAGTACAGAATTGGCAATGGAATAGAAATAGTGGGACTAGCTACGGACAGGATGATAATCGAAGGAAATTGGCTTAAATAAATATATATGATTTTAGAAAAATATCTACAATATTTGGAAACTAGATTTTATTAGTAAAATAAACTTTTAGAAATAATACATTAAAATGAAAAGAAAATCGAAATCATTTTGGGCTAAACTCTAAGTTTTTTAAAAATAATATTTTAGCTCAATTTATATTTTCAAACATAGTTTTAGATAATACAAAAAATAATTATTTAAGGCAAACCTAATTTGAGTCAAAAACCTCAATGAGTTTGCGGGTCAAAATATTTCTAATTAAATATCAAAATATCAAAAATTTTGTCTAGGGTTCTAAAACTATATTTTGAAATAAAAGTGAAACCAAATATAATATTTATATAAATATGTATATATATGATAATTTAGAACTACATATTAGTCCTAAATTTTAAAAAAAAATCAGAAAGTATTTTAGGGCTAGCCAAAATATTATTTTGGACAAAACTATTTTTAGAATAGATAGAAATAATAATCCATTAATATATTTAGGGTTTTCTAATCCTTCTTTGAAACTAAATGTAGGACAATAATGATGCATTATTTTACAAAATATATATTTATTAGGTTAATTGTAAAGGTACATATATAGTATCAATAAAACTAAAACTTAATGATTTGTACTAAAGATGGTGCACATAAGTAAAAACATTTACTACCAATTATAACTAACCATCTGCTGCTAATAAAAATATTATTAAAAGTAACATAAACTAATAAAAAGATAAGAAGGACTTCACTTAGTCTCTTCTCTCCCTAGGAAGGGAGAGTCAACCACCCGTAAAAATAACTGAAAAGAAACACAGATTATTAAAAGAAGGGAAAGGAGAGCATAAAGAGAAAGTGAAGGGGGAAAAAAAGTCGGGGGAGGGAGAGAGATGAGAGAGTGAGCTAGAGGGAGGCGGAAGAGAGATGCAAGCTGGAGAAGAGGGAGCGGGGGAAGGAAGGACGCGAAGGCTTCTCGGCACTCCGGTGGTCACAGGCTCGTGGAGACGGCGGATCTGCTCGACCAGGGAGGTCGGGTGAGCGGAATTGCGTGGCGGAGGCTGCAGAGAGGAAAGGGAAAAGGGGGATCAGAGTGGAGGGAAGCGCCGATGGCGCACGAGCACGCGACGACGGAGGCTGCGCTTGCGGAGGCGGACGTGGCGGATGCACGCGGTAGGGTACTCCGCGGAGGCGATGGTCAGGGATTTCGCCGGGCGACCGCACGGAGAAGGGGTGCACGTGCCTCCGGCGCGGTAGCTAGCGCCAAATTTCGGCACGGAGGAAGTGGGGTCGAGGTTGGTGGTGGTTATGAATCGCCGCGGCGGTGGCCGTGGTGGTGGCGAATGCCAGGGGCGGCTGCGGTTGCCTCTGCGGGGTCGATGAAGAGGTCTAGAGTGCCTCGCTGAGAGCACGATGATGCGAACACTAGAATCGACGATCCCGATGTCGATGGAGCTCGGGGTCGTCCGGAGCTGGGGAACGCACATGTCGTCACGGCTGGAGGGGGCCGGATCTGGCGACTCGGCTCGCCGGAGGTTAGCGACGCAGGCACGGGACAGTGGTGGCAGATAGGTAAGGGTGGTGATGGTGGTGTTTGTCTTTTTTTGCTTTTGAAAGACAAATTTTTTGGTGACGGTGGTCGCGGTATGCTGGTTAAAGTCGGGATGGTGGTCGCGACGGGGTTGGGGAACGATGGTCCGGTTTCAGTTTGGTAGTGTCAGGTGTGGGGGCGCCAGGTGGGGCTGGTATAGGATGCTGCTGGTGGTGGTATGGATATGATGGTGGCGTGGTGGGTCTGTGTGGTGTTTGTCGGGTTGGTTTGACCGGAGGGGGCTCGGCCGTGGTTGATGGGGTGGTGGTCTGGGTGTGCTGGTGGAGACGGGATGGCTAGTGGCTACAGTCGCGGGTTGGAGGCAGGGAGGAGGTGCTGGTTGCGGTGTGGTGAAAAAGGCCGGAGTCTGGGTACGGCGGGGGTCGACGGAAGACAGAAGCAGAGGGGACTAGGCTAGGCTAGGATTTAGGGTTGGGTCGTGTCGAGGATTGTCCGACACGACAAGGATGGATGTCTGGGTTTGTCAGATGGGACAAAAATAATGTATCTGTAGAAGAAAAGAATTAGTGGATGGGATGGTGGACACAGGCACGATACACAATTTGTGGTAGAAGATGTAAAAATTATTGTGGAGAAATAATGGATGAGTACCTCTCCTTATATAGGAGGTAGGAATTTCCAGTTGGATAAGGATGTAGAAAAATTTAAATCCTTAATTAGATAATTCAGTTATTAAATTAAATCCATTCAAAAATTTTAATTCCAATCTAAATCAATTTAAATATAATTACATTCTATCTTTTAGTGTAAAAGCAAATAAGATAAATCAACTTTCAAATATAGATATTAATTTAACTATTTAAATAAATCCATAAAATCAAATCAAGATTTAAATTGCCACAAAAATTTTAAAATATGTTTTCCAAAAATACTTATAATAATAATTTCAAAAATTACAATATTATTTAAAAATAAACTAATAAAATATTTACAAAATATATATGTATGCACAAAGAATATTATTTATTATTAATAACTATTATAAATGAAAGACTATTTATAAATAAACTAGATAAAATAATGGACTTGGAAATGTTGGTATGATAGTTAAATAATTATTACATACATTATTTTGAAACTATAAAAATAGATAAAATGTTTTTCTAAAAATATCTACGCTCGGACATATTCGCACTCGTCGAGCAATTTACGAAAAACAAATTTTCGCGCACGACGTACAATGCAACTACGTGACGTACAAATACAAAATAAAAAATAAATCAGTACCAAATTTATAAAAAAAGTAGAAATTTAGGGGTTTTACTTCCTACCCAACTTAAAAGAATTTCGTCCTCGAAATTAAGATTTAGTAGGGGTGAGAAGGTATAAGGGGTATATCGGTAATGAGAATACAACAAGTCTTCGGGCGAGGCAAAGAAACAACGCCTTAACATAAATAAGGTCATGATTTTGATAAATTCAAAAATAGTCATGGATATGGAGGGTTGCTAGTTAAAGTAATGAAATCATGATAACACGAATTGAGTGATAATACGAATTGAGTAGATCAAGGGAATTAATTTTAGAGTCTTTAGGAGAGGTAGTTCCTTGGAAGGAAATTGGGTAGTGGTCGTCCAGGTCGAAGGCATGGAAATAGGAGAATGATTGGGATTATTCAAATGATTTAGAAGGTCACGATGGTAGGTTTAGGATCAAGGGAAAAGATGAATAGTTTTAGGATGAGGATATAGCCACAGATTGGTAATGGCTAATTACAATGGTCATAAGTGATTGGGCAACTAAAGGGGATACTCGGCACGAGGGATTTCGTCCTTCTAAAATAGGAGGAAGACGAAAGCGATAAAGGGTTCCAAAGGTGACATTATCGAATACGAATACGTGGTTCAAAGGCGGCCGAAAAAATTCAAAAAGAATTTTCATGGCAGTCGTGGAGGAGACTCTAGAGGCCAAGTCTAACTATGTCTCCATCCACGCAGAACGATATATAAAAAGCGAACCAAGGTGCACTCGGTTGATCAGATCATCATGCACCGGTTCTGATTAGACAATATGTTAGTGGGTGCGACCCAAATAACATATGTCATGAACAAGCTCGATAAAGGAATAAGCTTGCAAAAACTAGGCTACATTAGCATCATTAGTCCAAATAGTAAAAACCATAGGCATGTGAGATTAAGATTGAAATAAAGTAGAATTAGTTTAAACGATTCTAAGTCATATCCTATGTTGGTCTCTATACAGTCGTCCTATAATCTTCTTGTCTAAGTCCTTGGTTGGCTAGATGGGTTAGGGTCCTCTAAATTCTAGAATCTATGTAAACTTGCTAATATAGGTCACAAGGACAAAGGGATTGCTAGGTCATAAGACATTCTACCCAACTTAAAAATTAAACTAATGGTATTTTGCATCAAAGAAACACGTCTAACTAGTAAGGGTCACCTTTCTAACCTCTAGCAAGCACGAAGGGGAGATAAGAATAATGATAGAAGGAATCAAGCAAGATGCAAATCAATGAGTCAAACGGTAGATAAAATCTAGGAAAAAGGTCAAGTATGTAGATGAGATCCTAGACTTCTAATCCTATTCGCAGGCTTGCTTGGTACGGTAAAGTAACCAAACAATTTATCTTGACCTGCATGGGCCACCACAAAAACATGTAACGTTCCAGTCCCAAAATACGTAGGACTATGAACGTAGACATGTCAGCTGTATACATACGAAGTATACTCCAATATATGGAACCCTCGTATGAATACATAAGCTATAAAATATAGTAGAACCATGATAATCCACACAAAATAAATGAATAAAAGATATCATATAATGATAATAAATTGTCTTAATACAATATATTGGACGGAGACAAATCCACTGCCAACAAGTAAAGGAAAAATACATTGGAAATAAAATAATTTTGGCGAGCGAAGCGAAGACGATCAAAGTGCAATCATCCTCGAAAAAATAGTGATGATCACGGCTAGAGCTAGAACACCTGCGAAAGACAAGAGCACATACCTGGTGAGATAACAGGTCCTCAGAGGGACGTAACAAGACACATAATATCATGCCATAAAAACTGAATAAATATTGCTCAAATAAATAAGTCAATTGAATTATAACATGGTCCAATATACACCTATTGAACTAGCTTACCATCCTTCCAACCAAAGAAGGACAGGAGATGGTAAACTAATTCACGGTGACGTATCTTTCTATGCTATGAATCCAATATGGTATCTGGACCCCAACACGGTTGAATACCTTCTCATCGAAGTAGTAAGACACACCTACAACCAAACAAGGACAAGATGTGACCAACTAATTCGCGACAAGTTATTGTTCCAAGCCACGGTCAGATACAAGTACCCAAACCAAGAGTACTCATACCTAATGGATAAGGGCGCCTAACGAAATCTAAGTGAATGCAGTTTTAAGAACAGTTCATGGTCGCATGACTACCGGGTCAAGTCAAAAAAATATCAATACAGTACCTCAGTAGTGAGTCACAACACCATATACTATTCCTCAGTATCGGGCGAGTCTTAGCATATAGTCTACCTATCATTCCTCAGTAGCGAGCGAGTCAACGATATATAGGGTGGCAGTCAACTTCCAATCATGTTCTCCCCGTCCATTGCCAACTCATAACTGCTAAGTCTTCTAGCATGCAATTCTATTAGCAGTTATTTTCTAACGCACAGCTTATATATACTGGTGGCCAGCCAATCACGCATGTCCGAGCCCTATATGTAACACACAACAACGTGGTATAAATGTGTCAAGGCCTATGAATGCAACACACAAGGTGGTCCCTTAAATCTAGGTTTAATGTCTAAGAAAAATCATACATTTCAGAAAAATAACTGAACAGTAAGTTCTAACATGTTATGCCATGTATTACAGTTTATTTTGCATAAAAAAATAATGAATAATGCATAAAATATGAGCTAAAATAAATAAACAGCAAATGGCAAGGTGTCTTGCCTGGTAGGACACCTGGTGTACTGCAATGATCAATGTGGCACGAACTATAACCTTAGGTAACAACTACACAAGGTGACCTCTGATGGTGGCACGGACAGTTCCATTGGGTCCAGAAGGGTCAATTTAGTTAGGACGGACATATGTTAGTACAGAATTGGCAATGGAATAGGAATAGTGGGACTAGGGGACTAGCTACGGACAGGATGATAATCGAAGGAAATTGGCTTAAATAAATATATATGATTATAAAAAAATATCTACAATATTTGGAAACTAGATTTTATTAGTAAAATAAACTTCTAGGAATAATACATTGAAAAAAAAAATCAAAATCATTTTGGGCTAAACTCTAAGTTTTGTAAAAATAATATTTTAGCTCAATTTATATTTTCAAACATAGTTTTAGATAATACAAAAAATAATTATTTAAGGCAAACCTAATTTGAGTGAAAAACATCAATGAGTTTGCGGGTTAAAATATTTCTAATTAAATATAAAAATATCAAAAAATTTGTCTAGGGTTCTAAAACCATATTTTGAAATAAAGGCCAAGCCAAATATAATATTTGTATAAATGTGTATATATATGATAATTTAGAACTACATATTAGTTCTAAATTTAAAAAAATCAGAAAGTATTTTAAGGCTAGCCAAAATAATTATTTTGGTCAAAGCTATTTTTAGAATAGATAGAAATAATAATCCATTAATATATTTAGGGTTTTCTAATCCATCTTTGAAACTAAATGTAGGACAAAAATGATACAATATTTTACAAAATATATACATTTATTAGGTTAATTGTAAAGGTACATATATAGTATCAATAAAACTAATACTTAATGATTTGTACTAAAGGTGGTGCACATGAGTAAAAACATTTACTACCAATTATAACTAACCATATGCTGCTAATAAAAATATTATTAAAAGTAACATAAACTAATAAAAAAGATAAGAAGGACTTCACCTAGTCTCTTCTCTCCCTAGGAAGGGAGAGTCAACCACTAGTAAAAATATGTGAAAAGAAACACAGATTATTAAAAGAAGGGGAAGGAGAGCATAAAGAGAAAGTGAAGGGGAAAAAGAAGTCGGGGGAAGAGAGAGAGATGAGAGAGTGAGCTAGAGGGAGGCGAAAGAGAGGTGCGAGCGGAAGAAGAGGGAGCGGAGGAAGGAAGGACGCGGAGGCTCCTCGGCGCTTCGGCTATCGCAGGCTCGTGGCGACGGCTGATCTACTCGACCAGGGAGGTCGGGTGAGCGGAATCGCGCGGCGGAGGCTGCGGAGAGGAAAGGTGAAAGGGGGATCGTAGTGAAGGGAAGCACCGGTGGAGCGCGAGCACGCGACGACGGAGGCTGCGCTCGCGGAGGCGGATGTGGCGGACGCACGCGGTGGGGCGCTCCGCGGAGGCGGCGGTCAGGGGTTTCGCCGGGCGACCGCACGGAGGAGGGGTGCACGTACCTCCGGCGCGGTGACAAGCACCAAATTTTGGTACGGAGGAAGTGGGGTCGAGGTTGGCGGTGGTTATGAGTCACCACGACGGTAGCCGCGGTGGTGGCGAACGCCAGGGGCAGCTGCGGTTGCCTCTGCGGGGTCGACGAAGAGGTCCAGAGAGCCTCATCGGAGCACGAGGATGCGAACGTTGGAATCGACGATCCTGACGCCGACGGAGCTCGGGGTCGTCCGGAGCTGGGGTACGCACGTGTCATCACGGCTGGAGGGGGCCGTATCTGGCGACTCGGTTCGCCGGAGGTTGGCGACGCAGGCACGGGACAGTGGCGGCAGATAGGTAAGGGTGGTGATGGTGGTGCTTGTTTGTTTTTTTGCTTTTGGAAGACAAATTTTGGATGACGGTGGTCGCGGTGTGCTGGTTGAAGTCGGGATGGCGGTCACGACGGGGTTGGGGAACGATAGTCCGGTTTTGGTTTGGTAGAGTCGGGCGCAGGGGTGCCAGTTTGGTGGGACTGGTATGGGATGCTGCTGGAGGTGGTTTGGATATGATTGTGGCGTGGTGGGTCAGTGTGGTGTTGGTCGGTTTCGTTTGGCCTGAGGGGGCTCGGTCGTTGTTGATGGGGTGGTAGTCTGGGTGTGCTGGTGGAGACGGGATGGCTGGTGGCTGCAGTTGCGGGTTGGAGGCAGGGAGGAGGTGCTGGTGGCGGTGTGGTGAAGAAGGCCAGAGTCTGGGTACGGCGGGTGTCGACGGAAGACAGAAGCAGAGGGGACTAGGTAGGCTAGGATTTAGGGTTGGGTCGTGTCGGGGATTGTCCGATGCGACATGGATGGACGTCTGGGTTTGTCGGATGGGACAAAAATAATGTATCTGTAGAAGAAGAGAATTAGTGGATGGAATAGTGGACACAGACACGATACACAACTTGTGGTGGAAGATGTGGAAATTATTGTGGAAAGATAATGGATGAGTACCTCTCCTTATATAGGGGGTGGAAATTCCCAGTTGGATAAGGATGTAAGAAAATTTAAATCCTTAATTAGATAATTCAGTTATTAAATTAAATCCATTCAAAAATTTCAAATCCAATCTAAATCAATTTAAATATAATTACATTCTATCTTTTAGTGTAAAAGCAAATAAGATAAATCAACTTTCAAATATAGATATTAATTTAACTATTTAAATAAATCCATAAAATCAAATCAAGATTTAAATTGCCACAAAAATTTTAAAATATGTTTTCCAAAAATACTTATAATAATAATTTTGAAAATTATATTATTATTTAACAATAATCTAATAAAATATTTATGAAATATATATGTATGCACAAAGAATATTATTTATTATTAGTAACTGTTATAAACGAAGGACTTTTATAAATAAACTAGATAAAATAATGGACTTGGAAATGTTGGTATGATAGATAAAATAGTTATTACATATATTATTTTGAAACTATAAAAATAGAAAAAATATTTTTCTATAAATATGTACGCTCGGACATATTCGCACTCGTCGAGCAATTTATAAAAAATGAATTTTTGCGCACGACGTACAATGCAACTACGTGACGTACAAATACAAAATAAAAAATAAATCAGTACCAAATTTATAAAAAAATAGTAGAAATTTAGGGGTTTTACTGTGATAACGTATCTCTATGTGCTTTGTGCATCAGTGACAAACAGGGTTCTTAGTCAAATTGATCGTACAAGTGTTATCACAACATATGAGAATCTTAGTATAGTGCAGATTGTAGTCTTCTAGGGTTTGCTTCATCTATAAAATTTGAGCACAACAGTGTCCTGTGACGATTTACTCAGCCTTAGTCATTGATAGCGCTACAGAATTTTGCTTCTTGCTAAACCAAAAGACTAAAGCTTTTCCTAGGAAATGACACGTACCGCTTTTCTACTTTGCATCATATAAAATTCGCACCTGAATAACCGATTAGGTCAAAAGATATGGTTTTGGGATGCCACAAGTCGACTGTAGAAGTTTTTTTAAGGTATCGAAAGATACGCTTAACGATGCATCAATGTGATTCCTTAGGATTAGCTTGATGTCTAGCACAAATTCAAACGCTAAGCATGATATTAGGGCGACTAATAGTTAAATATAATAAACTACTAATCATAGCTCGATGCTTACGCTGGTCGACTAGTTTGCCACTTTCATCAATGTCAAGCCGGGATGAAGTAGCCATTGGAGTTCCGATAGGCTTTACGTTGTCAAAGTTATACTTCTTCAGTAAATTTTTTGTATACTTAGCTTGGTTGATGAATGTTCCCTGAGAGTGTTGTTTGATCTGTAGTCCTAGGAAGTAGTTTAGCTCTCCCATCATACTCATTTCAAACTCACTCTGCATACACTTAGCAAATTTTTGACAAAGTTTTTTATTAGTAGAACCGAATATTATGTTATCTACATAAATTTGCATGAGAAGAATATCATCATCTGAAGACTTGATAAATAAAGTAGTATCAATTCTTCCTTTTGAAAATCCATTTTCAAGTAGAAAGGCATAGGCGTTCATACCAAGCATGAGGTGATTGTTTGATTCCATAGAGTGCTTTTCTAAGTTTGAAGACGTGATCGGATTTTTAAAAATCTTCAAATCTATGGGGTTGTTTCACAAAAACGTCTTTGAATGATCTGGAAAAATTTCTAAGATTTGAACATTTCTGTTAGATCTTCCATAGGGCTCTCCTTGGTAGCAGTATCTTTAGATGACTTGGATTTAAACTATGCATCTGCATCTTCATCATCACTGTCGCTAGATCTGTAACTATTGAGCTCAACAAAGGTAACATTAATAGATTCTTCAACAATCATAGATCTTTTATTAAAAACTCTATAACCCTTACTCTTTGCAGCATATTCGAGAAATATTCCTTCATCTGCTTTAGAGTCGAACTTATCCAAGTTATCCTTGGTGTTCAGGATAAAACAGCTATATCCAAAAAGTTTAAAATAAGAAATAATTGGAATCCTTCCAAACCATAGATCATACGGTATTTTATTCGAGATAGTCGATCAATACCCTATTTAAAACATGACAGGCTATACTAACAGCTTATGTCCAAAAATATTTTAGAAGATTATGTTGATTCAGCATGACTCTAGCCATCTCGCTTAGAGTACGATTCTTTCGCTCTACAACACCATTCTGTTAGGGAGTTCTAGAACAAAAAAATTCGTGGTAATATCCACTATCATCACAAAACTTTTTGAATTGAGCGTTTACGAATTCGCCACCATGATCACTTCGAATACAAGTAATTATGAAGCCTTTTTCATTTTGTACCTTTTTACAAAATATCTGAAATTCAAAAATAGTATCACTTTTATTTGATAAAAATAAAACCCATGTATAACAAGAGAAATTATCAACAATCGCAAAGGCGTAGAGCTTACCGCCAAGACTAGCAAATCTACTAGGACCAAACAAATCCATGTGAATCAAATACAAAGGTCTAGAAGTACTTACAGTGTTGATGGATTTAAAAGTTGACCTAGTTGCCTTATTCTTTTCACAGTTAGCACATTTTATGTCTCTCTTGAATGTGATTTCGGAGAGTTCTTTTACCAACTTTTTGGTGCATAGCCGTGAGATAGTATCCATATTACCATGTCCTAGCCTCATGTGCCATAGGCAGCTTTTATCTTGATTTGCTACTAAGCACCTTCCTGCATTGTTAGTACTTTCTAAAAAGAAAACATAAATGTTGTCTTCCTTAATCCCTTCATATACATGATTACCAGATGAAATTTCATATATAGAGCATTTATCTTTTACAAAGTTGATACCATAACCATTATCTGCTAAGTGACTTATGCTCAGTAGGTTATGTTTCAATTCCAAAACTAAACAAACGTCTTTTATTACTGGGTAAGGAGACATACCAACAGTATTATTTCCAATTATATCACATCTCAAGTTATTTTTGAAGGAAACCTATCCTTCTTTCTTTATCGATAGCGTAGCAAACAAAGATGTATCACCAATCATGTGCCGCGAACATCTGCTATCGAGAATCCACTTGCTTCTAGCATGAGAGGGTTGAGGGTCCACCTACAAAACGAGTAGAAGAATCCTTTGGTACCCACTTCTTGAAGGGTCTATTTTGATTAGTTTTATGTCTCCAAACAAGTATCTGATTGTCAACAAGATTTCTTGCTAGACAATACTGTGATATGTGCCCGTGAGTACCACAGTACATGCAAGTAAGTTTTGAAGAAGTGCTCTTTGTTTCTATGTTGACATGCTTTTGTGTCTTTTTTAGAAACCTATATATGAAAGCATAATTGTGATTAACGTGTTGCTTGCGTGCTTTCTGTGGTTTAGTCCTTTTAGTTGTATGCTTAGCATTAGGACTAACCTTAGGCTATGTCACTGGAATGGCCTGTTTGCCTAACTTGGTCTCTAACTTTTTAGAGATCGTACAAGACTTCTCATATTTGGCAGTCATATCAACGAGTCTTTGCTTTGTGACTAAGTGTCTCTTCTTCTCTATGTCATAAAGTTCTTGTATTTTGACTTAGTCTCTTTCTTTCTTTTTGATGGTGAGGATAGCCTCATGATAGTCTACTTTGAGTTTGGCTATCTCATCTGTGTTACCGATAGCAGATGTCTCTTTAATGTCTTCAAGAAGATTAAACAATCTTGTTACTCCGGTTGTGCATGCCTTAACCTCTTTGCGAGATTGCTTATACTTGTCTAACATATTTTTTGTGTTCTTCAAGTATTTCGCTAAAGCTAGTCTCTAACTCATCGAAAGTAAAACAGAGGGTTAGAAGATACCTTATCAAATGCCATAAGACATACATTGGCAGTACTGTAGGGCCTGTCCTCTTCTTCTCATTCATTGGCATCAATTTCGTGCCAGATGCTTGTGTTTGCATACTTTTGACCTGTTGTAGTTTTCCTGCTTGATCTTGATCTATCATATAGACTGCTTTTCTTTGACAGTAGACAGTCCTTCTTTATATGCCCTGACTTCTTGCATCTAAAGTATATAGTTTCTTTTTCATTGCTTTCATGGACGTCTTTCTTCCTTCGGTTTGATCTCACAAACTTTAAGAATTTTTTGAAGTTCTTTACTAACAGGGCCTGCTCATCACTACTTGATGATTCTTAGTCAGAATCGTTATGTGTAACTCTTTTGGCTTGTGCTTTGAAGGCAATAAATTTTTTTGAGAGTTGCTTCTTTAAATTCTTACAAGTCCAACTCGTGGGTCATCAGCTTGTCCATAAGTGTCTCCAGAGTCATTGTGGTGAGACCGTTTCCTTCAATGATCGCAGTTGCCTTTGGGTTCCAATTCTTGGTTAGAGCTCGTAGTACCTTTCTGAGCTTTTCATGGTTACTGTAATCTTTACCAAAAAAATTGCAAAGGACTAGTAATATCTAGGAAACGAGTAAATATCTATGTAATTGACTCATCGGGTTTTTTCTTAAATGATTCATATTCCTGTGTTAGTCTGCTGATTTTGGATTCTTTTACTTGGGAGGTACCTTCATGAGTTACCTCAAGAAGTCTCCAAATATCATGAGATGTAGTACATGTAGAAACACGATTAAACTCAGTCTTGTCAATTGCACAGAATAGTACATTGATGGCACGTGCATCTAGACTAGCCTTTGTCTTTTCTTCGTCTGTGTATTTGTCATATGGCTTGTCTACAAGTACACCTTCAATCACTATTGGTGTCGGTTTCTTATAACCATATAGACCAAAGATCAAAGTCAAAAGACTTTAGAAAGAAACTCATTCATGTTTTCCAATATATGTAGTTCGTTCCATCAAATAGTAGAGGTCTATTTGTGGATTACCCTTCACCGTTGAATATTAATTTCACGACTCTCATATATACTCTCTAGAGTTGTTATATTAGAATATAACCTGCTCTGATACCAATTATATGACCGTTGAGCACCTCTAGAGGGGGATGAATATAGTGTGTGCGTGTGCAGCGAAAAATAATTACCACTTAAAAATTTAGCAGATTGCAAGCTATGGCAGAAATAAGAGACAGCAAATTAAATTACAGTAATCAAGAGATAGAAGATCAAACTTAGTGAACACCGCGATATATACTGATTTTCCCCTATGAGGACTAATCCAGTCGCGAGTTCTCTTGTCCATTGTTAATCTACTATTTGCAAGCTAAATGAGATCTTGTCATCTCTTTACAACACCGTGCTTAGCGACAAGTGCACAACCAACTTCACAATACCGTGATTGGTGACGAGTGCATTCAAGCTGGTCCATTCAAGCTGAGTTCGGATGCGAGAATCCCACAAACGAATGTTGCATACAGATTTGGAGGGAACTAAATTTCAAATCTAACCTGACCGAACTCGGTCATAACTCGGACCGAACTCAGTCTGAGTTTTGCCAGAGTTCTGGTAGATCAGAACTCAATTTGAATTGACCAAATTACATAAGTATTTTGGGCTGTTTGGATATGTAGGGTTTTTGAGAGATTAGGTAGGCTTTTTGGATTTTATGGATTGAGAAAACCTAAGCTAGTAATATCCCAAACGATCTCATATTTTATATTTCCTAAGCTCAATAAAGTAAAAATACAGAAGAAAATATAAAAAGACTCGATCTGGATTCCGATACAATTCCTTTTGGATTATGACTCGATTATTCTTTGTAGATGCAGTATGTAGACATAATACGTTCTTTGATATTGATTTCAGTAACCTGTAACATTAGTAGTTGTAACCTCCATTTTCAAAATTTTAAAATATCTATTTATTTTATTTATTTTAAATTTATTGTTTTAGAGGATAAGGTTGTATTTGAATTCCTATGAAGAAAGATCATGAAAATTTTGATTTAGAAAAGGTTTGTCAATGTCATTATAAATTAGTTTTCGGAATTTAGAAGAATACTATTTAAAAATTTGTTTTAGTAACATTAATTGTTATCATGGAAAATTTTACTTTTGTTATTTAATACTGTATTTAGACGTGATAAATTTTAGTTTGAATACCTACTTAATCTTGTAATTATAAAAATATGTTGTTTAAAATCAAATTAATAATATGAAGTATTATTCAAAGTATTAGATTATCAACATTGGATCAAGATTTGCCAATTATTAGATTATAGTTGTTATAGATAAATACTCTTAATATTCTAATCTATATGGGACTTTCGAATATGTAGCACTCCTCATCCTTGTAGCAAACAAAAAATAACGTTAACCTAATCTCCCCTCTCGCTATATATACACATGGCTTCTGAAGCCTCCTCTGTTAATAGCATCTTCCCTGACCAAGGCAACACAGCCGCTACCATCATCAACAACGCCAATGATTGACATCTCCTGCCATCACCCCGCTTCTCTGACCCGACCATAACCGAACTTCACATGCGCCATCTTCTGACAACCAATCAACGCGTCATAACCATATGTCGAGTGCCCACCAGCCTCCCTTCCAGTACCACACAAATGGTCATCCGCCACCAACACAGTCAACACCCAAAATCTATGACCGTATCCTGACCCATGTGTTCGTGTCCAAATCCATCTTATTCCACCATTACAATCCAATTACCGGGTCCGTGTCGACAGGCTGACACGGATGTCCCAACAACCACAACCGAACCACCGTCACTCACCGCCACCATCACCATTAAAACACCAGCGCTTACCTCCATCGCTGCCCGCAGCTCCTCCCGTCTCCGATCAACCGCACCCGCCGCCACCATCTACCACCAATTTCATCACCACCACTCACTGTCAAATCCAAACCTCGGCCAACATCACTGCCGTCAACCCCATCTCGCTGAGATCATGTACCTGGACCGCTGCCATCTCCGGAATGTGCCGCCTCATGCCAGAGTGGGTGTCGCACCGCTTCTGTCGTCCTCATCGTGACCGTTTCGATCATCCACGCCTCTCACCTTATATCCACCGTTGAAATGGTCGTAGCTGCCGTACCTTCTGTAGTCGCCATGCCATGCCTGCCACACGACGTTACCGCCTCCGAGTGATCCGGCGTCCCTTGGAGTCGACGTCGGTCCCGATTGGCCGATCTAACCGGATCCGCCGGTACCGCGGCCAGCTATTTTACCGCCGACGCCGCTGGACTCCCGTAAAAAAAACCCTCTAGCCCTCCTCCAAGAGCTCAAGTGAGCTCGAGCCCTTCCTCTCTCCCCCTTCTTCTCTGTTCAGTTCTCACTTCTCTCGCTCCAAAAGAGAAGTGAGGATTTTATTAAATAATTTTGTTAATATTTTAATATTGTATTAGTTATGTGTTATTTTAGAGAAAACAACAACAGTAGTAGCCTTTTAGGATTTTATGAGCTATTGGGTTTCTTTTATTTAGGCCTGGACAGGTTCAAAAGGATGAGTGTTTAAGAAATGGGTTTAGGCTCTATTCTCTATTTATTGAGCCTACATATTAAGATATATATTTTGGGCTATACTAAAATACCAGTATGTATCTGTACCTTCTCCAGTACCAGTGGAGGAGGGGTCAACACATTCTAAAAATGCACTGGTGAGTCCCTTTTGATCTATTTAGATAGACCAACATTTGTGAAATTAGTGACAAGAATTTTAAAGCATCTTTTAATTTGGACTAGCAAATCAGAGTAATTCATAATAAGGCAATATGATAATTTATAAGAGCAACTATTTTACTTTACCATTGGCTGATTCTAGCTTTCCTACATAGGATACAGGATAATAATAATAATACTTATCTCCCCTGCATAAGACAATCATTAACATGTGTCCTGACTATATTGCAACTAGCGTTGTTATACCCTATAGACTTTTTTCCGTATAGGACTTCAAGATAATGCAATGTCCATATAAAGTAGGTATCTAGCCTCTAAGAATGCCTCGCAATACCCGTGCTTGCAAAGTACACTAATGTTTCCCCTATACCGAGTCGGTCCTAGTGCCCCAGGTACCGTTCGAGGAAACTCATCTCAAACCTTGTGCACAAGTTATCCATGACCATGCGAATGTGTGTCCGACTTGATAAGCATAAAGTGCATGGTAATTTATTGAAAGTAAAGAGATAATATGTTCATTTTTAAGCATTTCATATTCATCATCTCAAGCATTAATTCATTTCATTCCAACATTTATCGCAATATTTCATTATTCATAGGAACAAGTATTATTTCAATTCTTATAGGGTTATGTGGAATTTCATTCATTTATTGGTGTTAACAGCATAATCAATTCATTCAATGTTAATTACACTAGCATCTTAGTGGTATTGACTTCTGGCATTATAGGCATCAGATTATCGATCAACGAATGTAGCAAGACAACAAGAGAACTCAATTGATTTGCATGAAGGAGTAACAAAAAAGGGTTCAAACCACCACAGAGAATCCACCACTCACTAATTAGAGAATTATTGAGAGGAAGAGGAACACTTGTGTGATTAGCCTTCAATCATGTGTCCTTCTATGTTGACTCCAAAAGTTTGATTAATACTCTTTCCCATTTATACTCCTTTCTCTTATAATTCTCAAAATAAATGCGATAAAAATCGATGAAACGGGCAAGAATCAAATCATCGAAAACCATTCAGAAAAGCATCCATCAAAACCAAACAGCAAAACATCTAGAGAAAACACTTGGACTCATTTCAAGAGAAACCGATCCATCAGTTAGAAAGGTTCTTACATATTCGTCCGTGATCGATTCGATGTCGATGGTAAGTTTTCCCAATACTCGGTTCCGACCGAGTTAATCAAGCCACAAGTCTTACATAGTGGACCGCTAGGAGCGGGGCAATACATTTTTGAAGTATGTTCTCAAAGAGACACGAAGAGAGTATTTATAGAGTTGAGTGAAAACGCTAACTCTAATCCTGGCCGTGCCAACTGACTATGAAAAGATAAAAATGATTTGAATTCAAATCTCATGAAAATTGGATCTGAATATTGACCATATCTGTCCATAACAATTCAAATTCTGCAGTCATCGACAACATGTACCAACCATACTTTATGCGTATATGACCCCAGCAGCACAACCACAGCTGCTCCTACATGCATATGCTAATAGCATAGCACCCCATGCGCATATGCGCATGAATGTACAGATGCACATAGCCACGTAAATGCGTATACCCGCGCATAGCTTGTTTAATGACGCATGCATACGCGCATAGTCGTGCATAGCCCCGTATGCGCCTACTCATAGGTCCACGCCGTCACCTGCGCATGCGCTCGCTTATGTGCCTGCGCCTGTGACTGCACATGCGACTTGCGTATGAAACGAGCGCAATAAATACGCACATGCGCCATGCGATAATGCTGACGTACTAAGTGCAAAGTGTGCCATAAAAGTGCCACTATGTGCCCTAGTGCTCGAGTCCGACTCTGAGTCCGTGTTGCTAAGACATTTTGGGCTTAGCTCCTAATGGACATGAGAATGACCCAAAAGTATAAATGCTTTCTTTGAGGAGTTAATGCTTTTTCTTCTAGGAAAACACCCCTTTATGGCACCCACATGTGCCCCACCATAACCCATATGCACACCTCAACACAAGCAAATCATTATATTCAGAAACTCACTATTTGGTGTAGCCAATATAGAACTATCTTTTCTATTCTAAAAAAAAAATACCAACAATCCCCCATATACCTCAATATATAGGTTGAGTGTTCTCCACAATGAATGTCCATCATGCATTTGGATAGATGTCACTTTGACGATAATCTTTCTGTAGGGGTCAGATAACAATATGATACAAGAATGGACTAATCCTTGAATTCTGCACCATAGCTACATTTCTTTCCACTCATACAAAGACATCAGCTGTGCTTCCGGTTGCACATTAAAGGCCCTGTGCCCGCTGGAATTTATAAATATATTTTTAGTCTAATAGTTATTAATATACATGGCCTTAGTCATGGTTAAGTTTCGAAGTACAAGACGAATATGAATTTTGGCACGGGTAGTGTAGTTGTGTGCCTTAACTAGTGTATTAGCCATGCTAGGGAAGGCCTAGGCAGAGCTGTGTCCCAACTAGAAAAGTAAGTCAAAGTTGTGACGTAACCCTTATAGGCGACTTAATTATTTATTATTAAGACCTTTGAATTTTTAGGAGACCTGATTTTACCAAACTAGCTCGGACTTGACCCGAACCAAACCTAAACCCATGTGGATAGGTAGTGCTTCCAGAGACGTTCGTATGAATATATATATATATATATATATATATATATATATATATTATATTGTGCTTTATTTTAATAGTCTAATAAATATTTTTTTAAATAATTATCATGTATTATATAAATGTTATTGATAGTAAATGAATATTCTTTTTATGAAAAAACTTTCCTAAATTTATTGGGCTATTTTTCTATTTAAATTTGAATAATCAATTTTTGGATTATTCTACATTAAATTTTAGAATTTTATTGAAGGATTTCTCTTGAGTAATAAATATTATTATAAAATTTATTTGTTAATTACTAATAAATATTGTTTAGGTTATTTTAATAGAATTATATATATATATATATATATATATATATATATATATATGGGATATATATTGATAGATATGTGTGTAGGTAAATATATGAGTAATAATATGTATATTAAAGATATGGTTGTTTATTAAATACGGTCCTCTTAGATTTAACTAAATAGTTTTTAAAATAAAAAAGAATTATGAGTCATTGTTCCCTTGCGGGAACAATAACTCGATCCGCTCGACCCCCCTATAATAGTTGACGGAAAGAAAAAAATTTCCTCTCGAAAAGGAAAACCTAACCCTAGCACGCGACCTTGAGCCATCCTCCGCTACCCCAGTGACCGTGCGGCACCTGTGCTTCTTCGAACAATCACCGGAGCCATCGTGTGCGTACCACAGACGCACAGCAGCAGCAGCAACAATAATAGGCTGCGAGGCTGGTTTCACAGCACGATTTTTGCGTCCTTGCTCGGCCGTTCTTCGAGCCATTTTCTCAGGTTTTTATGCAACTTATATGTCTATAAATCCCTTCAAACAGTTTTTATTTAGCTGTCCTAGGTTGTCTAGAAAAACGACGAAAATACGGACGAAAAATTGTTCTTAAAAAGTTTACAAATCAAGCCAATGCCTTTGTGTGGAAGGCCAATTTTTATCGACCTGTTGGCAATTTTAGAAAACCTCCTAAACAGTAATTTAGACTACGTAAATGGCTTCAAAAAACATATAATACTTTATTTTATTTTGTTATAATCAGTAAGAAAATCCCATGTGAAAAATAAAAAAACTAGGAACATTGTTTTAAATAACTTAGAATTTTTTTGGTACGGGGTCCATCCCGAGAAATCGGGTGACTTCGTTACAACCCGAGAGAATTGAAAGCTGTGTATGGATGTTGCGGACGTGTGGGTTTTGACGGAACTCGAATTGGTTGCGTGCGCACGACGAATTTGAGACGTATCGGCCGAAGTACGCCGTATCGACACATTTACAAAAATTCTAATTATTTCATGCACGTTCGTCACATCATAACGAAACTTGCACCATTGGATTCGTATTATTTTTATTGTCCTGTGAGCCAAGTTCGATCTAATTTTGAGACAGTTGACTGGATTATTATTTTGGCGAGCTCACGATCCAACTCAACGGACGATTATGTGCTCGGCTAATTAGAATCCAAATTTGGATATACCGTTGAGTTCATATCAAAAAACTGGACTTATAGATATATCATTTGTCGACTTTAGAGACCATAGGTTCTGGCAAGCTTTTCGGTGCAAAGAGAAACCAATAACGGATACTATTTGGACCCAAAATATAGTTTTGCCCCTGTGTCCAGAATTGGACTCATGGGTAGTCAATCTTAGACATTTTCTTATGTCGAAAATATTGGTGATATTTGTTTCAGCATTCGGAGACGTTTGTTGGAGTTTGGCTTTTGTAGCTCATTGATTAATTGGATATTGTTGGTTCTACGCACTACCACCAGGCAAGTATACCTTGCCAACTTATACAGTATAGTTTATATGCATGATCTCTACTTCCTATTATTTTTTCCTCATACTATTATATTCATGTTACTTTATCCTGTTTCTAGTTTTTACCTTATCATACTTCTAGTTTACATGCACATTCTTGATTTCTGTTATATGTTCATTTTTTATTATATTTTTTTCGTGTTCATATGTGTCCCCTAATATAGTTGTAGTCCTACACCATTGTACCCTTGACTTGATATGACTTGACTTGAGTATGACTTGACTTGTGACATTCTATAGATTGTGAGTGCTTACCTTGACTACAGTCTATAGGATTACTTGACCTTGATACTAGGAATGGCTACCATCTCGATTAGGAGTGATTGGCTTGACTACAATTGAAATACTATATATTGGGAGTGCTTGTCTTGACTGTAGTCTATAGGATTGACCTGTTAGCCACGACTAGTATGGCATACTAGTGTCTTAGTTTTTTGGTGCCCTAGTTCCCCGTGCTTAGTTGATTCTTCTCGATTATTTTTCTTATTTTCCTCGCATATTTTATATTATATATTTGGCATGTTTATATGTAACTTGCTAGTCCCCTGAGGACCTGGTGATCTCTCCAGGCTTAGATAGAGAGGAGGGCTATCCTAAGGTATACGGTTCTAGAGTTAAGACCTGAGATGTACATGTACAGGATGAGGAGATTATGTCAGATGACTTCTCTTGATTCATGTCGCCTCCTTACTTAGACTTGCTACTTTACTTTATTTTTAGTTTAGAAGACTTGTAGTTGATTAGTTACTCTATTTCTCTTTACTATGGTTTCGGGATATCTTTTTCCGCCAATTATTATTTTCTGTGGACAGATATTTTCATCATTACTATTGTATTAGACTTGGATATCTTGTGACTTATTATTTCTGCGTTGATTAGATTAGTTGTGTACCTGTGACTAGTATTATTATTCTGGATTGTTCTCATGATTTGCAGCTTAAGCATTAGCTAATGGGGTTGATAGGTAATTTTGGCCCATTAGTGAAATGTTGCTGGCATGTATCGTATTCCTGGTCTTACATATTTTGGGACTGGAGCGTTACACCCGCTTGGTTTTGGTGTATATATATTGGGTGTCTACAAGCTTACCCTCAAGAGACGACATGTCTTTCTTTGCATACATTCTAGGTGAGTTCTTTTAAAAAGGCATGGCATGAAGCCTTGCGCTTCCTTGCGGTGCTACGCTACTGTAACATGGCCCAAAGTCGACACTATACCTCATCGTAATGTTATACTATTATAGCATGAGGTCACCAGTCTCTTTGTAGTGCCATACTACCCAGCATGAAGTCTTGAACTTTCTTGCGGTGTTACACCGATGTAACATGGCTCACGAAGCCGAGGCTTTACATCTTTGACCTCTTGGTGGTGTCATACCATTTTAACATGATGTCATCCATCTTTTTGTAGTATTGCCTACCACTCTTCATTCTACAATATTAGGCCACCTGCATATGTGTAGTGCTACGTAGCTGTGATATGGCCCAAAGCAGAGGCTTTACCCTCTCTAGGTACCTCTTGTGGCATCATCCGACTGTAGCATAGATTACTACACTCCTTTGTTGTACTATATTACCCATGCTTCATTTACACATGCCGGACATTTAAAATGCCCGAGAAATCATTAAGGCATCTAAGCCATCCATCTTCGGGACTTCTTCTATCAAAAAAACAAGTAGTAGACAATGGTGGATCTGGATCCGTAACCCCTTAATGTCTCAAAAGACTACCCACTATTCCTGATATTTTCGTAGTCAACGATCCTTCTTTGAACCAAAAGCTAGATGTTTAGTAGATTTTTCTTTAAACTAATAACATAAAACTTTATGGTTGAATTACAAAGATATAATATTAGCATGTCTTCAAGTATTTTTTTGTTGTGTCCTCGACCAGCTGGCGCTTGAGACCTTAGTAAACGGATCCGCCAGATTCTTATTACTCTGACTATCAACCACGATAATGACTCATCTTTTGATAAGATTATTCACTGCCCTGTGCCTCAATCACACAGTCCTCTTCTGGAAATTGAAGAGATCATTTGATGCCACTGCTGTAGTCGCCTGGTTGTCGCAATATATTAGGACCTCTAGAATTTGTGCTAGAATTTGTGAACCAACCATTGGAAGATTATACATGAGCTCTCGAAGCCATTCTGCTTCATCATGCAGCCACCAGTGCATAGAACTCAGATTACATAGAACAATGTGCGAGCATAGTTTGCTTTTTTGACTTCCACGATACAGCAGCTCCATCCATGGAGAAGACGTATCCTCTTGTGGACCTTTTGTTCTCTACTTTTGAGCACCAGCTTGCATCACTAAAGCCTTCTAGTACTGTCGGATAACCGTTGTAGTGAAGTGCATACTTCTGAGTCCTTTTGAGATATCTCATCACTCTGTTTACAACTTTCCAGTACTTCACACCTGGATTGCACATGAACCGACTCAACATCCCCATGACGAAAGCTATGTGAGGCCTTGTGGCAGTTGTCGCATACATCAAACTTTTGATGACTCTTGAGTACTAGAGCTGCCTAATGGTTTCCCTTGGATTTGGCTTCAGCTTCTTGTCACACCTATATGGAGTATCAATCCCTGGAAGATTCTAATATCCATAGCGTTTGAGCATATTCTATACGTAATGAGATTGTGACAATGCCACACCAGTGTCCGTCCGGATGATCTTTATCCCTAGGATAACATCAGCTTCCTAAGTCCTTCATGCTGAACTTAGATAACGTAAACTTATTTGTCTCAGTGACATATATTAAATCCGTACCCAAGATCAGCATATCGTCCACGTATAAACAAATGACAACTCCTCTTCCATTAGCGAGCTTTGTGTATACACACTTATCCGTCTTGCACTTTATAGCCATTTGATCTAATGACATTATCAAACTTCTCATGCCACATCTTGGGATCTTGTTTCAGACCAAATAATGATTTGACCAACTCTTAGACTTTGTCTTCAAGGTATTTAACAAAAAATCCTTTTGGTTGTTGTATGTAAATCTCTTCGGTCAATTTTCTATTCATGAATATTGTTTTAACATCCATCTGATGGATAACTAGCTTGTGAATTGTACTCAGAGCAATCAACATCCTGATGGTAATCATCCGCTCTGAGCGTAAGTGTCAAAGTAATCGATCCCCTGTTTCTAAGAAAACCCTAGGCAACCAACCTTGCCTTGAACTTGTCAACGGTTCTATCGGCCTTCATCTTGTTCTTTAAGATCTATTTACATCCGATTGGTTATGCTTCTTCAGGTAGATTTACCAACACCCAAGTGTTGTTGGAGGTTATTGAGTCATACTCATCATTGATAGCCACCTTCCAGAAGACAACATCTCTGGTCTTAATCGCCTCCTCATAGGTAAGCGAATCTGCTTCCACATGATAAGTAACAAAATTATCTCTGAAGTCTTTTTGTCTTCTCACTCGCTTAGACACAGGTCCTGCGAGTTCTGGTTCAAATGTTGTTTTTGCCAAAACAACTTCTTCTTGGACTATATCTTTATTCGGAGCTTCAGCTTCCTGTGCACCCACACTATTCTCCATAATATCCGTAAGAACAATATTCTTGTGCCTTACAAATTTATCTTCAAAAAATTCTGTATTACGAGATTCAATGATATGATTTAGGTCAATATCAAGAAACCTTCTAGCATCACTCTTCTCAGAATAACCTAGAAAGATTGTCTTTGTAGTCCTTGTACCCAGTTCTGAATCTTCAAGTTTGGAAGCGTCACATATGCCAAACACCCCTACACTAGAATGACATTCAAGTTGTGACTTTCAACCAAAGTTCATAAGGAGTGACATCGAAAGTAGCGTACGACACTCTATTCAGAATAAAGTAGCCATGACCACAGCTTCTCCCCAGAAGTAATTTGGAAGACCCGTAGTCATCAACATTGAGTTCATTATCTCTGTCAACGTTTTGTTCTTCCTTTCTGCAACACCATTTGATTAAGGAGAATACAAAGCAGTTATCTCATTGATAATTCTATGTTCATTGTAGAACGATACGAATTCTCGAGACCTATACTCTCTGCCTCGATCACTTCTGAGTCTCTTGATTTTTTGTCCGGTTTGACGCTCGGCTTCAGCCTTGAATTCCCTAAACTTCTCAAGCGCTTCATCTTTAGACTTGAGTAGATATATGAATGCATACTTTGAGAAGTCGTCGATAAAAGTAATAAATTACTATATCCCAGCCTTTATGGAGAATTGTTTGAAGTCACAGATATCTGAGTGCACCAACTCCAGAAAATCTGTGCTTCGGTTAACCCGTTTGAACGATTTTCTTGTGATCTTTATCTGCGCACAGACTTCAGACTTCTCCACCTCCTTACCCCCCCATATTTGGATATAAGCCCTAGACTAGACATCTTGTTAATTTTTTATAATAAATATATCCTAGTATATTATGCCTTAACTCAAGAGAATAATCAGAAACAAAGACTGCATTAACCTTATCAGTCAAAGTTATAAGTTGAAGTTTAAACATCCCTTTAGTACAAAAAGATTTTTTGAAGCACGTTCTTTATAGGACATAACCATTTGATCCGCGTTAATATCCATCCTTAAGCCTGTGTTGCAGAACAGACTTCCAGAGATTAGTTTGCAACTCCTCTTCCCGAAAATTTTGAAATATTTTTTATTATTTATTTAATTTAAATGGTGATTTTTAGATTTTTTTAAATAATTAATTAGTTAATTATTACAGTAGAACATTTTAAGTCATAGTTGAGTTAGGGAGCACAAGGTGACTAGAAATCGTGGGACGGATAATGCAATGGCATGCCTTGACTAGCGTATTAGCTATGATAGGGAAGACTGAGCCATAGGTATTCTACCTAGGTAAACCAGGCCAAGTTGCGATATTTATTTATTTATTAATTATATTATTGAGTTTTAGGGAACCCGGTTGTACGAACTAGTCCAGATTAGACCCAAAACAAGCCCAAGCCCATGTAGTCATTAAGTACGTCTAATGACATTCGTGTTGATGTATATTGGTATAATTGTGTTGTATTCCGTTTTATTGATCTAATAAATATTTTCTAAGTATTCGTTAATGAAATATTATAAATATCATTATTAGTTGATATTCAATGATGTTTGTATAAAATAGGTTCTTGTACATTTTTGGGATTATTAGATTGTACATAATGGTATATACACCATTATTGGTTTATTAAATTTTGTTATTATAATTATTATTATTATTATTATTATTATTATTATTATTATTATTATTATTATTATTATTATTATTATTTATTGTTGGAATAGCTTATTATAGGCTATTTCGTGTTTTATGAAATAAATATGTATGTACACATCTTATATATATACCATGTACTTGAAAAAGTATTTTAAGATTTCTCCTAGATTTTATGGAGTAACCATATATATATATGTATAGTATATATATTGGAGTGAGAATAAATGTAGATTCGTTTTAGGAATAATGTATGCATATTTATCTATATACATAAACACATGTGTATCTATATATATGAATACAAATATATATTCCTTATAAATACATGTATATCTTTATATATAAATACGAAAAAGAAATAAATAAAAAAATAATAAGTAAAGGAAATCCCAGCCCAACCAAGCCAATCCAAACCAAAGCCCAGCGCAAACCTCCCCATACCGAGCCCAAAACACACACACATCTGAGGAACCGTGCTGAGCACTGTTCACCTTCCCAAATAGACAAAACCCGACCCTGCATTCAAAAGAAAGTTGTTGTTCTTCGGATTTAGATTTAATCCAATTCTCATCCGAATTGGATGAGATCAAATCCTATTTAAACTGGGTGATGTTCTCATCCAATGTTATCAAAAATTCGTTCGAAATACGATCGAGAATAGGTTTTAAACCTATTATATAGGTGGTGTTCTCGGGAGGAAGTTTTTGCTACCAATACACAACCGTACCCCAATCTCCTTCCTGAAGCCTCATCTATACCTTTGTCCCCGACAATATTGCAACCACCACGAGCCTTCTGGCATCACCGGAGGCCGCCGTACAGGTGACTAGACCGCGTTGGGCCGACCGAAACAGAGGATTGCTCTGTGTCACGACCCGCACCCTAGAGTAAGGGCACGAGAAGTGGGTACGTCCAGCCTACGCCGTAGTGTCGGCAGTAGAACGCTGTCCTAGGTCAATCATCTAACAATATAAAGTACCTGTACAGTTTATACTCTCTGAATGGAGGTGACAAACAGAAAACAATCTCAATCACATTTAGGTAGAAGAATGAAAGATAGATAGATAGACAGTAACTCAAAGAGAACGGTAGAATAGATGAAATAAGTCCAAGTGTCTAGGATAACATAACATCAGAATGTCAACTCATAATACAATAAGTCTAAGAGTCTATACATCTCCACATCTCAAAATATAACTCAGAATGTGAGACAAAAAGATAATATAGAAAAGACTGTCTAGCTAAACTAGCCTAGACTTCTGGGGCAACATCCTCAGCTGCAGGTGGATCCTGCTGAGGGTCCACAACATAAGTATCATCTAGTCCTGCTCCATAATAGGTAGACACCAGGGCCTCATCCTCATCCTCTGTAATATTTTCAACAGGTACAGTCAGGACAGGAACGAGCACAATACATCTCACGCAGTGCATAGTATGATAGGAAATATAAAGCATGCAATAGAGTAAAATACAGAAAACGCTGAAGGAAGATACATGTAGCAAAAGAGATAACTGTAATGAAATATCTACTATAATAGAGAACTAGCAGTGTCTAGTGAGTTAGAGTAAAATATAGACATGTGAAATGGCATAGGAGATTCATGGCTACAGCTAAGAGTGATTCATGACTATAGCTACTAGGGTAATATCCACATGACTATTTCCACTCCTCCATCCCCAATCAATACACAAGGATCCATTTAAGTTATGTTAAGATTCGTGATAAGCCCATAAATAGGAGATTCATGAGAGGCTCTGTGAGCATGAGAGTACATGAGTCACAAGCGACTCGTGAATCTATGAAAGCATAGAGATACATGATGATTCGTGAAAAGCACAAACATGCTGTATCCGATGCTCCCGAGGGGGATAACATCTCATGAAAAGATCCATATAGTACCAATCCGTGATAACCATCGTGTCAGCATCAAGTAAAGTAATCTAGAGCAAGAATATAAATCCTGGCAAATATGAAACGGTCAGAGAATGTACTCGCCTGATAACTGAATGTCTGAAGAAGATATACTGTCTGAGGAGAGGTGTATGGCTCCTAATCAGAGCAATACAAGTCACAATGTATCCACAATGGTAAAAATAAAGTATACAATGCATACTACATGATTCTAGGTCAATCTGGTCAAAAGTCAACTCTTGGTCAACTCTAATAGTCAAACTAGGTCACAGGAAGTCAAACTAAGTCAAATAAAGTCAAACAAGGTCAAACAAGTCAAGGTTAGTCAAATCTAGGTTAAAGTCAACTCTTGGTCAACCTTCTAATCAAACTAGTCAAATACTAGTCAACATGATCAATCTGGGTCAAGTCTAAGTCAAACTTAGACCAACTAAGGTATTGGTCAAACAAAGACTAGTCAGCAAGATAATTAGGTCAAACAAGTCAAGTCAGTAAGGTAATTGGGTCAAACATGGTCAGACTAGTTAAACTAGTCAAAGTTAGGTCAACACTAGTCAAATAGTTAGGGTTTTAGTCAAACTAGTCAAACTAGTCATTTTAGGTAAATCCTAGTCAATTCTAGGTTAACTAGGTCAAATTTGACCTAAGGTTGACTTTGGTTAACCCTTAGTCAACAAGGGTCAACTAATAGGTGTTTAGGTCATTAGGTCCAATAGGGTTAGCCCAAAAGCCATAGGCTAGTATCCTAGGCCATAGGCTAGATAACTTATAGGTTTCTATATATAACCTATATTTAGAAAGTCACAACTATATACATATATCTATATATATCTATATATATAGATATACACTATCTATCTACTTCCTATATGTATATCAATATATACATAACTATTTACATAATACAAACACCCACATATATATATAACACTATATATGATCTAGTAAATATATATATATCATATATATATATATACATATATATATATATTCACAAACTTACCCATAATATATATATATATATATATATAGGGAGAGAAGTTAGAGTGCAAGAGAGAGAGGGACTGAAAGAGAGAGGGACAGTGAGAGAGAGAGAGACTGAACAGTGAAGGGGGAAGGGGGCTGTTCTCAGATTTCCTGAGAACAGAAAAACAGCCCCCCCAACCAAATACAAAATACACACACCTACAAATAAACATACATGTATATACACATGTATATACATGTATACTTCCTAAAAACTCATCTACACACACACATACATATATACTACCTATACATATACTAAAATACACATATACATGCACAAATCATTCTAAAATTAGATTTGAAATTCGTTTTTAGAAAACTGGAAATAAATACAAAATCTGGAAATA
Source organism: Iris pallida (assembly GCA_029216955.1). Taxonomy (NCBI): domain Eukaryota; kingdom Viridiplantae; phylum Streptophyta; class Magnoliopsida; order Asparagales; family Iridaceae; genus Iris; species Iris pallida. The sequence continues at coordinate 3,701,067 of JANAVB010039220.1, forward strand.
TTGTACTGTTCATTCGAAAAGTAGGTAAACCCAAAAACTCACACGAAACCGAGCTATGGCTCGAATCTCTAGGTTGGTAACTGGTGCACCACACATACCCTAGTGTCCTAGGTACCTGACACGACACCACGACACGAATTTATGTGTCAAAACACACAAAATCCCCACTCGGGTAAGCACAGACACTGTGTAGTGTCACAGCATCGTGCACGTGTTCACGTACCTCGTGGACACGACACGAGCCACGTGGGGCCTCGTGGTCAGGCCCACGTGTAGCCCACGTGTAGGGCTACACACTCGTACAAACACGAGGTGTCCTCGACTCGTGTCCATGCGACATGAGTCACGTGTCTAAGTCGAATTTTCGACTGGACTGTGCGCGTGCACTGCAGTGCGTGTCCAGTGCGAGTGAGATTTCTCACTCGACACGACACGAGAAGTTATGAGATTTTAGGGACATGTTCGCAGACATTGCCCCCTCGTGTCCACCAATTTTGGTGTGTCGAAGTGGCCTGTGCAGTGCGCACGAAGGGTGTGGTAGCAGGACACTGTGCGCGTGTATCGTGCAGTGAGTTTGTGTCCGTTTTGGACACGGACACGACTCAAAAATGTGCTCAGTCAAGTTGGTATGTGACCTACTAGTCTAGGGCTACCAAAAAATATAATTTGTTTTACAAAAACACAAAAACAGATTCTTTATGGCATTTCAACAAACAAGGGTTTCTAGCTTAGGATACGTATCCGATACGGACACCTAACCGACTCTAATTTTCACCAAATTTGACCCACAGTTCCCTAATACCTAGATGCATGCAAATATGAAGAGAAAACACAATATTAACATGGTTTATGGACATTTACCTATTGATGCAAATCCAATAGAAAAACAAGGAGAGGGGGGGTGTCCACTTCAACTTAGTGATGCCCAAAGCTCATAAAATCCTCGATAGCAGGCCCTAACTAGTACCCTCTAGTGTAGGGGAGTACAATGCAAGAAACTAGAGTGAATTTGGATCAAAATTGATCAAGTTATCAAGGTTTGAAGAAATGGGATTTTCTAGGTATAAATTCATGTAAAATGGCCATGAATGAAAGCAATGGGGTTGTATAGAATGGTGTAGGGCTAGGGGGGTGCCCTATGGCCGACCAAGACAAGGGGGGGTGTCCTTGGGTTTCTTCCAAGCTAAGGGAAGGACTTTGGTGCCAAAAGCATGGATATTTTGAGGGTTTTGTGGAAAATATCCAACAAGGTAAATATTAAGATATTTTTCCTACTTTAACCATTGTAAATATCTATCCCCTTATCATTCTAGGTTAGTAACTAATCTCTAGATTAGGCTAAACTTGGTTAGGGGCTAATATAACACTAATCAATAATTAAATAATAATAAAAACACATAATTGCAAATAATTCCAAATAATTTCTAGAAAATTACCAAAATACCCTTTTTGGCCAAAATCACTAATTTGGTGTTCTAAGCCTATGGCTAGGCTCACATGATCATGGTTAGTCTCTAGGTTATGAAAAACTAGGGTTTACACTAAGGTTTTGCTAGTAAGTCACAAAGTCATAAGTCATGACTTTGGAAATGGTTTAACTTAACTAAAATCACCCAAAAATCATATTATGACTAAAATACCACTAATAAATAATAAAAATAATAAATTTTCAAAAATACCCCAATTTCAGAAAACTGGGTGTTACAAGTCTACCCACCTTAAAATAATTTTGTCCTCGAAATTTAGATGGTCGTACTCCTCCTAGGTCAAACCTCCAACAATCAGGGACGAAGCTACTACCTAACAACATGCAAGGTCAACAAGCAAAATATGGGTGGTAAACCTATACTGGGTCATGTCCAAAAATTGGTTGGCAGTTTTTGGTCATAAGGTGTCCTGAATTCAAATCGAAATCAAAGTAACTCCATGAGGTAAATCAGGATGGAGTCTCGGGTCAGGAAAATCATACTAAGCAAATGAAGCACACAATGGTATGCCTGCGTGGGACACCAAGGTCATGGGTATAGATTAGGAAGATAAGGAAACAATAAATCACAGGGCTAAAAGGGTTACCATTCTATGGTCAGTGCTACTCTATCAAAAAGGCATAGCATATATACATTAATCTATTTAAGAGGAAAATTCTTAACAAGGAAGTTAGTCAAGAATTATATTAACAACTAAACTATTCCTACTCCTACTCCTAAGTAAGAGGTGAAGAAACAAACAACAATCGACAAAATCAAAAGGAACTACCAGGTCAAAACTGATCACTAATAAAGAACAGGTAGGAGCAGATGGAATTGGATTTCAAGATAGATAAAATAAAGCAAGGTGGGAATGGAATTTAGAATAACAAAACCTGCAAGCACATCGCTAACTGCCTGAGCATCCTCAACTGTCATGGCATAAGCACGCCCCTGCTGACCTCTTCCAGCCTGCTGCTGGAACTGCAAAAATCTCTGCTGCTGTGGCTGTAACGGTCCTCTCTGCTGCTGTCCTACCGGAGCCTTGGCTCCTGCTCCTGGTGCTGCTTCCTGTGCTACTCTGCCTGTGAAATCGAAACACTCCCTGAGCTGGTGGTCTGCTGCCCCACATAGTAGGCACCAGCCCAACCTCTTCCTGCACTCTCCCCATCCATGTCCCGATTTCTTACAGTAGGGACAACTGGTAGTCTGCTGTCTCGGGGCCTGCTGCTGCTGCCTCGGCTGCTGATACTGCTGTGGCTGCCTCTGCTGATGCTGATAGTGAGGCCTCTTGGCCTGACCTCCACTGCTGCCAGCTCCCTGTGTATCACGGCCCCTCTTGAGCTTCAGCTCAAGATCATCCTCAGCTGCCATCGCTCCTGCCAGAATCTCCTCAAAGGTAGCATTCCTGGCACTCTTGGTCAAGGACTTGACTTCCTTGACCAAGCCCTTCCTGAACCTCCTCGCCTTCGCTGTCTCGCTAAGGCCCTCCATGAATCTGCTCAACCGGCAAAACTCACCGGAGTACTCCTCTACAGTCTGGTTCCCCTGAACCAGGTTCTCGAACTGGGTCTCCAAAGCACCGACTGCCTGATCCGGGAAAAACTTTCCCTTGAAGAGCTCCTTGAAAACTCTCCATGTCTGCCCTGGAGTGCCTACTCTCGGGTCCGTCTGATACCAGGTACAAGCAAGATCCCGTATTTGGCTGGCTGCTGCCTCTATCTGTAGTCCGGCTGGTATCTCCGCCAGTCGGAAAATCTCCTCAATGTGCTCAATCCAGTCATCAGCATAAAGAATCCCCTCTGTCCCCAAGAAGTCCCTGGGGTTCATCTTCTTGAAGTCCTGAATGCCCGGAATCCTCTGCTGTCGCGACTGTCCCAATCCTCCCTGTGGCTGGACAGCCAACCTCTCCACCGTCGCTCTAGCCAGCTGATGGACCTCATCTATGCCCCTGGTAAACTTCGTCGTATGACGCTGCTGCTGGGCCTGCTGCATCTCTAGGAAATGTTGGAAGTATGAAAACATCTGTGCAGCATCCACTAATCCAGATGGCATCGGCGGCTGGAACTGCTGCTTGTGCTGCTGAAACTGTGGCTGACAAAACTGCGGGAGAGGCATGTCTGGGGTAGCTGGGATGGTCCCCCGAATAAGTAGAGGTGTACCCCCAAATATGGCAGAAGCTCCCACATGAGCTGGAGTAAGGGGAGCTGTGGTCCCCGGGTCCTGGTGAGCTGGACGAGAGGTGGCAGACCTCTCAGTGGTGTCACCTGGACCGAGATGCTGTGATCGTGTCTCCACCATCCTGAAGACAGATCAATAAAGAAGTCAATAACGGCACAAGGATGATAGTATCAAAGGACAATATGAAATAGATTATACAGATTTGAACAAAAATCAGTAGATTCAAATCCATGGAAATTTCTTAATTGTGATTGAGTATCCACTCTCTCTAAGCCTATTCCTTAAATCCTATCACAGGCTGTAGTGATACTCTAGTTCGAATACCACTACATAAACAGGACCTGCATAGGCTACTACTAAAAAATGTGTCACGACCCGCACCCTAGAGTAAGGGCACGAGAAGTGGGTACGTCCAGCCTACGTCACAGTGTCGACGGTAGAACGCTGTCCTAGGTCAATCATCTAACAATATAAAGTACCTGTACAGTTTATACTCTTCGAATGGAGGTGACAAACAGAAAACAATCTCAATCACATCTAGGTAGAAGAATGAAAGATAGATAGATAGACAGTAACTCAAAGAGAACGGTAGAATAGATGAAATAAGTCCAAGTGTCTAGGATAACATAACATCAGAATGTCAACTCATAATACAATAAGTCTAAGAGTCTATACATCTCCACATCTCAAAATACAACTCAGAATGTGAGACAAAAAGATAATATAGAAAAGACTGTCTAGCTAAACTAGCCTAGACTACTGGGGCAACATCCTCAGCTGCAGGTGGATCCTGCTGAGGGTCCACAACATAAGTATCATCTAGTCCTGCTCCATAATAGGTAGACACCAGGGCCTCATCCTCTGTAATATTTTCAACAGGTACAGTCAGGACAGGAACGAGCACAATACATCTCACGTAGTGCATAGTATGATAGGAAATATAAAGCATGCAATAGAGTAAAATACAGGAAACACTGAAGGAAGATACATGTAGCAAAAGAGATAACTGTAATGAAATATCTACTATAATAGAGAACTAGCAGTGTCTAGTGAGTCAGAGTAAAATATAGACATGTGAAATGGCTACAGCTAAGAGTGATTCATGACTATAGCTACTGGGTAATATCAACATGACTATTTCTACTCCCCCATCCCCAATCAATACACAAGGATCCATTCAAGTTATGTTAAGATTCGTGATAAGCCCATAAATAGGAGATTCATGAGAGGCTCTGTGAGCATGAGAGTACATGAGTCACAAGCGATTCGTGAATCTATGAAAGCATAGAGATACATGATGATTCGTGAAAAGCACAAACATGTTGTATCCGATGCTTCCGAGGGGGATAACATCTCATAAAAAGATCCATATAGTACCAATCCGTGATAACCATCGTGTCAGCATCAAGTAAAGTAATCTAGAGCAAGAATATAAATCCTGGCAAATATGAAACGGTCAGAGAATGTACTCGCCTGATAACTGAATGTCTAAAGAAGATATACTGTCTGAGGAGAGGTGTATGGCTCCTAACCAGAGCAATACAAGTCACAATATATCTACAATGGTAAAAATAAAGTATACAATGCATACTACATGATTCTAGGTCAATCTGGTCAAAAGTCAACTCTTGGTCAACTCTAATAGTCAAACTAGGTCACAGGAAGTCAAACTAAGTCAAATAAAGTCAAACAAGGTCAAACAAGTCAAGGTTAGTCAAATCTAGGTTAAAGTCAACTCTTGGTCAACCTTCTAATCAAACTAGTCAAATACTAGTCAACATGATCAATCTGGGTCAAGTCTAAGTCAAACTTAGACCAACTAAGGTATTGGTCAAACAAAGACTAGTCAGCAAGATAATTAGGTCAAACAAGTCAAGTCAGTAAGGTAATTGGCTCAAACATGGTCAGACTAGTTAAACTAGTCAAAGTTAGGTCAACACTAGTCAAATAGTTAGGGTTTTAGTCAAACTAGTCAAACTAGTCATTTTAGGTAAATCCTAGTCAATTCTAGGTTAACTAGGTCAAATTTAACCTAAGGTTGACTTTGGTCAACCCTTAGTCAACAAGGGTCAACTAATAGGTGTTTAGGTCATTAGGTCCAATAGGGTTAGCCCAAAAGCCATAGGCTAGTATCCTAGGCCATAGGCTAGATAACTTATAGGTTTCTATATATAACCTATATTTAGAAAGTCACAACTATATACATATATCTATATATCTATATATATAGATATACACTATCTATCTACTTCCTATATGTATATCAATATATACATAACTATTTACATAATACAAACACCCACATATATATATATATAACACTATATATGATCTAGTAAATATATATATATATATCATATATATATATATATACATATATATATATATATTCACAAACTTACCCATAATATATATATATATAGGGAGAGAAGTGAGAGTGCAAGAGAGAGAGGGACTGAAAGAGAGAGGGACAGTGAGAGAGAGAGAGACTGAACAGTGAAGGGGGAAGGGGGCTGTTCTCAGATTTCCTGAGAACAGGAAAACAGCCCCCCCAATCAAATACAAAATACACACACACACCTACAAATAAACATACATGTATATACACATGTATATACATGTATACTTCCTAAAAACTCACCTACACACACACATACATATATACTACCTATACATATACTGAAATATACATATACATGTACAAATCATTCTAAAATTAGATTTAAAATTCGTTTTTAGAAAACTGGAAATAAATACAAAATCTGGAAATATTGCACTGTTCATTCGAAAAGTAGGTAAACCCAAAAACTTACACGAAACCGAGCTATGGCTCGAATCTCTAGGTTGGTAACTGGTGCCCCACACATACCCTAGTGTCCTAGGTATCTGACACGACACCACGACACGAATTCATGTGTCAAAACACACAAAATCCCCACTCGGGTAAGCACAGACACTGTACAGTGTCACAGCATCGTGCACGTGTTCACGTGCCTCGTGGACACGACACGAGCCACGTGGGGCCTCGTGGTCAGGCCCACGTGTAGCCTACGTGTAGGGCTACACACTCGTACAAACACGAGGTGTCCTTGACTCGTGTCCATGCGACACGAGTCGCGTGTCTAAGTCGAATTTTCGACTGGACTGTGCGCGTGCACTGCAGTATGTGTCCAGTGCGAGTGAGACTTCTCACTCGACACGACACGAGAAGTTGTGAGATTTTGGGGGCATGTTCGCAGACATTGCCCCCTCGTGTCCACCAATTTTGGTGTGTCGAAGTGGCCTGTGCAGTGCGCACGAAGGGTGTGGTAGTAGGACACTGTGCGCGTGTATCGTACAGTGAGTTCGTGTCCGTTTTGGACACGGACACGACTCAAAAATGTGCTCAGTCAAGTTGGTATGTGACCTACTAGTCTAGGGCTACCAGAAAATATAATTTGTTTTACAAAAACAGATTCTTTGTGGCATTTCAACAAACAAGGGTTTCTAGCTTAGGATACGTGTCCGATACGGACACCTAACCGACTCTAATTTTCACCAAATTTGACCCACAGTTCCCTAATACCTAGATGCATGCAAATATGAAGAGAAAACACAATATTAACATGGTTTATGGACATTTACCTATTGATGCAAATCCAATAGAAAAACAAGGAGGGGGGGTGTCCACTTCAACTTGGTAATGCCCAAAGCTCACGAAATCCTCGATAGCAGGCCCTAACTAGTACCCTCTAGTGTAGGGGAGTCCAATGCAAGGAATTAGAGTGAATTTGGATCAAAATTGATCAAGTTATCAAGGTTTGAAGAAATGGGATTTTCTAGGTATAAATTCATGTAAAATGGCCATGAATGAAAGCAATGGGGTTATATAGAATGGTGTAGGGCTATGGGGGTGCCCTATGGCCGGCCAAGACAAGGGGGGGTATCCTTGGGTTTCTTCCAAGCTAAGGGAAGGACTTTGGTGCCAAAAGCATGGATATTTTGAGGGTTTTGTGGAAAATATCCAACAAGGTAAATATCAAGATATTTTTCCTACTTTAACCATTGTAAATATCTATCCCCTTATCATTCTAGGTTAGTAACTAATCTCTAGATTAGGCTAAACTTGGTTAGGGGCTAACATGACACTAATCAATAATTAAATAATAATAAAAACACATAATTGCAAATAATTCCAAATAATTTCTAGAAAATTACCAAAATACCCTTTTTGGCCAAAATCACTAATTTGGTGTTCTAAGCCTATGGCTAGGCTCACATGATCATGGTTAGTCTCTAGGTTATGAAAAACTAGGGTTTATACTAAGGTTTTGCTAGTAAGTCACAAAGTCATAAGTCATGACTTTGGAAATGGTTTAACTTAACTAAAATCACCCAAAAATCATATTATGACTAAAATACCACTAATAAATAATAAAAATAATAAATTTTCAAAATACCCCAATTTCAGAAAACTGGGTGTTATACTCTGTTCCAATTCCAAACCGAGGTACCAACTTCTCCTTCGATTTCCTCCGTTGTTTTTCAGTCGTTTTTGAATTTATAAACTTGTTTGCGTAGACCATATGATCCCGGCCATGCCAACCGCCGTGCGCGGCCCCACGATGCCGGAGCACAGCCAGAGGCTAACGGCGTGTGCCAGAATTCGTAGCAGCGGGTACAACAACACAGCAGGGTAATTTCTCTGCAAGAATTCTTTGTGCACAATCATTCATTCTTTTAGACGTTTCTTCTGGTACAAACCTAACATACACACCTTCAATTCTAGTAGATAATCTCGAATGAAACCGATTAATAATCGAACTAGAAATTGACCAAAAGTCGACGAAAAACTCTCTTTTTAAACAGAGCCAAAACAGCCCAGTATGCATTTTCAAAAACACACTAAATATAGACCTAAACAACCTATAGGGCTTCACAACCCAATTTATAGAAGTTGATTTCATCGACTACGTGCCGAGAAATCGGATTCCAAAAATTGGCGAAAAACTATTTTAAAATATTAAAAATCTAGAAAATTCCTTCGATACGACGTACGTCCCGCCAATTCGGGCGACATGGTCGCGAACCAAAAGCATCAAAAGGTGCATATCGGCTTCGCGGACATGTGGGCTTTGACGGAATTCAAACTGGGTGTGTGTGTGCGACGAATTTGATACGTATCCGTCGAAATTTGCCGTATCGGCCTCTTTGCAAATTTCCCAATTACTTTAACCACATTCGTCAGATCAAGACAAAACTTGTGCCAACAAGACCGTACCATTTTATTGTCCTATATGCCAAGTTCGGTCCGATTCTGAGACAGTTGATCGAATCGCCGTTTCGCAGGCCCCACGATCCGACTCAACGGGCGATTTTGTGCACGGCCTGCCGGAATCCAACTTTGGACATACGATTGGGTTCGTATCATCAAAACGAATTCGTAGACATGTAGTTTGATGACTTTAGAGACTATTGACTCTGGCACGCTTTTTGGTGCAAAGCGGGTCTAACGGCGGACATCGTTTTGTCCGAAATGACGGTTTTGCCCCTGTGTCCAGAATTAGACTTATGGACAGGCAATCCTAGCTAATTTGACTATTCTAAAATTGTTGCTAATGTCTGTTTCAGCATCTGGAGACTGTTGTATGAGATTGACTGTTGTGGCTCACTGAGTAGTATAGTATTATCAGTTTCACCAGCAAAGGACCTCAGGTAAGTACATTTTCTAATTGCTTTCGATTCATAGTAGTCTTTCCATTTTATGGTTATACATATGTCTTGCTACTTGTTGACATGCTCGTCACACGGAGATTAGTATCATGGATTTATTATACTTCTTGACTGTCATTACATGATTACCGTGCTTATGACATGATTCCATGAGTACTAGCTGGTCGGAAAAGTATCCTAGTAGACGTGTGAACTACCCAGAAATATCCTAAAATGTCTGATCTTGAATGATATGCACCCGACACGTGCAGGGTACCGTATTTATCCCTTAGCCGCTCACACGTCGAAAACAATATTTCAAAACACATAGATAGTTGTCTTTTACTTGTTTTCCTTATTTTCTTCACCACATGCCATGACATCAGTTACTTTCTAGTTTTGTCTCATATATGGTATTTTCATGACTTGTGAATTCTATTGTGTTTTTGCATTACCGTCGGTTTGTGTGCTTGCTCCATTCCTGACTGTAAACCAACATTTTTCAGGTTAGTTATGGCTTCACATAGCATTGGAAAATATGGGTGTACTAGCAGACAGAAACCTAGAGATTAGATAGATGTGGTATGAGTTTCATTAAATGCAAGAACATTGTATTTTCTTTAATTATCAATATTGTAAATGTTGTAATCGATTTAGAAATGTAAATGAGCAGGAAATGTTATATTTTGTGATTTTGAGCATCTTGGCCGTGACAGTATTCTACCGCCGACTCTGCGGCGTAGGCTGACTTGGACACATCTCGCATCCAAATAACGGGTGCGGGTCATGACACAATTCTTGGCTATCACAGATACATGCTTCACATCATGAAACGTCAGCGATTTCTCCAAAGTCATATTCAGTACCACCGTCCCAATCCTATAAACTTAAGCTTGTGTCTGGTTCGCCACCATTACCCTCTCAGATATAGGCTTATATGTGGTAAACAATTCTTTCTTATAGCAAATATGGCAGGATGTAACAGTGTCCACCCACTAGTCAGTGTCAACACCCATCGAGTCGACATACACAATCATAGCAACCAAGTTAGCCTCACCTTGCTTTTTTGATTCGGGCATTGATCTGTAGTCCTTCTTAAAGTTAACCTTCTTGCCAATTGAAACAAGCTCATCACCTTTAGGCTTTGACTTAAATGGAACCGACTTCACCTTCAGATGGTTGAAGTCCATCTTTTTCTTATGAGAAGCCTTTGGCTTCCCCTTGGAGTCTCCATCTTTTACCAAGTTGGCCTCTGCCATCTGTTTAGACAGGGTGTCTACTTTGAGTTGATCCCTCAACTCATCTTCAACATGAATCTAGTACAAGAGACGCTCAAGATCTACCTCTATCTTTTTACGGTGCATGTCCGCAATGAAGTTGCTTCACCCAAGAGGGAGCTTGGCAATAATACCCCCAACAACAAAGCATCGGCCAGGGCATGCCATCATCCTCAAGTTTTTGATGCAACTTGAGAAATTTCTTGACTTGAGATAATATCGTCTTATCATCCTGAAATTGCATCTTTCAAACTTTTTCAGTCACATGGATCGTTCTTGTTCTTGACAGACTTGTACTATTTTTCCAGAGACTCCCAGACATCCTTTGCCTGGACCGTCTTTTTGTATGACTCGGCCAGAGAATCCTCCATAGAGTTCAGTATCAGCAACTTACAGAGGTTGTCTCTCCTCCACTTCGACTATAAAGCACTGGCCTCAGCGATCCTTTGGGCATTTTTACCCTCTGGAATAATAGGCTCAGGATCTGTCAACACGTAGTCCACGTTTACGAGTTTAAGATTAAGGCTGACCTTTCTCTTACAGATATTGTAATGCTTCCCGCCAAACTTCTCAAGTTTGTTAAAACTTGTGTCGAGAAGGTTTGCACGGTTATTCTCCATCTTATTCGGATCTTGTATTGAGATTGTTAGTCTCGAGGCTCAATCTAAAAAGAACGGTCAGAAACTGAGATTTAATGCAAATCAGTTTGCTTCTCTGTTCTGCGTTTTAGGACTTTGGATATTTTGGTAAACAAGTTTGCTCTCCACAGTAAAAAAATTTATTACAATTTTGTTACAAACTGATAGAAATTACTTCACGTTCTTCCTTTCAATCATAGTTACAAACCGACAAAATGGATTACAATATGCAGAAAGCTAAAAGAAAAGGAAAAAAAGACAACTCTTGCTGGGTGATGAAGATCACCGTTGCTCAAAGTAAGATTCACCCCACATGAACTGCTCCCAGGAACCAGCAAGTTCTCGTAGAACTTCTGGAATGCTCGTCGTCACCTCATTTCTAAACTCGCTCGATCTTTTCTGGAATCCAACAGTGGTAGCAAAAATCTCTCTTTGTCTCTCCTAACGCTTGCCCCACACGAAGCGAGTATTTATATAGTCAGGTAGTAGTAACAATCTCTCTTTATCTCTCCAACAATTTTATTACTTGTCTTGACCCTAGTACATTATGAGTAGCTTAGACTAATTGACCCATGTGCCTATGCATTCCTATGCGCCTGTGTGACCTAAGTGCCATGAGATTTCTATGCGACTACTTGGCTTGACCATATTCCTGACAAGATTACCTGTATATATGGTGGAACATTTTATGTGTGTATTGAGGTACAATTCTATGTGTGCACTAAGGTACTATACTACGTGTTATGCGATCCTATGTGTTAAACGTCAATACATTTATGTTCCCAGCATAGTCTTGGTAATTAGCCAGTAATATTAGCATTGTACGATGATTGTTTGATTTATGCATTACACTAAGGGTGGATCCATATTTGGACTCTACGAGTCGATGTAGATTTATACTTAGGATACACGTACCAAGGTACGACATCTAAGATGATGATCATATGACCACAGCATGTGATTCCAAAACCAACTTAGGGTTAACCTAGGCAACTCAACTGGGTGGAAGCATTGGGAGGGAAAGGAATATGGAGATTGTGTGTCACTGTTGGACAATATTTGGGAGTGCAAGATTGGCCACCACGAATATTGTATATTCAACCGCACTAGTGGAGTGCAGTATCTGACTATGTGTGCCGAGCTAGTACTTCTCTCTAAGAGGGCTGGAACTGTTTTTGATCAGTTTAGCACAGTGGCCTTACAAGGGACCAGTATAATCTACATGCTATGCGCTATGGATATTATTGGTTCATCTAGCCTGCTTAGGTATGGCACTATCTGAGGATTCCTTTATATATAAGCATTACTGGGATAACCCATACACATTATAGTAAGTCGTAGGATTGATTTGGCCACCTGTAAAAAGACATTTTTGTGATCTGTTTTTTCTGTTAGCAGCCAAGAAACATGGACTATCATGGTGCATGGTCCAACTCATGTCCTTGTCTGGTTGTTGAGTTGGGCTATTGTGCTGCTATAGGCTGTGGACCGAAGTTGCCAAGCAGAAGCCTATAACCTGATCACGATTATAGGGTGTAATCTATCTCGACGCACTTCAGCACTCCTTGTCCTTATTTGGTTGTAAGGATGCCGTATTGTCTCGTTGGTAAAATATAGGCCAGGACTTATTTACTGCTTGGGTTTTGTCTCAATTATATGTGCTTCCTTATGGTAGTTGCTATTCAAGGATGACCCCGGTGGTTTTGTTTGGACAGATCTCGTAGCAGAGCCTGAGGATCCAGCTTTCTTTCACAACGATGGTGTATACTGGAAGTATGGATTTCAGAGAACTCGAGTGGGTTTCTTCTTCACCACTCTGGTACCGTCAATTTTTTACTTGACGTTTAGCCATCGGCACCTGTTTAGCCGGATGATCTGGATATTTAGTTTTCTTTATATAATTATAATTAATCAAACTGCAGCTGGTTCTTATGATCATTTTGATGAAGCATTGGGGACGCCTTACTACGTTATCTTATATGCTCATTAATTACTGATTCATGATTGAATGATTGAGACATAGATGTTCTTTATGATCCTAGGAGACTTGATTGTAATATGCAACCCCAAGTCTATTGACAGTCATGATCGTTGTAAGACATCTTCGTACCTTATACTGACATCTTCGTACCTTATACGGGGTAGCTGGCCATGTCCGTCTCTATATTTCGGTACTGGGGTGACAAATGCACTAGCAAAGACAACTGCTGGACTACTACTATAACTCCTGTAACAAGTCTTCGCCAAATTGCTAAATTTTATTGAACAAGATACTTTTTAATTTTTATGTATTTTACATTTCACTGAGTCTAGAAAACAAATATGTGTATCAGATGTACTTGACACTTGGTTAGCTTTCTAGTTTATCCACCAAAAGCCTACTAAAGTTGTTCAGACCACAAACAAATCACCATACCCAACCCAAAAGGCCACAAATCAACTCAGACCCTGCCGAATGCAAGGAAACCAAACTCGGACCAAGTTCTGTCCAAACTCTACCCGAACTCAGTTACCTTGACCCGGTTCCCTTTTTTAGTATATTTGTATCACTTTTGTATTAACTTTATTTTTTTAAATTTTGAATGAGAATCATATGGATAATGTTTGCATATTGTATTTGTTGCAAGTGTTGATGCAAGTGTCTGATACTTTATATTGTATATAATATGGTGTGTGGTGTCACACAGAAGATCATATTATCAGTTTCCTATGGAATAAATATATGGTTCACAACCTAGATGGACTTAGACAATCTATTGAAAAGGTTGTAGTATAATCTGGTATTCGTCTATCTTGACTATAGGTTTACACTAGTACACTTTGTGTGTATCGAACAGGACCACTTGAGGTTGTTCTCTTTGTACTTACTACATAAGAGAACAAACACCTCTGTTATTATGGATGCTTGTGCTCTTAATCCGGATATAATAACGGACATGTATATGCAGTGTGCATTACTTTGAGTCATAAAAGAGTGAGGTTCATTATGGATCAACAACCTCTATGAATTGGGTAATAACATTGTACGTATGATGGGCTATTGATTATAAAAGGAATCCATGTCCCGATACGTCGGGTTGATAATGTCCCCTTAAGAAGCTCATAAGGATTGTTATATAAACCCTACAAGTGGATTTATATCCGACATGACAAATAAAGTTGAGTGGTACTACTTAAGGATAAAAGATGTCAATCAATATAGTTGTTAGTAACTTAATCTGATCAACGGATATTCAATTTCTTAACATGGGGAGCCAAACGAGCATATAATAGAAGAAACCCACGATCATAATTTGGGATTAGGAAGGTAGTGCAACAATAGCTCATTAGTGGACCGAGCTATTGTTAATGGACATGGGTTATGTGTTCGAGCTGAACACAGGACACCCAGATCTGTTCGGAGACCTAACCCTAATTTTTTCTCATGGTCCCTGCTGTAGCCTTTTATATATATCCTCTATTCTCTGGTTGCCAAATATTCCTTAGAACTAAGAAGCTTTCTCTAAATTCGTGATCCACGTAAGGAGAGAAAGAAGGGGCTGCTAAGGAGAAGAAAAGGTTAGGAGATCGTCACCCATACAACGTCCAACCCGAGAAAGGAATATATGCAGAAGATCTTGGGGTCGTGACTGCTTGAGATTACTAGGAACTATTGTCTTCTTTCCGTCACAGGTATAATTCGTGAACCCTAGTTTCTGCTTATGAAGAGTTAGAGCACGTTTATATGTGTTTAACTTTCTATCAATCAATACGCACACCAAACTAGGTCCTGGGAATCCCCAGTTCTATCAATTGGTATCAGGACAACTTTGGATCTGCGTATTGATTGATACATCTATGTTTTCTAATAAAACTTGCGCTTTATAATAGTCGATAGATGTAGATCTGTTCTAACTCGATTTTGCAGGCATCTTAGATCCAACTATTATGGTCCAATGCATGTTTTTTTAAAACCACGGACATGTCATGGAAATTGTTGTTATTCTGGATGTAATTAAAACTATGAAGGTTGATCGTGCTTATTATTTAAAATTTTTAATCTGGATTATGTGTGAACTCCTTCGGGAGGCATATGATTGATGTAGTTTTAATTATTTTTGATCAATCGTGATGGCGGTGGTTATTTCTGACGCCGGATGAGATGCTGGTTTTAAGCAGTCCAGAGGCAGACGAATGATTTTCGAAGAAGGAATCGACAGCCAAAACCTAAAACAAATGACCATAATAGTTGGATATTTTTCTGTTGTTTTTGTTATTTTAAGGAACCAACAGCCAAAACCAGAGGCAGACGAATGATTTTCGATGAAGGAATCAATAGCCAAAACCTAAAAAATGACCCAAAATGCTGGTTTTAAGCAGTCCAGAGGCAGGTCGAACCTCGAATCGATCTACGCATCACTAGATTTTGGATTCGGATAGTTGAGGACGGAGCAGGAAAGATGACCATAATAGTTGGATTTTTTTGTTGTTTGTTGTCATTTTACTTTTTCTGATTATGCATGTTTATTATTAGGCTTAATTGTACTTTGATACCCTCAACTATTTCAGTTTTTTAACTTCATACCCTAAATTTTTTACTCAACAACTCGATACCCTCAACTATTTTAGTTTTTCAACTTAATACCTAAAACAGAAAAACTTCCAAAAATACCCTTGATTTCCTCTCCCCATGCTTCCTTCCTCCCTCTCCGATGATGCCCTCCCTCCCTCCCTCTCCGGCGATGCCTCCCCCTCTCCGGTAGTCGATGCCCCCTCCCCCCATCCGACGGTGCGCAAGGAGGGAGCACAGGTAGAGGAGGGGGTGGGGGTGCAGGCGGCTGGAGGGGGAGGGAGAGGGGGTGGGGGGTTGCGGGTGGCCGGAGGGGTAGAGTCGGGGGGTGCAAGCGGGTTGCTGGAGGGGGATGGGGGTGGTGGGGGGCGGTGACGGGTGGCCGGAGGGGGTGTGGTTGGGGGATAATTTTAAATTTTGAGCAGGGGTATTGTTGTCCAAAAAAATTCAGGGTATCAAGTTAAAAAAAATAGTTCAAATAGTAAGTTGAAAAACTGAAACAGTTGAGGGTATCAAAGTACAATTATGCCTTATTATTATGTAGATTTTTTTAAAAAAACTAAGCCTACATTAATAATGGACAATATGGACATAATATCAACTAGTAGAAAAACCCTCATTGTTAAATAACTAAGTGGGAGAGGAAATTTATTTAGCATAAATCCTATGGTCTCCATTACTGATTTGTAGGTGATGTAATTATACTTGCGTGTTGGCTTTAGTGCTTTCCTCCATATCGGATGAGTATAATTATGGATCACTAGTACAAACTTTCTTAGGGATAATTGTAGAAAGTTACCTAGCATGTGTACACTTCTCCATCTGAAGGAACTTATTACAAGGTAATGGACTTAGTATTAAGTAATGGTATACACTTAGATACAAATAATGGTATCCTCCCAATCGGAGTCACTGCTATTTTTTGTATGACCAGAGCAAAACCAACAGATTAATTTTATTTGTCATAAAGTTATGTTGACATGATAGTAAAATTAATAGGAGGTACCTACTTGAACGAAGTTGAATTTGTATACGTCCACACTATCGTGGCATGCTAAATTCATGATGTTCAAGGTGTTGGTAAATTTCTTATTATTGTTTTTAGGGATCAATATTTAATTAATTCAAAAAAAATTTCCTACATAATTTTTATTTATGTGATTCTCAGGATTTTAAAAATGGGTTCTTTCAGTCTATTTATGATGATTCTTAAAGAAAACAAGCTTATTAGACCTAATTATACTGACTGGAAACATAATTTGGATATTATCCTGACTGCTGAGGAGTACAAATATATACTTGTTGAGGAATGCCCACCTAAACCTGATGCTAACTCTGATGAAGATGTCAAAGAGGCCTATAAGAAGTAGAAAAAAGCATATAAGATGGCACGGTATTATATTCTGGCATATATTTCAAATATACTGCAACATCAGCATCAGGCCATGGCTACAGCTTACGATATGATGTATAACCTCAAGAAACTCTTCGGACATTAGAGTAGAGCAGCTAGGCAGTTTGCTATGAAGTGTTTGATGAATACAAAAATGGCTGAGGGTACACCAGTAAGGGATTATGTTCTCAATATGATGGGTCATATGAATGAGATGGAGATCCTTGGAGCTGAAATCGATGTGGAATCCTAAGTCGATATCATTCTTGGGACTCTGCCTAAAAGTTTTGACAATTTTTGCCTTAATTATAACATGAACAAAAGGTTATATAGTTTGGCAGAACTTGCAAAAGAGCTACAGGATGCTGAATCTCTCTTTAGGTAGAGTGGTCATATTTTTGTTTCTAAAAAGGCTTCTACTTCTAAGCCAAAAGACGGTAAGAAGAATAATAACATTCAGAAACAGGCAAACTCAGCAAAGAAGGGCATAGGACCTCAAGGCGCTATGAAGAAGCTGAAAGGCAAATGTTTCAAGTACAAAGGGTCAGGACATTGGAAGATTGACTGTCCACTTCTCAAACAAGGGAACAAAGAAGGTATATCTCATTTACTAGTAGTTGAAATAGGTTTAGCAGTATTATCTACCGGCACCTGGTGTGTAGATACATGAGCCACTAATCATGTCTGCAATACATTACAGGAGTTTCAGAAAACCAGACGACTCAGTGATGGAGAGATATGCTTGTTCAAGGGTGATGCTACAAAAGTAGCGATCGTTACATTAGAAGATGTTACTTTATCTTTTGGTAGAAATAAGTCTTTGACATTGAGAGATTGTCTTTATGCACCTTTACTTAGAAGGAATTTAATTTTTGTTTCTATGTTAGTTAAGGATAGATATTCAGTTTATTTTAATGACAATATTGTTATTAGAAAGAATAAATATTTTATTTGTTCTGGTGCATTAGTTGATAATTTGTATGTCATTAATCCTATTTTGCCCACAATGCAACTTATGAAAATGAATAATATGTCATCTAACTTAAATAAAAGAAAGAAACCTTCTCATATGAACCAAACATATCTTTGGCACTTACGATTGGGGCATATTGACCTAAGAAGGATTCAAAGACTAGTTGAAGATGGACCTTTGAGTTCATTGGAAGTGGAGGCACTACCAGTCTGTGAATCCTGCTTGGAAGGTAAAATGACCAAAATGCCTTTTACGGCAAAGGGGTATAGGGCCAAAGATATGTTGGAATTGGTTCATTCTGATTTGTGTGGACCCATGACTATCCAAGCTAGAAGTGGCTTTGAATATTTTGTCACATTTATTAACGATTATTCAAGGTATGGATACATTTACTTGATGCACCGTAAGTCTGAGTGCTTTGAGAAATTCAAAGAGTACAAGAGTGAAATGGAGAAAAATCATAGAAAATGTATCAAGTCATTACAATCAGATCATGGTGGCGAGTACCTCTTTGGAGAGTTTAGGGATTATTTATTAGAGGCTGGTATTACATCCCAATTTACTGTACCTGGAATGCCCCAGCAGAATGGTGTAGCCGAAAGAAGGAATGTAACTCTTATGGAGATGGTTAGGTCAATGATGAGTTATTCAGATTTACCTGATTCGTTTTAGGGATACGCCTTAGAGACTGCAGCTTATATTCTGAACTTGGTTCCTTCTAAGATAGTACATCTTACTCCCACAGAGCTGTAGGTTGGGCATAAGCCTAGTCTGAAACATGTTCGAATTTGGGGTAGTCCAGCGCATGTGTTGAATAGGAAAGCAGATAAGTTGGAATCTCATACAGAAGTATGCTTATTTGTAGGCTATCCAAGATGAACAAAAGGAGGTTTATTTTATAGTCCTAAGGATCAGAAGATCATTGTTAGCACCAATGCCCGATTCTTAGAGGAAGACTATATGATGAACCATAAACCCACAAGTAGAGTTGTTCTAGAAGAATTGAGAGGTGAGACACCAAGTACTTCAGTACCAACAGTACAAAAGGATGAACCACAAATAACTGCACAATGTGTCACAAATGTTACACCACAACCGATAGTGCCTCGTCGTAGTGGGAGGATTGTGATACAACCTGATAGATATATGTTCTTGGGAGAGTCGTCAGACTTCGTCCTTGAAAAACAAGATTATGATCCATGTACCTACAACGAAGCACTCCATGATAAAGATGCAGAGTTGGCAAAAAAAGCAATGATATCTGAAATAGAATCTATGGATTCCAATCAGGTCTGGAAGCTTGTAGAACCACCCGTTGGTGTAAAAGCTATTGGATGCAAGTGGGTCTATAAGAGAAAAAGTGGATCAGACGGTAAGGTTGAAACCTTTAAAGCTCGACTTGTTGCAAAAGGTTTTATTGAAAGAGAGGGTATCGATTATGAGAAAACCTTTTCTCTAGTAGCCATGCTTAAGTCTATCTGAATTCTTTTATCTATTGCAGCTCATCTCGATTATGAGATTTGGCAAATGGATGTCAAGACAGCTTTCCTTAATGGAAGTCTTGAGGAAGACATTTATATGAAGCAACCAGACGGGTTCATTGAAAAGGACAAAGAGCATCTTGTTTGTAAGCTCAAGAAGTCCATTTATGGACTTAAGCATGGTTCCAGATCTTGGAACATATGTTTTGATCAAGTGATAAAATCCTATGGATTTGATCAATGTCAAGATGAATTATGTGTATACAGAAAGTATGACAAAAATGTGGTGGCATTCCAAGTACTTTACGTAGAAGACAACTTGTTCATTGGAAACAATGTGAAGGTGTTATCTGATGTAAGGGTATAGTTATCCAAACAGTTTGATATGAAGGACTTGGAAGAAGTAGGTCACATACTTAGGATCAAAGTTCTACGAGATCGTAAGAAAAGGATGTTGGGCTTGTCCCAAGCTTCCTATGTCTATACTGTACTAACTCGTTTTAGCATACAAAATTCTAAGAAAGGTTTCTTACCTTTTAGGCATGTAATTGCTCTATCAAAGGAGCAGTATCCGAGGACACCTAAAGAGATATAGAATATGAAAGTAGTTCCTTATGCTTCAGTAGTAGGAAGCTTAATGTATGCAATACTATATACGAGACCAAACATCTGCTTTGCCGTTGGCATGTTCAGCAGATATCAGTCTAACCCAAAGGGCACTGACCTGCCGTAAAGCATATTTTGAAGTACCTAAAAAGGTCTAAAGAGTATATGCTAGTTTACCAGGCAGATAGTTTAATTTCCTTGGGGTATACAAACTCAGATTTTCAGTCAGATAGGGATTCTAGAAAATCTACCTCAGGTTATGTATTTACTTTGGGAGGTGGATCTATTGTATGGAGGAGTATCAAGCAAAAATACATTGTTGATTCCACCATGGAAGCCGAGTATGTGGCAGCCTCTGAGGCAGCCAAAGAAGCGGTTTGGCTCAGAAACTTTCTGTTATACTTGGATGTGGTACCTAGTTTGCCTAAGGCTATTACACTTTATTGTGATAATAGTGGTACAGTTACAAACTTGAAGGAACCACGAGCCCATAAAATAGGTAAACACATTGAGCGCAAGTACCACCTGATACGAGATTTCTTAAAGAAAGGAAAGGTTGCTATGCTCAAGATAGTATCAGCCGACAACCTAGCTGATCCCTTTACAAAGAGATTACCGGCTAAGGCTTTTGATAGTCATATTGAGGGAATGAGAGTCAGATGTATAGCAGCATGGCTTTATGTATAAGTGGAAGATTTGTAACAGTATACTGAAAAGTAATGCTTTGAGTATAAATGGGAGATTGTTAGGGTTATATACTAAAATCATCACAGTTTTTATTAACTTTATTTTCTTAAATTTTGAATAAGAATCATATGGACACCGTTTGCATATTGTATTTATTACAAGTATTGATGCAAGTATCTGATACTCTATATTGTAGATAATATGGCGTGTGGTGTCATACAGACGATCATATTATCAGTTCTCTATGGAATATATAAATGGTTCACAACCTAGATGGACTTGGACAATCTATTGGAAAGGTTGTAGTGTAATCCGGTATTAGTCTATCTTGACTATAGGTTTACACTAGTACACTTTGTGTGTATTAAATAGGACCACTTGAGGTTGTTCTCTTTGTACTGACTACATAAGAGAACAAACACCTCTATTATCATGGATGCTTGTGCTCTTAATTCGGATATAATAACAAACATGTATATGCAGTGTGCATTACTTTGACTCATAAAAGAGTGAGATTCATTATGGGTCAACAACCTCTATGAATTGGAAAATAATATTGTATGTATGATGGGCTATTGATTATAAAAGGAATCCATGTCCCGATACATCGGGTTGATGATGTCCCCTTAAGGAGCTCATAAGGATTGTCATGTAAACTATGCAGGTGGATTATATCCGACATGACAAATAAAGTTGAGTGGTACTACTTAAGGATAAAAGATGTCAATCAATATAGTTGTCAGTAACTTAATCTGATCGACGAACAATCGATATTTTAACATGGAGAGCCAAACGAGCATATAATAGAAGGGACCCACAATCATAATTTGGGATTATGAAGGTAGTGCAATAATAGCTCATTAGTGGACCGAACTATTGTTAACGGGCCAGGGTTGTGTGTTCGGGCTGAACACAGGACACCCGGATCCATTACGAGACCTAAACCTAATTTCTTCTCATGGTCCCTGTCGTAGCCTTATATATATCCTTTATTCTTTGGCCGCCAAATCATTATTAGAACTAAGAAGCTTTCTCTAAATTCGTGATCCACGTAAGGAGAGAAATAAGGGGAAGCCAAGGAGAAAAAAAGTTAGGGAGATCATCGCCCACACAACGTCCAACCCAAGAAAGGAATACGTGCAGAAGATATTGGGGTCGTGACTGCTTGAGGTTACTAGGAACTGTTGTCTTCTTTCCACCGTAGGTATAATTCGTGAACCCTAGTTTCCTTCTATGAAAGGTTAGAACACGTTTATATGTGTTTAACTTTCTATCAATCAATACGCACACCAAACTAGGGTCCTGGGAATCCCCAGTTCCATCACCCTTGAGATCAAGTACACCTAAAGAACATGAACCCAACATTCAAATATATGAACTTTAAGGAACTGAACTCTGGTCGAGTTCGGTCCTCCAGAACTTCATAAATAGAAAAGTTTTTCATGTCATTTTCACTCAATCCATTCTCTTCTTATTTATATCTTTAAGAGTTCTCAGAGCTTTTAAAACTTCACAATCTAATCCTTGTGACTAAGTATTTCGATATTGGAGTGTGACATGGTTTTAGTGGTGGCCTATGCAGGTCTGATTTTCAGACTTGTGGAGTCTTATTATTATAGGAGTATCAATCAAAACAAACTTCCCTTGATCTCCTGCTTCGTCTTTCCTTTCCCACCTTGACTGTTTACCTGGATTTTTATTCCTCTTTCTTTTCGTCCTGTCTTTTGATATCCTGTATTTTTCCTCTAGGGTGCCTTGTTCTCAACAGTTGGCAGGACCGACATGTAAGAAAACCTGGTGGAGCAAGGTTCTACAAGGCGTCATCCGACGTTGGTACCTTCTCCAGATTAGATCCGCATTGAGCTAGTGGCAGAGCCGATTGAGCCGTATGTTCTAGATTTCCCTGCACCTCCAGTAATGCCTACAGTGGAAGTAGTACCAGACTCTGTCGCACTTCTGGAGATTATTTGAGGATTACTGGCGAAGCAGCAGCATCAGATGACAGTCCAGCAATATTAGCATGCTAGACTACAAGAGTATAATATTTTGTTGAACCAGGGTTTGCAGACAGCCCTGGAAAGAGATTGGATGACTAACTCATGTGCTTCAGAAAGGTTTTTTCGGCTCAACCCAACATACTTTATCACCCTCACTTTTCCAAGTTAGGGGTAAAATGATAATTTTCTATTTTATAATATTTTTGGGAATTTTATTTCATGAATATTAATATTTAATTATTATATGAGTCGGGTTCAAATTTTATCGCATTCCGAGTAACTAAGGGACCTCGGGGAATTTCGACTTGAGTCGTAATTAGCATGTT
The DNA here is from genome assembly GCA_029216955.1 of Iris pallida. Taxonomy (NCBI): domain Eukaryota; kingdom Viridiplantae; phylum Streptophyta; class Magnoliopsida; order Asparagales; family Iridaceae; genus Iris; species Iris pallida. Next base: position 3,724,332 of record JANAVB010039220.1, read on the forward strand.
ATTTAACCATGGCCCACCACACTAAACTTTTAGGTTTAGGAGTTTAGACTAGTCCCCCATGAGTAATTAAGTTTAATTATAATTTTTATTTAATTTTAGCAATTTCCAAAATCCATTTTGTATTATTTTAGCATGTAGGCTTAGGGAGGGGCAAACTTGTAATTACAAGTCCACCCCCTCCACCTCTCCTTGCTTCACCATTAAGTCTTCTCTCTCTCTCTCTCTCTTCATTTCTTTCTTCCCACTCCTTCTTCTTCCTCTTCAAATCTACAATTTATGTATGTCATTAACTCTCATTTAATTCCTCATTTTGCATTCATTCCTTCATATTAATTATAGGGGAGACCATTCTCTACAAGTTGACCCCAGCCTTTGTAGGTTTCCTTAAATTCTAGTTAGAGATTTATTATGGTTTAACCCCCTTTTAGAGTGATATATATATATATATATATATATATATATATATATATATATATATATATATATATATATATATATATATATATATATATATATATATATATATATATATATATATTATTTTATATATATTTTATATATATATATATATATATATATATATATATATATATATATATATATATATATATATACATGTGTATTTATGAGTGTATTGTGTGTGTGTAGAGGAGAGTGATAGTTGTGTCTTAAGAGTGTGCATGTGTGGGAGTGTGTGTGTCCATATGTGTGTGTGAGTGCCTATATATATATATAGATATATATATATATATATATGTGTGTGTCTATATATATATATATATATATATATATATATATATATATATATATATATATATATATATATATATATATATATATATTATATATATAAAATATATATATATATATGTGTGTGTGTGTGTGTGTGTGTGTGTGTGTGTGTGTGTGTGTGTGTAGATTTGTATGTGTTAGTGTGTGCATTTGTATGTATAGAGAGGGGAGAATGAGAATTAGTTGTGTGTGTGTATTATATATATGTGAGAGTGATAGAGAGGATTTTAGAGAGAATTAGAGAGTGTTTGAAGGAGTTTTAGAAGGGATTAGAGAGGGAGATAGAGTGAAATAGATGAGGGAAATGGAGGAGGAAAGGAGAGAGGAAGGGAGAGCAGCTATGGCAGCTAGGGGGGCCCAAGGGGGCTGCTGCCCCCCCCCCCCCCCCCCCCACAGCAGCAGCAAACACAGCCATAGCAGCAGCAGCAGTAACAGCAATTGCAGCAGCAGCAACCCCCTTTAGGCCCCCATTTAACCCCCTATTCGACCCCGTATATACCCCACTATATACCTATATGTATATACTTATATATACCCTATTATTAGCGCTATATAACCCTATTTAGCCCACTAAAATAACCTCCAAAACTTGTCCCAAGAGAGTGGAAAAAAGAGTGTTTGAATGAGTGAGTGAAGGGTTGAATTAGAATTAGTGAAGGGGGATTTTGAGTTCCGTGATTCGGAACGCGTTAAAACTTGGAGGGGACTTAGATAATGTGATTTAGATTTTGTGGGTAGGCTTCGTAGTTGGAATCGAGGTTGCGTGTGGGCTTGGGGAGATGGTATCGCGCCGTACCATTCCGTATCTTGAAATATTCAAGATAACGGGTAAACGGGCGATACGGACCGTAAGATGGGCTGGATGTCACTTACCCAAGGAAACTTGGTAGGTAATGGTTGTATAGGCTAGTACCCTACTACCCTAGGAAGCACAGAGTAGAATTCCTAAGGGAAGGCCACTTGGCGTCGAGTTAGAACGGTTTAAGGGTAAATGTTAAGGGGTAATCGGGTAAATTCAAAATACGGGGTTCAGGTATTCGGAATGACTTGAAACTTGGGTGGCTTGTTGGGTACACCCTACAAATGTCATATTTGAACCAATTTTGGCTCGGTTGACCCAGAGTTGACTTTTTACCCAAAAGTCAACCGTGAGTCAACACTTTGTCTAGATTTGACCCAATCCAAACTAGAGTTGACCAGTTGACCAAAAGTCAACTGTTCGTCAACATTTGACCAGTTTGATCTAGGGTTGACCTAGAGTTGACCAAAGTTGACCAGTTGACCAAAAGTCAACTGTAGGCCAACTCTTGACCCCGTTTGACTTTCTTCGACTTGTTTTGACCTGCGATGACTGGTATGACCTAGGGTTGACTTGGTCTGACTTAGATTGACTTGATATAACATGATTTGACCTAGATTGACTTGACAGGACTTAGTGTGACTCAGTGAGACCTAGTTTGACATAAATTTTATATTATACATTGTGAATCATTCTTAAACTTGTTTAAACCTAAATTAACATACAATATCTCATCTTTAGGTTCTGGTTACCGCTCTAAGCATTGATATACCCTACAGCTCAGGACAGTAGGCGAGTACATTCACTGATAGTTTTCATTGTCATGATATTTGCCATATCCGATTCAGTCGTAGTGTCTTACTTGATTCTCAGACACGATAGTTCACGGACTAGTTTTGTCGGATTCGTGTCATGAGATGCCATTCCTGGATTTCTTGGGATACTGGTACTTGCTTGGTCTTGATCCTTGTACTTGTATTGACGCTGATTCCTGAAGAGGACTTGCTCCCCTCTTAGGGAATCTCGCGTTATGACGTGCTATGTCCGGATCCGTATACTATTCGGGGAATGGGAAATTTTATAGATAGTGTGATCAATGCCCACCTTGAGTTAGTATTTGTATCATAGCTATACCCTCACCTCACGATGGGTATAGCCTGACCTATGCTACTACTTGCTCCATAGCTTACCATCCCGGCCGGGCCGAGTCCACGTACTTGTAGCCGGTCGGCTGGAAGCCTGATCTTGACCCATACCGATCACATTATGCTATAATATTCGAGGCACATTTTATATTTACTTTATCTTATCAGATATCATGTTCTGTTCTACATACAGTACTTCTCACCATGCTATGATTACAGTTACTCACATGTTTTATATGCCTCTATGATGTACCTTGATTGGAGACTAAGTTCTGCTCGGGAGAAGAGTTGCAACCCCGGTCCTTGTTTAGTTTAAGGGTTGTAACTCGGCTTCCGAACGGTTCCCAAGTCTTCATATATCTTTGTCTTGTAGTTCATTATACTGTCTCTTATAGAATTTGTCAATTCATATGGAACTGCTACTAGTGCTTGTACTTGCTCATTTTCTTGATATGATACCGTTATGATATTACAGATGACTCTGAGGCAGACTGCTCGACCTATTATAGGCTCGAGTTAGATGGAGTAGTCCAGGACCGTGGCCTTATAGTAGAGCCACTAGATTTTGTACTTCCGGAGTAGTGTAGATTAGATAGGTTTGACTGGACTGCGATCCAGCTAGCTTTATCAGACTGTAGTTTCTATATTATATTTTGATACCCTGTGATGTTGTATATATCTGGGCTTGTATTGGACTGGACTTATTTACTCTTTTATACATCATATATTCTATTTCTGAGCTATCTACCTTAGTTTTATTCTGTGATTGAGACTGTATTGATATGTCACCTCCATTCGGAGAGTACATACTGTACAGGTACCTTTATACTGTTAGTCGTAGTATTTACAGATATTATATACAACATTCTACCGCCGATACTGTGTCGTAGGCTGGACGTACCCACTTGCTCGTGCCCCTCATAAGGGTGCGGGTCGTGACACATTTTTGTGGTGGCCCATGCAGGTCCTGTGTCATAATTAGTGTGATCTCGTAATGGTGCTCGACTTAGTGTACTAATTACGAGCCTGCAATTAGGACGTAGGACCTAGGACATGATAGGAGTTTCTCAATCACACCTAGGAAAATTTTCGATCTTTTGATTATCATAATTACTTTCCTTGTATTAAATTAACTGTCCTTCTTTGATAAATCTACTCATGTGCCATATTGATCTCTTTATTTCAATTCGTCTCCAGGATGACGAAGACGCACCCGCAGGCCACTGGATCGAGTAGCTTGCCCGAGAGATCTGACCAGGCAGAGAAGGAGGTAGAGCCCGTGGGAGATGTTGTAGCATGTCATGTTCTCCTAGATTCTTTCCCTGCTTTTGCCTTGTTTGATTCTGGGGCGACCCATAATTTTGTGTCTATTTCTTTTGCTCTGAGACACAATATTATTGCTGAATATATAGGTAGGACTTGCAAGATTATGACCGGGTGAGGCATTATCCTGGTTAATAATATTTACAAGGGGCAGAGAGTCACTCTGAGAGGCCGGGACTTGAGTGCGTGTCTGCTCGTAATGCCCCTACCGAGGTACGGTATGGTACTCGGTATGGATTGGTTGAGCATGCACCATGCTAGAATTGATTGTAGAGGAGGCAGAGTTCTTTTTAGGATGCCGGGAGAGCCAGTGATCGAGTTTGCTCGAGGAGCAGCGGAGCCGGAGGCTGGATTCTGTGAAGCTTTGTTGGCGGGGCAGGATTTGCCACATCCGTTGATAGCTGAGTTCTAGAATGTCTTTTCCGAGGAGTTGCCGGGGATGCCGCCAGACAGGGACATTGAGTTCTCTATAGACTTGGTGCCGGGCGCTGAGCCCATTTCACAGCATGTCTATAGGGTGAACAACAGCGAGTTGATAGAGCTAAATAAGTAAGTCGACGAGCTGCAAGACAAGGGGTTTATCAGATCTAGTTCTTCGTCCTGGGGAGTGCCAGTCCTGTTTGTACCGAAGAAGGACGGTACGTCCCGCATGTGCATTGATTACCGGGCGCTCAACAACCTCACCATCAAGAATAGGTACCCTTTGCCGAGGATCGATGACTTGTTCGATCAGCTGAGTGGGGCAAAGTTCTTTTCGAAGATAGACTTGAGGTCCGGGTATCACCAGCTGAAGGTGAGGCGGGATGACATTCCCAAGATGGCATTTCGGACTCGGTACGGCCAGTACAAGTTTACAGTGATGCTATTTGGGTTGACCAATGCTCCCACGGTATTCATGAACTTGATGAAGAAGGTATTCCATCAGTATCTTGACAAGTTCATGGTGGTCTTCATAGACGATATCTTGATCTTTTCGAAGATGCAGGAGGAGCATGAGGAGCACTTGAGAGTTGTGTTAGAGACTCTGAGGAGGGAGCAACTCTACGGGAAGCTTTCGAAGTGTGAGTTCTTCTTGGACCAGGTGGAGTTCTTAGGTCATGTTGTGACCGAGCACGAGATTTCAGTGGACCAGAGGAAGATTTCGGCAGTCGAGTCTTGGTCTACACCCAGTTCAGTTGTCGAGGTTCGAAGCTTTCTGGGTTTGGCTGGCTATTATCGGAAGTTCGTCCAGGACTTCTCGCAGATTGCAGAGCCGATGACTAGACTCACCAGAAAGGACGTGGAGTTCGTCTGGACTGTTGAGTGTCAGGCTGCATTCGATGAGGTGAAGAGGAGGTTGACTTCAGCTCCGATCTTGACTTTGCCATCCGAGTCAGGTGGGTTCTCGATCTTCAGCGATGCTTCCAGGAAGGGTTTAGGGTGTGTTCTTCAGCAGCACGGGAAGGTGATTGCCTATACATCCAGGCAATTATGTCTTCATGAGAAGAACTATCCTACTCATGATCTGGAGTTGGCTGCGGTTATATTTGCTTTGAAGTTATGGAAGCATTACCTGTACGAAGAGCGAGTTGGGATCTTCACAGATCACAAGAGCTTGAAGTACGTGTTCACTCAGAAGGAGCTGAACATGCGGCAGAGGCAGTGGTTAGAGCTGATAAAGGACTTCGATATATTACTGCAGTACCATCTGTCGAAGGCCAACGTAGTTGCAGATGCCTTGAGCAGGTATCCAGTTGCTATATTCTTGACGACAGATCGATATTTGTTGGCCGACCTGGATAGTTTGGGTATCGAGGTCATCATTCTGGGCGTGGAGATCCAGATGTGGGGTTTGCAGATTCAGTCTGAGCTGATGAATGGAGTCAGGTCAGTGCAGTATGATGATGTTGCCCTGAGGAGCATCAGGGAGCAGGTGAGGACGGGCTTGCTTGACGATTTCTCTGTAGCCGAAGACGGGTCGTTGCGGCACTGTACTAGGCTGTGTGTTCCGCGTGGAGAGCTTCAGGAGGAGGTTCTTCAGGAGGCGCATCGCTCTCAGTATTCTATGCATCCTGGGACCAATAAGATGTATAGGGACCTGAGAGATCACGTATGGTGGTATGGCATAAAGCGCGAGGTAGCTCAGTTTGTATCTCGTTGTCTTGTGTGTCAGCAGGTGAAGTCCGAGAGACAGAGACCAGGTGGATTGCTACAGCCGCTACCCATTTTCGAGTGGAAGTGGGAGCACATCACCATGGACTTTGTATCTAGACTTCCACGATCGCTAGGAGGGAAGGACGCGGTTTGGGTCATAGTTGATAGATTGACCAAATCGACCCACTTTTTGCCTTTCAAAGTGGGTTTGTCTATGGAGAGGCTGGCTGAGCTGTATGTTTGTCAGATCGTGAGATTGTACGGAGTTCCGGTAAGCATAGTTTTAGATCGGGATAGCTGATTCACTTTCCACTTCTGGAGGAGTTTGCAGGCTAGGTTGGCACCTCGCTCAAGTTTAGTACTGCTTATCATCCACAGATAGACGGGCAGTCGGAGAGGACCATCCAGACTTTGGAGGATATGCTTCGCACATGTGTGCTAGATCTCGGAGGTTCTTGGGAGGACCATCTTCACCTGGTAGAGTTTGCTTACAACAACAGCTACCAGGCCAGTATAGAGATGTCACCATTTGAGGCTCTATATGGACGGAGATGTCGTACTCCTTTGTCTTGGGACGATGTCGGCGAGCGGGCACTTCTTGGGCCGAAGATGGTTGTGGATGCGGCCGAGAAGGTCAGATTGATTAGAGACAGACTTCGGGTGGCTCAGGATAGGCAGCGACATTGGACCGATAGTCATCGGAGACCGTTAGAGTTCGAGGTTAGTTTCAGTTTCTTGTCGTGTTGTTTGTGATTGTTTGTTAGTTAGGTGCTGAGTTTTGTCTTGTGTCTAGGTTGGTGACATGATATTTCTGAGGATATCCCCGATATGTGGCACTTTTTGCTTTGGCGGCGGTGGGAAGCTCAGTCCATGCTACATCGGACCTTTCACCATCTTAGAGAGGATCGGTGTAGTAGCTTACCGACTGGACTTGCCTACTAGGCTTGAGGGAGTGCACAACGTGTTTCATGTATCTCAGTTGAGGCGGTACGTGGCAGATCCTAGCCATGTATTGGACAATTCAGCGATACAGGTGGGACCTACTCTCAGCTATCCAGAACAGCCGGTGGAGATTCTGGATCGCAGGAAGAAGGTGCTCCGGAACCAGGTCATACCCTTGGTTCGGGTTGCGTAGAGACATCACTCTCCAGGTGAGTCTACCTGGGAGAGGGAGGACGACATGCGGGAGCGTTTCCCTTATCTTTTTGCGCCCTGAGGTATAAATCTATTTTTTTTGTCTTTCTGTTTGTGATTTCCTCTGCTTGTTGTCTTCAACTTCGAGGACAAATTTTTTTACGGTGGATAGACTTGTCACCCTCACTTTTCCAAGTTTGGGGTAAAATGGTAATTTTCTATTTTATAATATTTTTGGGAATTTTATTTCATGAATATTAATATTTAATTATTATAGGAGTCGGGTTCGAATTTCATCGCATTCCGAGTTAATTCGGGACCTCGGGAATTTCGACTTGAGTCGTAATTAGCATGTTATTTAAGCATGGCCCACCACACTAAAATTTTAGGTTTAGGAGTTTGGACTAGTCCCCCATGAGTAATTAAGTTTAATTATGATTTTTATTTAATTTTAGCAATTTTCAAAACCCATTTTGGATTATTTTAGCATGTAGGCTTAGGGAGGGGCAAACTTGTAATTACAAGTGCCCCTACCCATGCTCCATGGCCGGCCACATAGTCCACCCCCTCCACCTCTCCTTGCTTCACCATTAAGTCTTCTCTCTCTCTCTCTCTCTTTATTTCTTTCTTCCCACTCCTTCTTCTTCCTCTTCAAATCTACAATTTAGGTATGTGATTAACTCTCATTTGATTTCTTATTTTGCATTCATTCCTTCACATTAATTATAGGGGTGACCATTCTCTACAAGTTGACCCTAGCCTTTGTAGGTTTCCTTAAATTCTAGTTTAGAGATTTATTATGGTTTACCCCCTTTTAGAGTGGTATATATATATATATATATATATATATATATATATATATATTTAATATATATATATATATATATATATATATATATATATATATATATATATATATATATATATATTTAATATATATATATATATATATATATATATATATACATGTGTATTTATGAGTGTATTGTGTGTGTGTAGAGGAGAGTGATAGTTCTGTCTTGAAAGTGTGCATGTGTGGGAGTGTGTGCGTCCATATGTGTGTGTGAGTGCCTATATATATATATATATATATATATATATATATATATATATATATATATATATATATATATATATATATATATATGTATGTGTGTCTATATATATACATATATATATAGAGAGAGAGATGTGTATGTGTGTATATAGATTTGTATGTGTTAGTGTGTGCATTTGTATGTATAGAGAGGGGAGAATGAGAATTAGTTGTGTGTGTGTGTATTATATATATGTGAGAGTGATAGAGAGAATTTTAGAGAGAATTAGAGAGTGTTTTGAAGGAGTTTTAGAAGGGATTAGAGAGGAAGATAGAGTGAAATAGAGGAGGGAAATGGAGGAGGAAATGAGAGAGGAAGGGAGAGCAGCTATGGCAGCCAGGGGGGCCCAAGGGGGCTGCTGCCCCCCCTCCCCCCACCGCAGCAGCAAACACAGCCGTAGCAGCAGCAACAACCCCTCTTTAGGCCCCCATTTAACCCCCTATTCGATCCCGTATATACCCCACTATATACCTATATGTATGTACTTATATATACCCTATTATTAGTTCTATATAACCCTATTTAGTCCACTAAAATAATCCCCAAAACTTGTCCCAAGAGAGTGGAAAAAAGAGTGTTTGAATGAGTGAGTGAAGGGTTGAATTAGAATTAGTGAAGGGGGATTTTGAGTTCCGTGATTCAGAACGTGTTGAAACTTGGTGGTGACTTAGATAATGTGATTTAGATTTTGTGGGTAGGCTTCGGAGTTGGAATCGGAGTTGCGTGTGGGCTTGGGGAGATGGTATCGCGCGTACCATTCCGTATCTTGAAATATTCAAGATAACGGGTAAACGGGCGATACGGACCGTAAGATGGACTGGATGTCCACTTACCCTAGGAAACTTGGTAGGTAATGGTTGTATAGGCTAGTACCCTACTACTCTAGGAAGCACGGAGTGGAATTCCTAAGGGAAGGCCACTTGGCGTCGAGTTAGAAAGGTTTAAGGGTAAATGTTAAGGGGTAATCGGGTAAATTCAAAATACGGGGTTCGGGTATTCGGATTGACTTGAAACTTGGGTGGCTTGTTGGGTACACCCTACAAATGTCATATTTGAACCAATTTTGGCTCGGTTGACCCAGAGTTGACTTTTTACCTAAAAGTCAACCGTGAGTCAATACTATGCCTAGATTTGACCGAATCTAAACCAGAGTTGACCAGTTGACCAAAAGTCAACTGTTGGTCAACAATTGACCAGTTTGACCTAGGGTTGACCTAGAGTTGACCAGAGTTGACAAGTTGACAAAAAGTCAACTGTAGGCCAACTCTTGATCCCGTTTGACTTTCTTCGACTTGATTTGACCTGCGATGACTGGTATGACCTAGGGTTGACTTGGTCTGACTTAGATTGACTTGATATAACTTGATTTGACCTAGATTGACTTGACAGGACTTAGTGTGACTTAGTGAGACCTAGTTTGAGCTAGATTTCATATCATTCATTGTGAATCATTCTTAAACTTGTTTAAACCTAAATTAACATACAGTATCTCATCTTTAGGTTTCTGATTACCGCTCTGAGCATTGATATACCCTACAGCTCAGGACAGCAGGCGAGTACATTCACTGATAGTTTTTATTGTCTTAATATTTGCTATATTCGATTCAGTCGTAGTGTCTTACTTGATTCTCAAACACGATAGTTCACGGACTAGTATTGTCAGATTCCTGTCATAAGATATCATTTCTGGATTTCTTGGGATACTGGTACTTGCTTGGTCTTGATTCTTGTACTTGTATTGATGCCAATTCCTGAAGAGGACTTGCTCCCCTCTTAGGGAATCCCGCGTCATGACGTGCTATGTCCTGATCCGTATACTATTCGGGGAATAGGAAATTTTATAGATAGTTTGATCATTGCCCACCTTGAGTTACTACTTGTATCATAGCTATACCCTTACCTCACGATGGGTATAGCCTAACCTATGCTATTACTTGCTTCATAGCTTACCATCCCGGCCGGGCCGAGTCCACGTACTTGTAGCCGGTCGGCTGGAAGCCTGATCTTGACCCATACCGATCATATTATGCTATAATATTCGAGGCACATTTTGTATTTACTTTATCTTATTAGATATCCTGTTCTGTTCTACATACAGTACTTCTCACCATGCTATGATTAGAGTTACTCACATGTTTTACATGCCTCTATGATGTACCTTGATTGGAGACTAAGTTCTGCTCGAGAGAAGAGTTACAACCCCGGTCCTTGTTTGGTTTAAGGGTTGTAACTCGCTTCCGAACGGTTCCCAAGTCTTCATATATCTTTGTCTTGTAGTTCATTATACTGTCTCTTATAGAATTTGTCAATTCATATGGAACTACTGTTAGTGCTTGTACTTGCTCATTTTTCTGACAGGATGCCGTTATGATATTACAGATGACTCTGAGGCAGACTGCTCGACCTATTATGGGCTCGAGTTAGATGGATTAGTCCAGGACCGTGGCCTTATAGTAGAGCCACTAGATTTTGTACTCCCGGAGTAGTGTAGATTAGCTAGGTTTGACTGGACTGTGATCTAGCTAGCTTTATCAGACTGTAGTTTCTATATTATATTTTGATACCCTGTGATGTTGTATATATCTGGGCTTATATTAGACTATGGACTTATTTACTCTTTCATCTATCATATGTTCTCTTTCTGAGCTATCTACCTTAGTTTTATTCTGTGATTGAGACTGTATTGATATGCCACCTCCATTCGGAGAGTATATATTGTACAGGTACTTTTATACTGTAAGTCGTAGTATTTACAGACGTTATATACATCGTTCTACCGCCGATACTGCAGCGTAGACTGGACGTACCCACGTGCTCGTGCCCCTCATAAGGGTGCGGGTCGTGACATACTTTAATGGCATGGAAGATGCCATTACGACAAATGCTTGGCTTTAAGACATTGAGGCCATCTTGGCGACGACCAAGGTACTAGCTGAGGAGCAAGTTAACTAGGTCCGATTATTACTTCAGGACCTTGCCCATGATTAGTGGACATTAGTGGAAGTGGGCTTGAGGTACCATATTTCTTGGGACAACTTTAGGACCTGATTTAAGACAAAGTATTTTGGTGTCAAGGTGCGATATGAGCTTCAACAAAGGTTTATCGGTCTCAAGCAGGCCGAAAGGACGGTAGATGGTTATGCAGCAGAATTCTATAAACTGAGTCAGTTTGTACCGACGATGGTGGCTACGGAGCGAGAGAAGCCTATAAGATTTCAATAGGAACTTCATTTGGAGATCCTTCAGCTGGTAGAGGGGCACGACTACCAGTTTTGATGCAGTTTTGACAACAGCTCGGAGGCACGAGCTTACCCAGCAGAGGTTGGAATCTAGGATTGGAGGACAGAAGAGATCTCATGCCCAAAGTGGGAGCGGATGAGCAGTATTGCAAATTTCAGCACCAGTGCCTGGCAGTCGTATTCATGAGCTAGGAACGTCGTGGAGGCTGGCGGTGATAGTTATAATAGCGGTAGTCCGACAACAGCAACTGAGGCAGCAGCAGTAGTGCTAGGGGGCACCAACATGATGTATTTACTATGGTAAGGGAGGATATGCAAGGGACGTATGTCGGGCAACAAATGGATTATATATGAGATATGGTGGTCCATACCATAAGATATCTACTTCCCGATAATGTAAGGGCTAGTAGGACCAGTTCAGCAATTACCAGCGTTGCCAGTTCCAAAGGAAGCACCATACTGAGGGACAACACTAGCACTGAGTCCATTAGCCCGGCATCCATTTTCGATACAGGCTCAGATATTTTGGCAGAGGCAACAATAAGGGCAGTAGAGGCTGCAGCAGCATGGTCAGAGAAGATAGCAACAAGGAGCTCAGCTAGGCCAGGGTCAGGCTTTCAACTCGACTCTGGTAGACACATCAGCATTGGGCGACATGGTTGCAGGTAATGTCTTTGTCGCATCTTTTTCTATTATAGCATTTTTTGATTCAGGAGCTTCTTATTCTTTTGTATCTGCATTATTCGTGACACGTATTGGATTAAAGTTTGAGACATTGCCAGAGAGGATGAATATACTCACTGGTAATGGGCTTGTAGGACTTACCAGAGTGTTCCTAGCATGTCCGATCGTAGTGTATGGGAATTTATTACCCATAAGGTTGATAGAGTTTTCTATGGGTAACTTTGATAACATAGCATGGACTAGTTGAAAGATAGTCATGAACCGGTAGATTGTCGAGGAGGTAAAGTATTATTTAGTATTCCAGGAATTAAGGAGTTCATCTTCATTCGATCTTTGGAGGATCATTCCAAAGGCATGATTGCGGCAGCAGTGGCAGACTAGGAGTAGATTCCAAGGATAGTCAGGGAGTTTCTTGATGTATTTTCCAAATGAGCTTCCAGGGATACCACCAGTTAGGGATGTGTTCTGTATCGAGTTGATTCCAGGGACGAATCAAGCTATACCAGCAGTTAGAGGAACTGAAGGCAAAGAAGTTCATTCGAGATAGTGAATCACCATGGAAGCACCGATGATTTGGTACCCAAAAAGGATGGATAGACGCAGATGTGCATTGTTTACAGACAGTTGCAGTTATAGTAAAGAACAAGTAGCCATTACTAAGGATGGATGATTTGTTTAATCAGCTGAGTAGAGCCAGAGTTTTTTCCAAGATTGATCTTCTGTCCGGATATCATCAAGTAAGAGTCTGGGAGCAGGACATACCTAAGACAGCATTTAGATCATTATATCGTTATTATAAGTTTCTGGTGATGCCATTTGGGCTAACTAATGTCCCGACCGTATTGGATTTGATGAATCATATTTTTATGCCTTATTTGGATAAGTTTGTGGTAGTGTTCATAGACGACATCCTCGTCTATTCCAGTTGTAATGCTGAGCATGAGGAGGAGTTTTGGACAGTTTTGTAGACCTTAAGGAAGCACCAGCTTTATACAAAGCTTAGTAAATGTGAGTTTTGGTTGAATCGCATTTCGTTCCTTGGATACATCTTTTCTGGAGTAGGAGTATCAGTTGATCCAAAGAATGTTAAGGCTGTAGAAATTTGACTAGTACCGAAGACAGTAGCAGATGTGCATAGTTTTCTAGGATTGGAAGGTTACTACCGGAGGTTCATGGTGGACATAGCTAGGGTTTTAGCACCTTTGATGCGTTTGATGCAAAGAAGATGGGGTTTGTTTGGTCAGTAGAATGTCATGCATCATTTGAGGAAGTGAAGAAGAAATTGATTTCAGTGTTAGCTCATTGCCTAATGGTCACACCTGATTTTGATAAATCAACGATGACTTAAGTCGATACACAAAATATACGAACGGCTGCTAACATTTCAGGATAATTGAAATCAATATCGAAGAACGTACTGCATCTACAACAAGTATTCAAGTCGTCATCCAAAAACAAAATTGAACTGGAATCAGATTGAGTCATTTTACATTTTCTTCTGTATTTTATCCTTTATTGAGTCTAGGACACATAATGTAAAATCGATCGAGTACTACTAGCTTAGGTTATCTACAGTCCACTCATCTAAAAAGCCTACCCATTTATCTAAGCTCCATGTATCTAAAAAGCCATAAAATACTATACAAATTTGGCCATACAAATCATATTCTGGAGTAACAGAACTCGGACAGAACTCTGACCGAGCTTGGTCCGAGTTCGGTCCAATATATTTGAATATTCAGTTGCCTCCAAATCTGTATACAACGTTCATTTGCGAGATCTTCGCATCCGAACTCTGCCCCAACTCTGCCCGAGTTCGGTCCCCAAAAACACCTATAAATAGAAGAAAAAAATCCATTTCTATTCACTTCATTCACTCATCTCTCTATCTATTTCTAAAGTGTTTTTCAGCGATCTAAAGCTTTCACATTCCACCTATACATCTCTTGGCCAAAGCCAGTAGCATCTGTTCGATTTAGAGCCATTGGTTTACACAGTTGAAAAGAGGTTTTTCAAGTTCAGAAAATATCTCAGTTTTTGGAGCCGGTCGTGCGCTTGTCACCAAGCACGGTGTTATGAAGTCATTCATGCACTTGTCACCAAGTACGGTGTTGTAAAAAAGACTGCAAGCTCTCAATTAGCTTGTTAATAGTGAATTAATAGCGGGCAAGAGTACCTGCGACTGGACTAGTCCTCTCAGAGAGAAACCAGTATATATGCGGCGTTCACTGAGTTTGATTTTCTATCTCTTGCTGTACTTACAATTTTGTTTCTTTATTACTGCTATATTTATAAACTGCTTAAAAAATTTAGTTTGTGATTATTTCTACTGCACACGCACACACTCTATTCCGCCCCTAGAGGTTCTCAACGGTCCTCAGCATCGATTCTGACGCTTTCAGTAGGATCAGAAGGATTTACAGTATATTATAACGCATTCGAAAAAAGACTAGGGTGTGTGTTAATGCAGCATGGATGAGTGATAGCATATTCATCGTGATAACTTCAATATCATAATAGGAACTACCCAAGCCACAATTTGGAGTTAGCAGCATTAGCGTTTGCTCTTAAATTGTGGAGTGTAACTACCTTGATTTGGAAATTTTGTTTTTAAAATTTTTTAGTATAGAACCCTTTTCCAAAATTTTAATTTTCATTTTGAAGCCAATGTCATTGTTTTTTAAAATATGTTAAATCATTTTTGGATTATTTAAATTTAATTCTAATTCTGATTATTGTTATTTAATTATTTAATTTAATTTTAGAATTATTTTATTTGTGAGCCTACCAAGCCTTGGGCTTGGATTAAGGACTAGCTATCCTAATTGCCTACCAAGCTTAGGCTTGGATCGTGGGCCTATAGATTTAGGTTAGAGAGCGATTAATTATTTAGTTAGCTAAATTGATCGTTTGGTCCTAATTATTAATTAATTGCTAATTATTAGATTAGTTAGTAACTAATTGTTAGTTACTTAATGATTAGTTAGCAATTAGTTATGGTTAGTTAGGATTAGTTAGTAGTCCTTGCTATGGCCCCTAGATCTAATATAATTTACCAAGCTTTGCCACTCTATACTTGTGGAGCACTCCATAATATTTTACTATAAATATCATACCCTCTCAGTCATACTCTCAGCCAGCACCCCGACCACCTAGCCCGTCGCGCCACTACCGCCGCTGCTCATCGATCTCGTCCCGAACAACCCCACTAACAGACACCACCTAGCCCGACCTCTACTCTACCACCCAATTTCACCCACAACCACCTTCAACTAGATCCCATGTCACTACCACTGTCATAACTGCAGCCACCCCTAGAATCACCTCCACCAACTCCTGCGACCAGCCACTGCTCTCGCGGCCGTTGCTACCACCAAGACATCACCTCTACTACCATAACACCAGGACTGACCACCATCCTTTACAACTCGATCACCGACCTACTCTCGATCACCGACCGGTCAACCTCCGTCTTCACCATCACCACCCGAAAAGCTCCACGACTCACTTTTGCTACCACAGCAGATCCGACCCCTACATGACACATCTCCTTCTCGATCAACCCAACCGCCACACCAGTACCACCAATACCAGATAGCACCGCTACTATACAATTGTTGGTGTTTTTGCCTTTGGACTAGAAAAGATAGTCCCACATCGGCTACACCAAATGGTGAGTATCTCAATATAATGCATTGCTTGTGTTGAGGTGTGCACATGAGGTATAGTGGGGCACAAGTTTGTGCCATGTGAAAGTATTTTCCTAGAAGGAAAAAGGATTAAATCCAACAAGGATGCAAGTTAATTTTTGTTGTGCGGACTCGGACTCGAACACGGACTCCAGGATGTCTCGTGAATGCACGGGAGTGTTCGGGGGGTAGGCGTGGACTGGCACACTTCTATGCTGATTGTGGGATGATCTAAAATATCAAACTCTATTTTTGAGTATTGGTATTTTAGTCCCACATCAGATAGGAGAAGAGGTGAAGTCTCAACTCCACTCTATAAATAGAGCCCCTTGGCCTCCTTTGAAAGATGCACCAAGAAGAGAGTTGAGGGAGTCTGTTAAGTCCAGGAAGCCCGTTCAAGTCTCAAATATTGACTTACGAGCGTTCCAGAAGTTCTTCGTGAACTTGCTGGTTCCTGGAAGCTGTTCGTGTTCGTGTGGGGCGAATAAAGCTTTGAGCAACGGTGGTTCATTCACCCCAGCATCTCATTCTCGCCTGTCATCGCTGTTGTTGCCTTTTACAGTAACTTCTTTTTAGAAGCTCTACTGCCGATAGTTGCTTGCACAAAGTCTCTTTAGATTTTTTGTGTATTACGTAGAATCTTTTTAGATCCTCGTAATTCAGAATCCTCTAGGATTTCTGTTGCACATCTTCTTTAAGGTGTTGCATTTGAAACATTGTCTGTACAATTGTTTCAGTTTCAGAATTTTCTATCAAAAGCCTCGGCACTAACAATCTCAAAGCTTTATTGAGAAGATGGATAATTCTCGTGCTTCGCTCATCGATACCGGCTTTAACAAGTTGGAGAAATTCGATGGCGAACACTTCCAGATATGGAGACGAAAGGTCACTTTAAATCTTCAACTCGTGAATGTTGATCATGTGCTGTCAGAAGAAGATCCGATCGTTCCAACCACTGGATCTGCTGCGGCTGTGGCCGCTGCTACGACCAAGCAAGCGAAGTGGAAGAGAGAAAACAGTATATGCAAACTACTGATACTTAATTCCATGGAAGACTCTCTGGCAGAGTCCTACTCCAAGAAGACATCTGCCAAAGAGATATGGGACTCCTTGGGAAAGCTCTATGAAGATGACGAGAACCGGTCCAAGATCTTCATGGTAGAAAAATACCACAAGTGGACCTTCGAAGACGAGAAGGCGATGCTGCCCCAAGTGAAAGAATTTCTGAAGTTGCGTTAGAAACTAGAAGACGAGAACATGCCCCTCATCGACAAGTTTGTCATTGGAGGGATCGTCGCGAAACTTCCTACCGAATGGAGCAACTTCTATGCAAGGATATATCGAAAGAAGATGGAAATTAGCTTGGAAGATTTCTTGCAAGAGATCCATGTTGAGGACGAGATGCGCTCTCAACAGAAGATGGATACTCTGTCCAAACAACTGGCGAAGGCAAATCTAGTCCAAACCAGAGAGTACCAGGGGAAGCAGGCTGTTTCTCATCGTAAAATGAAGGACTTCACGAATCTGAAAGTGAAAAGTCCTGCTTTCAAGCAGCAGAAGTCCAAGTCCCATGTGACTTGCTTCAATTGTGGCAAGAAGGGCCACTACAAATCCGAATGCAAGTCCAAGCCCAAAGAACAAGGTGAGCCTAGTAAGGTTTCTATGATTACTAATCTAATTGCCATGATAGCACAGGTTGCAACTGTGGGGGCTGACGTGGACTGGTGGATAGACACTGGTACGACCTACCATGTCTGTTCAGATAAAGACTGGTTCATCTCTTATGAGCCAACTTCAGAGAAGGTCATAATGGCAAACCAGGCACAAGCTGAAGTACTGGGGATCGGGACGGTGGAGCTGAAACTCACATCGGGAAACACTCTGACGCTTTAAGGTGTGAAGTATGTTCCAGTAATTGCTAAGAACCTGATCTCTGGAAGTCTGCTCTGCAACGCAGGCTTGAGGATGGACATCAATGCTGGCCAGTTGGTGATGTCCAAGAAGGGTACATTCTTCGGAAAAGCTTTCCAAACTGAAGGAATGTACAAGATTCAGCTTATTGTAACCCAGCATGATAATATAAATGCAATCACTTTTTCTGATTATTCTCTTGAGTTGTGGCATAATAGGCTAGGACATGTTCATTGTAAAAGGATTAACAGAATGTCTAGTCTAGGACTTATCTCCAAGTGTGGAGATAAGGTAGAGAAATACGAAGTATGTGCTCAGACGAAGATTACAAGGAAACCCTTTCACAGGGTCCATCGAAGCACAGATCTTCTAGAGTTGGTTCACTCAGATATCTGTGACTTCAAACAATTCTCTACAAAGGCCGGGATGAAGTATTTTATTACTTTCATCGATGACTTCTCAAAGTATGCTTTCGTCTACTTGCTCAAGTCTAAAGACGAAGCATTCGAGAAGTTCAAGTAGTTCAGGGCCGAGGCTGAGCGGCAAACTGGACAACAACTCAAGAGGTTAAGGAGTGATCGAGGCGGGGAGTATCGGTCTCATGAATTCTTATCATTCTGTAAAGAACATGGAATCATCAATGAGGCAACGGCTCCGTACTCTCCTCAATCCAACGGAGTAGCAGAAAGAAGGAACAGAACGTTGACAGAGATGATGAACTCCATGCTGTTGACTACGGGTCTTCCAAAGTGTTACTGGGGAGAAGCTGCACTAACGGCAACGTTTATTCTGAACAGAGTGCTATATGCAACTTCCGACATAACTCCTCATGAACTCTGGTTCAAAGTCAGACCTAACTTGAATGTCATTCGAGTGTGGGGGTGTCTGGCTTATGTGAAGCTCCCGGATCTGAAGATTCAGAAGCTGGAGACAAGGAATAAGAAGGCGATCTTCTTGGGGTATACCGAGAAGAGTGATCCTCGAAGATTCCTTGATATCGAGTCAAACCATATCATCGAATCTCGCGATGCTAAATACTTTGAAGACAAGTTTGCAAAACACAAGAATATTATTCTTGCAGATTTTTTGGAGAATGATGAGGGTACAAAGCAGACAGAAGTCTTTAATAAACCAGTAGTCCAAGATGAAGCTGTCGTCAAGGAGACACCAGCTGAACCAGAACTCGTTGAGCTGTCAACTAAGCGAACGAGGAGGCCGAAAGACTTCGGAGATGACTTCGTCACCTATCATTTAGAAGCAGGTCCGCTTACCTATGATGAGGCGATGAAGACCAGAGATGCTATATTCTGGAAGGAGGCGATAGACAACGAGATTGACTCAATCACCTCCAACAACACATAGGTATTGGTTGACCTGCCAAAGGAGCAAGACCCATCGGATGCAAATGGATCTTCAAGAAGAAGATGAAAGCAGATGGAACCATTGACAAGTTCAAGGCCAGGCTAGTGGCCAAGGGGTTTGCTCAGAAGCAGGGGATCGACTACTTTGACACTTGTGCTCCAGTAGCTCGGATGACAACTATCAGATTGTTAATTACTCTAGCAGCAATACACAAGCTGGTGATACATCAGATGGATGTGAAAACGGCATTCCTTAATGGCGAGCTGACCGAAGAGATCTACATGCAACAACCAGAAGGTTTTGTCGTCAGAGGTCTGGAAGACAAAGTCTGCAAGTTGATGAAGTCTCTGTATGGTTTGAAATAAGCTTCCAAAATATGGCATAAGAAGTTTGACAAGGTGATAAGGTCAAATGGCTACAGGGTCAGTAAAACAGACAAGTGTGTCTATACGAAGTTTGCTGGCGAAAGAGGAGTAATCGTATGTCTTTACGTGGACGACATGCTAATCCTAGGTACGAATTTAAGCTGCGTCACAGAGACAAAGAAATTCTTCTCGACCAAGTTCAGTATGAAGGACTTGGGGGATGCCGACGTAATCTTGGGGCTCAAGATCATCCGGACAGGCACTGGAATAGCGCTGTCACAATCTCATTATATTGAGAAGATGCTCACTCGCTACGGGTATCAAGATCTTCCTTTTATTGATACACCGTACCAGAGTGATCAGAAGCTGGCGCCAAATTCGAGGGAAAGCGTCAGGCAGTTGGAGTACGCTAGCGTCATCAGAAGCTTGATGTACGCTACTACTGCCACAAGGCCTGACATGGCTTTTGCAGTGGAAATGCTGAGTCGGTTCACTAGCAATCCAGGCATTGAGCACTAGAAAGCTGTGAAGCGTGTTATGAGATATCTCAAGAAAACTCAGACATATGCACTTTCTACATCGGAGATCCGTCAGTAGTGGAAGGCTTCAGTGATGCTAGCTGGTGTTCAGATATGGAGAGCGAGTATTCCACAGGTGGATTCGTATTCGCCATGGGCGTAGCTGCTATATCGTAGAAGTCGAAGAAGCAGACTATGTTATCTCGCTCCTCCATAGAATCTGAATTCTTTGCATTGGATGCTGCTGCAGATGAAGCAGAGTGGCTTCGGGAGCTTATGTATGATCTTCCAGTGGTTGGGGCTCAGATACCAGCAATACTGATATACTGTGACAACCAGGCGGCAGCAGCAGTGGCATCAAATGAACTCTTCAACGGGAAGAAGAGAATGGTACGGTTGAAGCATAGAGCAGTACATGATCTTATCAAGAGAGGTGTTATTGCAGTGATTGATGTTCGGAGTCAGGAGAACCTGGCAGATCCGTTCACCAAGGGCCTCAAGCGCCAGCTGGTCGATGACACAACTTGTAAAATAGGCTTGAAGTCATTCTGATATTGTATTATTATATTCCTACCATAAAGTTTTATGCTATTAGTTCAAAGATTTATCTACTAGGCATCTAGCTTTTGGTTCAAGGGACCTTAGGATAGGTCTTCCTAATGAGGTTCCAGGCAGTTTTGGAGTTTCCATTTTCATCCGAGCTGAGAGACCAAGACCACTAATCGAAAGAATATCAGGAACGGTGGGTACATGTTCTATGGACATGGAGAGCTTACGGACCTTTAACCACTGTTGCCTACTATTGTTTTCTACAAAAAAGGGTTTCTGTAGGAAGGTTGGCTTAAATGCCTTAATGAGTTCTCAGGCAGAGTGAATGCCTGGAGTGCTTTACAGGAAGCACGGTAGCGCAGTACTATAAGGAGTGTAACTCTATGCTACAGTGGGGTGACTCCACCATGAGGTTCCCAGGTAGGGATAATGCCTCGGCTTTGCAAGCCAAGTCACAGCGGAGTAGCACCACAAATAGGCAGGTAGCCTAATGCTGTATGATAATCGTAATAAAGAGAAGTAGACAGTACTACAAAGAGGACGATGTCCTTATGTTACAGTGGCATGACACCACGAAGAGGTACCAGGTAGGGTAAAGCCTCGGCTTTGCGAGCCATGTCATAGCGGCATAACACCGCACGGAAGCGCAAAGCTTTATGTTGGGTAGTTTGGCACTACAAAAGGCCTGTGACCTCATGCTACAGTAGTATGACACTACGATGAGGTACCCAGGTGGGGTAAAGCCTCGGCTTTAAGCCATGTCATAGCGGCGTAGCATCGCAAAGAAGCGCAATGCTTCATGCCATGACTCTTTATAAAGAACTCACCTATAATGTATGGACAGAGATATCAGGCCGTCTCTTGAGGGTAAACTTGTAGATGCCCAAAAATTATACACTGAAACTAGGCTGGCACAAGGCCTTCAATGTGCAGCCAGAAGCACAGTTGATGTCATTATGTGAGTAGAAAGAATTGCAGTTATGGTGCAGAATTCAAGGCTTAGTCCATTCTTGTATCATGCTTTTACTTAACCTATGCGGGAAGATTCAAGTCGTAGCGACATCTCTCCTAATGCATGATGGGCAGTAACTGTGGGGAACGCTCAACCCATATATTAAGATATGTGGAGGATTGTTGGTATTTTTGCCTTTAGACTAGAAAAGATAGTCCCACATCGGCTATACCAAATGGTGAGTATCTCAATATAATGCATTGCTTGTGTTGAGGTGTGCACATGAGGTGTAGTGGGGCACAAGTTTATGCCATATGGAAGTATTTTCCTAGAAAAAAAAGGATTAAATCCAACAAGGATGCATGTTAATTTTTGTTGTGCGGACTCGGACTCGAACACGGACTCCAGGATGTCTCGTGCATGCACGGGAGTATTCGGGGGGTAGGCGTGGACTGGCACACTTCTATGCTGATTGTGGGATGATCTAAAATATCAAACTCTATTTTTGAGTATTGGTATTTTAGTCCCACATCAGATAGGAGAAGAGGTGAAGTCTCAACTCCACTCTATAAATAGAGCCCCTTGGCCTCCTTTGAAATGCACCAAGAAGAGAGTTGAGGGAGTCTGTTAAGTCCAAGAAGCCCGTTCAAGTCTCAAATATTGACTTACGAGCGTTCCAAAAGTTCTTCGTGAACTTGCTGGTTCCTGGAAGCTGTTCGTGCTCATGTGGGGCGAATAAAGCTTTGAGCAACGGTGGTTCATTCACCCCAGCATCTCATTCTCGCTTGTCATCGCTGCTGCTGCCTTTTACAGTAACTTCTTTTAGAAGCTCTACTGCCGATCGTTACTTACACAAAGTCTCTTTAGATTTTTTGTGTATTACGTAGAATCTTTTTAGATCCTCGTAATTCAGAATCCTCCAGGATTTCTGTTGCACGTCTTCTTTAAGGTGTTGTATTTGAAATGTTGTCTGTACAATTGTTTCAGTTTCAGAATTTTCCATCGAAATTGTGCCTCGGCACTAACAACAATCACCTGGTCTCCGCCCGAGCGCAGCGAGCTCTACCTTTCATGATTTGCTGCCCTCCAGATCTGTGCCATGGGAAGATGGACCCCGTCAATGATGACCCCTCTATTCCAGATCAGGCCTAGAGTTGCCAGATTCGAAGGAGCACCGCCGTTATCTGCCTCCATACGTCGACCCGGTTCGTCGAGCGTCGATGAGTGGCCTCCTCACCACATGGTGGCCAGATCGATTGACCTTGAGCCGTCGAGTCATCCACACCGGTGACCCCATTCTCGTCGCTCATTTTCTCCGTGGAGAGCTGTCTAACCTCTATTTCGATCTCTCTTTTTGTTGAATTCGTGCTGGCCATCGACTGCACCCCAGGTATCGACCCGCTCTCCCTCTCCCTTCCTTATCTTCTCCTTCTTCTTCTTCTTTCCACTCCCTCTTCTCTAAAATATAGTTTAATGGCTGCTTGGTTTCTCTCTCCTGAGAGAAGAAACCAGAGTTTAAAAACTTAACTCTAATAGGTCGTAGGCTGAACCCAGTAGTGTTCGGTTAAGTTGTGGGCTCTGGGTCCAACAGCTTAATTTGGTTATTCGTATGAATATTTTAGCAATAAATTTGGGTTGGGCCTAGGCCTCAAGCCCAGCAGGCTTAATGTTACATATTTTAGTTGTTGATCAATTCTCTTAGTAATTTCTAAGTACTGGGATTCAAGCCCAGCATAGTTCATTGATTAATTGTTCCCGCCGATTAATTGTTCCATTACATTGGACTGGGTTAAGCCAATAGCCTTGTTTGTTGGTTGTATTTGTTTATTTTATTTAGGCTGGGCCTAAGCCTATAAAATATGTATGTTAGTAATATAGGAGTCTATAAGTATAAGTATAAGTATAAGTATTTTCATACTACTATATTTATCATGTATACGGAATATTTATAAAATATTATTTACAAAATGATTTTGGACCTATTTTGAATTTGGAAATCTAGACTATTATAATAATATTTGCTAATTAAATGAGATTTGCCAAAAGAAAGGTTTTAGCCATAAATATTTGGTTTAGTTATTTCTAAAAGTAGCAAGTACACATTTTAAACAGTTTTCTACAATAGTATTATTCTAACTAGTATATATGTGTTTTAGTGATATTCTACATATAGTTAGTGACACTCTAAATTATTTATAATTAGTTAGTAATATTGCTAGATAGTGACTATATGGTTAGATAATAGTGTAGAACAGTTAGCTATCATCCTTTAGAATCTAACATATTCTTGTCCAAAATTCTAGGTGGAGACTTTGAGATACATTGATTGCAAGGACAAGGCAAGTACTTCTATGATTTTTACTCATTTACTTTATATCATGTTCTTTTTCATATTGGATACATTATTACACGATATGGTCTTGTACTCTGGTTCATGTTCTTTACTTGTATATGTGGGAGGAAAATACTACAGATATATGACCAAAGCCCAACCTAGGATTCATGTGAATAGCTTAGGTCTCACATCGTGCACGTGGGATTCTACGTCGTACCATTATTTGTGCTTATTCATATGCTTACCCCAACCGGTCACATATTCTAGTATGTATTTCAAAATTTATATATCATGATCTCTTGTTACATGTTTTATAGAAGTTAGCTTGCATTTACAATTCATGTTCATCCTCTTCCTTGTTCTTTACTTGTTTACCATGTTGTACTTGTTTCATTATCATAGTTTGTACTTTGCTCCTTTCTTGACTGAATCGTTGACATATTAGGCAAGGGCATGAGGACTGGATTGGACAACTCCTAAAGATTCTAGAATGCCAGATGCAAGTATTCTTCTTATGTTTTAGATAGTTTTCATAAGATATATGTTATTTACCTTCTTTTAGTTTAGTTGCCGGATTTGTTTTCGGATTTTCTTGTATAAGTTGTACTAAGAACATAGTGATATATGATATTATTTTAGCACATGATTAGATGTTATGATGTGATTTCATGATATTACTTAAAATTTTAGATACTTAGTACAGCTTACTACGTTGAGTCTACCAACATAGGCTAGGCGTGTACGACTCGTACCCGATTATTCGGAAGTGGGTCGTGACACGTAGTAATAGCAATTTAGAGAGCGGGTGTGTGTTAATGCAGCATGGACGGGTAATAGCATATGCATCGCGACTGTCACACCCCGATCCCGAAGGATCAAAATCTAGCTACTGGGCGTGATGCCGTATAAGTCTAGATTGCCCTTGTACCAGGCAAAACCATTACAGTTCCTGGTATTTCTCAAAGAACAACGATAGCACAACAAACCGAGCAGATATATTGAAGTCACAACAAAATATGAAAAAATATCTCTTTATTGATATTTGAAATCGATTACAAGACTTGCAGCCGAATACAGAGCTTACAACAGATTACAAGACTCTTGAATAGCCAACTGAATATACACTTGCCATTTAGGCTACAACTTAATATGCTAACCTTGCTTACTATGAACTTGCCAATTTGGCTACAATCTCACTGGTACATCTGAGTTACATTGTTCCATACATTATGTCCCGTATAGCAAAGGCATCGTCTTGCAAGAAGAGCTTCTGCACACCCATCTGATTCATCGATGCCAAGAACTGATCAAGTGATTTCCCATGTACGAGCACTTATAAATGCCCAAACGTGGGTCAGTACATCATCTATGTACTGGCAAGCGGTGCTGGCCCAACTTACCTATGAAGACACCACTAAGTAATCATGTTATAGAACATTATTAAAAGTGGTCTTTTTCGTTGCCTTAGGGTCAATTAGCAGTTCATATCCGACAGAAGTAAATCATGCATCTTATTATATAACCAGCATAATGTAAAGCATCTGTTATCACCCTTTGGTAATTTCTTATCCATGGTCGTGTAGCCATCATATATTTATAATACTTACTCAGCCTGCACAAGACATTGTTAGGAATAATATCATAATTCAATATATTTGTCACCGTTCAGGTGATTCTTACCACAGCCGACATCATTCCCTGTAATCGAGTAATAACTTACTCTGCTTACATAAGACATCATTAGTACTGGACCTATCTATATGAAGGTCACTGACTACACGCCATCTTGGACCATCTTACAGGTATAATGGCCCCCCTTGCAGTACGGGTAGCTAGCCCGACTGAAGGTCCCGCATACCGTACTACTACTTTAGTACTGTGCTACTACTTCAGCATGAGGTTCCCTCCAGGATGAATCGGTTTCCAAGGCCTTGGAATACCGTTCGAGGAACCACATTGTCGACAAGTTGTCCATGACGAAGCAATTATATGCAATTTATCTAAGAAGAAACATATAATGCATGACAAGGAAAACTAAGTAATAACCCATCATTCTCATTGTATTGCCATCTTGCCTTGAGCCAACACTCACATTATCATCGGCCCAATCTAGGGTCTTAGCATAACCAATATTCTACATCGGCACAGGATAGAATGTTGTTACTCAATCTCTTTCCTACATCTTTGATACCATACAACTTTCCAACCAAACTCAATGTACTCACAGCCCAATTCCTGGGACTTAACATCTGAGTTACCATCTATTCATCGAACTAAGGCTCGATATACTCACTGCCCAAGTATTTGGGGTTTACCTTCACCTGACATATAATTCATTGCCAAGCACGCAAGCATATAATTCATTAAAATGATTCGAAGCACACCATTCATAAAATGATTCGCAATATCTTTCGGTTCATGTGATTAATTATCTTTCATTATCTTTTCGACTTTCATGCAAGGTGTTATTCAACAACTCAACAAATAAACACAGCATACTATCTTTTATTTTAAGCGTGAAGCTAAAGGATCTTTGAAGGGTTCAACACTACTCACATTTATAAGGTGATTCCTGTCATGATCGCATAGCCTTCCAAGCGATCCTTCGTATATTCCCTAGTCCAACAAGGCTTCATCGAATCAACCATCCGTCATAAGGGATCTTGCAGGTCGGGTACTACATCGACAACTTTAAGATCATGGAAGGAACTACCCAACCCACAATTTGGAGTTAGCAGCAGTGGCGTTTGCTCTTAAATTGTGGAGGCACTACTTGTACGAGATCAGTAGAGATTTACACTGGTCTATGAGTTTGAAGTAGACCTGAACGTGAGGCAGAGAAGATGGTTGGAGTTGCTGAAGGATTTTGTTGTGGATCTTTAGTATCATCCAGGTAAGGCAATGTGGTAGCAGATGCCCTAAGCAGGAGAGTAGTGCATTTGTCTTGACAATACAGAGGCACATTTTGGAAGATCTTCAGGACATTGGAATTTAGGTGATTCTCTCGTAGGATATAGGAGTTCTGGCCGTTTGCAGATTCAGTCTACATTAGTGGAGAGGAACAGAGCCGCAAAGGAAGTGGACCCGCAGATCCTGATGCTTCGATCGAGTGTGAATCAGGTCTCGGAAAGGAGTTGGTAATTCATGAAGATGGGACACCTAGATTTGGAAGCCGTCTTTGTGTGCCGAGTGGAGCCCTTTGACAGGAAATTATAGCAGAAGCTCATAGTTCTTCTTATTCCATCCATCATGGAGGAACAAAGATGTATCAAGATATTAAGCAGCACTTTTGGTAGAATGTCATGAAGATGGAGATAGCGAGGTTCATTTCTCATTGCTTGATATGTTAGCAAGTGATGGCAAGCAACAATGACCAGCAGGATAATTACAACCGCTTCCTATTTCGGAGTATAAGTAGAAGCAGATTATGATAGATTTTGTAACCTACCAAGATCCCTGACTGGTCGAAATACAGTATGGATGATAGTGGATCGATAGACGAAGGTGGCACATTTTCTTCCTTTTAGAGTAGGACAGTCTACTGAGCAGCTGGTAGATATGTATGTGAAGCAGATATTGAGACAGCTTGGTATTCCAGTGAGCATAATATCATATCCAAACCCCGTTCATTTCTCACTTTTAGCAAATTTTGTACCAGAGTTTGGGTACCAGATTGAGGTTCGTACAGCTTACCATCCACGGATAGACGGGCACTCAGAGAACCATTCATGCTTTGGATGATATGTTACGATCTTGTACCTTAGATTTTGGAGGATCATGTAAAGATCATCTTTATTTAATAGAGTTATCTTACAACAACAGTTATCAGGCGAACATTCAGATGGCCCCATTTCAAGTATTATAGGATGAAAGTGCAGATCTCCTTTAGCATGGGACGATATGGAGGAGAGAAAATTGTTGTAACTAGAGATGACCACGCAGATAATTGAGATAGTCAAGATGATCAGGGAAAGGATTTGAGTTGTATAGGATAGGCATCGTCATTTGTCAAATCACCATCAGAGCCCCTAGAATTTAGTGTCGTGATCAATTATTTCTACAAATTTTGTCTATTCGGGGAGTCATTAGATTTGGCGCCCGGAGAAAGCTTAGTCCGCGATATGTTTATCCTTTGATATTATTGCATGGGTAGACGATGTTTCTTATCCTCTTGCCTTCCATCTTCGCTACGGAATGTACATGAAGCTTTTCATGTATCTCAGTTACGTAGCTATGTACTGGATCCGAGCCATATCCTCGATCATTCTGAGCTAGTCGTGGGTACTGACTTGATTTACGAGGAACATCCTGTATCCATTTAGGATCGGAGAGAGAAGGTGCTCAAGAACCAAATTATTAGTCATGTCCATGTCGCTTAGGGCCATTACTATCACGACCCACCTGCTTTTCGGACGCAAGCTCGTGAGCAAACCAACTACATATCGAGCGGACTCCAACCCGACTCGAGTACGTATAAGCTGTCAAGGTCATGGGTATCATGTCTAATCTAAACTGTATCTCAATCCACAAGAACCAAATAAAACAAGAATAAACAATTATGGGTCATGGTCTGCAGCCCATTATCATATTGTCCGATTAGACTCCAAGAATGATATGAGTCTATAAAATAGCAGAATATAACATGGTACTGAATATAAAGCACGAGAGGATAATAAAGAAATATCACAAGTAAATACCTGTATCATGCAGCGCAATCCTCAACCATCTAGCTCTACTAACTAACTCCACGCAGTCTCTAAACCTGAAGAGATCATCAGGTCCTCAGAGGACTAGCAAGATACATAATACAAGCCAACATGTAACAATAGAAATATGCAAGAAGTAAGGAACAATCACGGACATCCAACGAGACAAAATGGACCAAGACACAAGATCTAAACACAAGGATCCTAAGACACTGCATGCCGTACTAGAAGTGGCTAATAGGTCAAGGCTAGACTGCAGTCAAGGCAAGTACTCACAATCTATAATGTCTCAATTGCAGTCAAGGCAAGTACTCACGACTAAGACAGTAGCCAATACTAGTATAAAATCCTATAGACCGTAGTCAAGGTAAGTACTCACAATCTAAGAAACTTGCACAGAGGTCGATACGGTAAATTTTGACGGATACACATCAAATTCGTCGCACACACGCGACCAATTTGAATTCCGTCAAAGCCCACACGACCACGAAGACGTTACGCACCTTTCGATGCTTTCGGTTCGCGACCAAGTCGCCCGGATTGGCGAAACGCACGTCGTATCGGAAGATTTTTTCTATTTTCTATATTTTGAAAACAAATTTTTGTTGAACTTTAAAAGTTGATTTCTTTGCACATAGTTGATAAAATTCGAACTACAAATTAGGTTATGAAGCCCTACATGTTGTCTTCAACACTGTTCGGAGGGTTTACCAAAATGGTCGCTAGATTGATCGGGATTGATCCTCCAACATGGATTCAAGGACTGTCAAATATTTTGTTTTCGAGAAGTTTTTTGGGAACTTCGCGTCGAATATTTGTCGACACCGCATCATTACGGCACGATGTAATTAGATGGTTCCTAGAGGGTTATATAGGCTAGCCCTAGAAATTTATAGAATCAAAAACAATGGAGTATACGTGAAGAAGTTCGATTGAGAGGTACCTCCACTGCTGCAACTGCTGCTGTTGCGTGATTCAATTCCCCGCACGAGCGCGCTGCATCCGTACGGCCTCGGCCGCGCACGGCGGTGGCGCCGGCGGTGGGTGGTCACGCATACACCCCTGAGCGGGCGTGCGAGGGTGGCGACACGATTAGTTTAGTGTTTAGAGGAGTTTTGTATCGAATCCTTTCCTTCCGCTCGGCTATCTCTACAATATATACAAATGTATATATGTATCAGCGGTTCTCTATAGTGGGTCGTGCCTTGCTGGGTTGTATGCAGGAACTTGTGGGCTGGGTTGGGCCTAGCTTGGTTACTCGGGTGGGGTTGGGCTGATGTGGAAACAATGAACCTCCTTTGGTTGCTTAGTCAGAGAAACAACAAATATAAGGATGATATAAAGCACAAGCAGACATTTTTCCCAGTCCCATCTCATCAACAAGAATCACATTCTTAGACTTAAGCAAGCATTTGCGTAACCTCTTTAAAGCCTCTAGCTGATGTGGAAACAGGGCTAGGCTGGGCTTGGTTAAACGCTGTGCGGGGGGGAGGGAGAGGGTTAGTTCGGGCTGTTGGTTAGGCTGGGATTCCTTTGAATTCATATTTCTTATTATTTTATATATATACTCTATATTTTTTTTATATCTATATACTCTTATTTATATATATATCTATATACACTCACACACCACACACACCATATATATATATATATACACTCACTCACACACACACACACACACACACCCACACACACCCACACATATAATATATATATATATATATGTAGGCGTATATGTGTGTATTTTTTTTTTTTTTTTTTTCATATAATATATATATATATATGTAGCGTATATGTAGGCGTATATATATATATATATGTAGGCGTATATATATATATGTAGGCGTATATATGTAGGCGTATATGTAGGCGTATATGTGTGTATATGTAGGCGTATATGTGTGTATATATATATATATATATAGATTATAATATATATTCGCATACATTTATATTTATACATACACAAAAATACATAAAAAAAATACATACACAAACATTTTATATTTATTTTATATCTATGATCCAAAATTATATATATCTATCTATAAATATATACGTATACTTATATGCGTACATACATATATACGAAAATTTATATATATACACATACATGTATACATTCAAACATAAGGAATAAAATATGCTAAATACAATTTATAATAGAAATACCATACTTAAGTCTATATACTAAAATTCACATAAATCAAATACAATAATATTTTATATATAAAAGCCATTTTCCATATACCATAAATACGCTTATATATATATATATATAGATTATATATATATATTATAACCTAGATAATTCCTATAAAGTCCATATTTGTTACGACAATTATTTACTATTATCCAACATTATTTAGTATTAAGAAATTATAATATACATAAATACAACCACCTTTGTGAACTAGGCTATCGGGTCACTAAATTAGAATAGTGATATGACATACGTCTAAATGGATGCCTTTGTCTCACTACGAGCCTACACGGGATTGGGTTGGATTCGGGTCAGTTGGTGCGACCGAGTCTTCTAAATCAATAATCTAAATATTAAATAATTAAAATGTCTTTAGAGGTTAAGTCGCAACTTGACCTGATTTTCCTAGTTTGGGCATCACTATGGCTCGGCCTTCCCTACCAGGGCTAGTACACTAATCAAAGCACACCACTGCACTAGTCGTGCCATGATTCCTAGTCGTCTTGTACTCCAAAACTCATTTGTGGTTAAAGTCATCAATCGTAATAATTAACTAAATAAACATTTATAAAATTCTAGAATCACTATTTAAATCAAATAAATAATAAAATAATTTGAAAAAAAATTCTCCGGGAAGGGAAGCTACAATCTACCCATCTTAAAAATAATTTCGTCCTCGAAATTCCAATTCATGACTATTTTTAAAATTCAACGTCTACTATTAGCTTAATCTCCTATTTTTATTTCCTCAAAATAGTTTATAGTCTCCTCCTAATCATTTTGTAACTACGAAGCCTCGAGGACTTCTACCCACCTTTGGCATACTACTCCTCAAAATACGGTCACTAAAGTCTTATGGTCCTTTAACTAGTTGCTAACAATTCTACCAGCAGATATCTAGGCATATGACATCTATAATCCCTTATATCTATAAACAACCAAGCATTCAATAGTCAAGCAATATTATACTATAATTTAAGGATTTCTGATGAATTCTGGACAGCACGATTATTCGTCACCCCCGAAATAGGAAGGGACGAGAATCAATGGTACGGAAAGCAAGGAGGTATAATCGAGAGCAAATATGAAATTTCAAGAACGTAGAGAAATTTCTAGGGGAATTTTCAAGGCAGAATGGATTGAGATTTCTAAAGGTTTTGTCAGATGCGCAGGCTTGTATCAGTACAGTTACTTAACCGATACGATATGCTCTGACCTGCATGGGCCACCACAAAAATTTGTTATGACCCGTACCCGCTTTTCGGATGTAGCTCGTGAGCAAGCAGCTACCTATCGAGCGGACTCCAGCCCGAATCGAGTACGTATAAGCTGTCGAGGTCATAAGTATCATATCTAATCTAAACTGTATCTCAATCCACAAGAACCAAATAAACAAGAATGAACAATTATGGGTCATGGTCTGCAGCCCATTATCATATTGTCCGATTAGACTCCAAGAATGATATGAGTCCATAAAATAGCAGAATATAACATGGTACTAAATATAAAGCACAAAGGATAATAAAGAAATATCACAAGCAAATACCTGTATCATGCATCGCAATCCTCTACCATCGAGCTCTACTAACTAACTCTACGCAGTCGCTAAACCTGAAGACATCAGGTCCTCAGAGGACTAACAAGATACATAATATACAAGCCAACATGTAACGTAGAAATATGCAAGAAGTAAGGAACAATCACGGACATCCAACGAGACAAAATGGACCAAGACACAAGATCTAAACCCAAGGATCCTAAAACACTGGCACGCCATACTAGAAATGGCTAATAGGTCAAGGCTATAGACTGCAGTCAAGGCAAGTACTCACAATCTATAATGTCTCAATCGTAGTCAAGGCAAGTACTCACGACCAAGACAGTAGCCAACCTAGTATAAATCCTATAGACCGTAGTCAAGGTAAGTACTCACAATCTATAGAATGTCAAAGTCGAGTCCTACTCAAGTCAAGTCAAGTTATAATCAAGTCGAGGGAATCGTGGTGTAGGACTAGACGACTTTATCAAGGAACACATATAAAACTAACACAGTGTAACAGATAGAAATATCATAACAGAGATTAGTAAGAATGTGTAGGCAACTAGAAACATATAAAGTAAAACTATAACAAGACGAGTGTACTAGACATGGAATAAAGCAATCATGAATATAAGAAAAAGAACCACAGCGAGATGATGAACATGCATATAAATTATACTGTATAAGTTGGCAAGGTATACTTGCCTGGGGGTTCCACGGAGAACCAACAATGTATCGCCAATCACAAGTCAGAAAGTCCAAGTCATCACAACTGTCTCCGAAAGCTGAAATAAACATTACCAATATTCTCAGAATAGTCAAATTAGCTAGGATTGTCTGTCCTTAAGTCCAATTCTGGACACAGGGGCAAAATGGTAATTTTGGGCAAAAATGATGTCCGCCGTTGGACCCGTTTTGTACCGAAAAGCGTGCCAGAGTCGTGGTCTCTAAAGTCGTCAACTATATGTCTACAGATTCGTTTTCTGATACGAACCCAACCGTACGTCCAAAGTTGGATTTCGGCGGGCCGTGCACAAAATGCCCGTTGAGTGGGACTATGGGCCCGCAAAACGGCGATCCATCGACTGTCTCAGAATCGGACCAAACTTGGCATACAGGACCAAAAAATGATACGGTCCTGTTGGCACAAGTTTCATCTCGATCTGACGAGCGTGCACAAAGTAATTAAGAAACTTGCATAGAGGCCGATACGGTGAATTTCGACGGATACGCATCAAATTCGTCGCCCACACGCGACCAATTTGAATTCCGTCAAAGCCCACCGACCACGAAGCCGTTAGCACCTTTCGATTCTTTCGGTTGGTGACCAAGTCGCCCGGATTGGTGGGACGCACGTCGTATCGGAAGATTTTTCCTATTTTCTTTATTTTGAAAACAGATTTTTGTTGAACTTTGAAAGTTGATTTCTTTGCACATAGTTGATAAAATTTGAAACTACAAATTAGGTTATGAAGCCCTACATGTTGTCTTCAACACTGTTCAGAGGGTTTACCAAAATGGTCGCTGGATTGATCGGGATTGATCCTCTAACATGGGTTCAAGGACTGTCAAATTTCTGTTTTCGAGAAGCTTTTCGGGAACTTCGCGTCGAATATTTTTCGACACCGCATCATTACGGCACGATGTAATATGGGTTCCTAGAGGGTTATATAGGCTAGCCCTAAAATTTACGAAATCAAAAACAATGGAGTATACGTGAAGAAGTTCGATTGAGAGGTACCGCCACTGCTGCAACTGCTGCTGTTGTGTGATTCAATTCCCCGCGCGCGCGTACTGCATCCGCACGGCCTCGGTTGTGCGCGGCGGTGGCGTCGGCGGTGGGTGGCTGCGCATACACCCCTAAACGGGCGTGCGAGGTGGCGACGCGATTAGTTTAGGGTTTAGATGATTTTTGTATCGAATCCTTTCCTTCCGCTCGACTCTCTCTACAATATATACAATGTATATATGTATCAGCGGTTCTCTACAGTGGGTCGAGCCTTGCTGGGTTGTATGCAGGAACTTGTGGGCTGGGCTGGGCCTGGCTCGGTTACTCGGGTGGGGTTGGGCTGATGTGGAAACAGTGAACCTCCTTGAACCTCCTTTGGTTGCTCAGTCAGAGAAACAACAAATATAAGGATGAGATAAAAGCACGAGCAGACACAGTTTTTCCCAGTCCCATCTCATCAACAAGAATCACATTCTTAGACTTAAGCCAGCATTTGCTTAACCAGTTTAAAGCCTCTAGCTGATGTGGAAACAGGGCTAGGCTGGGCTGGGTTAAACGCTGTGGGGGGGTTAGTTCGGGCTGCTGGTTAGGCTGGGATTCCTTTGAATTTCTATTTCTTATTATTTATATATATACTCTATATATATATATCTATATACACTCACACATATATATGTATATATATATATATACACATATACGCCTACATATATATATAATATATACATTCGCATACATTATATATTTATACATACACAAACATTTCTATATTTATTTATATCTATGTATCCAAAATTATATATATCTTTCTATACATATACGTATATTTATATGCGTACATATACTATATACAAAAATTTATATATATATACACATACATGTATACATTCAAACATAAGGAATAAAATATGCTAAATACAATTTATATTAGAAATACCATATACTTAAGTCTATATACTAAAATTCACATAAATCAAATACAATAATATTTTATATATTAAAAGCCTATTTTGCCATATACCATAAATACGCTTCTATATATATATATATACAAGTATAAATATAACCTAGATAATTCCTATAAAGTCCAACATATTTGTTAAGGACAATTATTTACTATATTATCAACAAAACATTATTTAGTATTAAGAAATAATATATACATAAATACAACCATCTTTGTGAACTCGGCTATCGAGTCACTAAATTATAATAGTGATATGACATACGTCTAAATGGACGCCTTTGGTCTCACTACGAGCCTACACAGGATTGGGTTGGGTTCGGGTCAGTTTAGTGCGACCGAGTCTTCTAAAATCAATAATCTAAATATTAAATAATTAAAACATCTTTAGAGGTTAAGTTGCAACTTGACCTAATTTTCCTAGTTTGGGCATCACTATGGCTCGGCCTTCCCTACCAGGGCTAATACACTAATCAAAGCACGCCACTGCACTAGCCTGTCATGATTCCTAGTCGTCTTGTACTTCAAAACTCATCTGTGGTTAAAGTCATCTATCGTAATAATTAACTAAATAAACATTTATAAAATTCTAGAATCACTATTTAAATCAAATAAATAATAAAAATAATTTGAAAAAAAATTCTCTGGGAAGGGAAGCTACATGTCGCTTAGGGCCATTACTCCCCGGGGGATTCGACATGTGAGGGTGAGGATGAGATTAGATCTCAATATCCGCACTTTTCGACTCAGAAGCTATATTCAATTCTTATGCCTTCCTACCTTAAAATTCGTGCTTAGTTAGCACCATATGGTAGGTAATTTATTCTTGTTGCCTGATTGGTTGATGTGATTGTATGTGTAGGCTTGAAGTTAATATCTTGCTTGTCTTAATTTCTCTATCATGTCTTGGTTGAAATTTTGAGGACAAAATTTTTTAAGGAGGGTAGAGATATCACCCCCCATTCTCGATAGACGTATTTTTCCTGCATGGATCTTGAATATGTTTTATGGTATCTGTAACATGTGCACCTGATCGTGGCATGAAACAATGTCTCATCACAGAGTAGTGCGTCTCCCTTGTACTTGTTTCGTTGTAGATGTAGATGAATGCTTCGATGATGGAATACTGGATCGTATCATGATTCAGATTTTAATTAATTATTTAATAATGTGGCATGATCTTCAGAATAGAATAGTAAGTTAGGGCTCAAGTTTAGTGGAGCCACCATCCCCTTTCCTATAAATAATCTCTCCCATTCTCTCTCCTCATTTTACTCTTATTTACTTCTTCCAGCCAACCCTAGGCAAGTACATCTTGCACTAATAGAGAGACCACTTGTCATTTTGTTTTTTTTTAATTTTTTACATATTATTAGCCTATATTATGAGTCTAAACTTTTTCTACATGTTTATATCTTAGAGTTTTGGATTTGATGGCTAGTTTAGTGTAGATCTAAGTTTAAAAGTTAGAATTTTATGGGGTTTTTGGAAATGGTCTATTAAAAGTTCTTATTTTTTGAAAGCTAGTTGTTTCATGTTGTAGAGAATTCATTTTCGTGCGGTTTTGGCTTTTATTTCGCTTGATTCCAAGTTCAGAGTAGGAAGTTATTGCTATGGCAAGTTTTGAAAAACTCCATGGCCAAACTTGATGTTCGGGCCGACGACCCTCCATGCGCGCAGTAGCCATGTGACAGAAATGCTAAGCCATGAAAACTATCGCATGAATCCTGACAACATGTGCAGAAAGTGCATGCTTGTTTCTATGCGCCTATGGTTGCTATGTGTCTATGGCCATTATGCGTCTACGTTTACTATGCGCCTAAGGTTACTATGCTCCTATGGTTGCTATGCGCCTAAGGTCACTATGTGCTTGTGGCTGCTATGCACCTGCTAATGGCTATGCTCTGGCAATGTCATACGCCTGTTGTTCATGCGTCTGTATGTCCTGTGCCAGCTTTCTGTCTGAACCTGGCCACCCTATGCGCAATCTGCGACCCATGCGTCTATTTCTGTTGGATTTATATTTTGCTACTATCCGTTAACGATTTGATTACTTGTCCTGAGCCTAGTATATTATGAGTAGCTTAGCCTATGCGACCCATGCGCCTATGCATTCCTGCTCTATGGGACCTAAGTGCTAAGATTTCTATGTGACAACTTGGCTTGACCGTGTTTCTAACATGACCTGTATAAGTGCTGGAATATTCTACGTGTGTACTGAGGTATAATTCTATGTGTGCACTAAGGTGCTATACTATGTGCTATACGATCCTACGTGTTAAACGTAAGTACATTCATATCCCGCGCAGTCTTGATAATTAGTCAGTAATATTGGTGTAGTTGATGATTACTTGATTTATGCATTACACTAAGAGTAGATCCATATTTGGGACTCTATGAGTCGATGTGGATTTATACTTAGGGTACCCGTACCAAGTTTCGACATCTAGGAGGATGATCATGTGACCACGGCATGTGATTACAAACCACTTAGTTTTATCTTAGGCAACTCAACTGGGTAGAAGCATTGGGAGGGAAAGGAATCTCGAGATCGTGTATTACCAGCCGCTGTCGGACAATATTCAACCACGAATACTGTATATTCAACCGCAGCAGTGGAGTGCAGTATCTGACTATGTGTGCCAAGCTAGTACCTCCCTATAGAAGGGCTGGAACTACTATTGATCGGTTTAGCGCGGTAGCCTTACCAGGGATCAGTGCAATCTACATGCTATGTGTTTTACGATATTATTAGTTTAGCTAGCCTGCTTGGATATGACACGATCTGTGGATTCCTATATATAAGCATTACTGGGATAACCCAGACACATTATAGTAAGACGTATGATAGAATTGGCTGCCTGTAAAATGACTTCCTTGTGATCTGTTTCTTCTGTTAGTAGCTGAAAACCATGGACTATCGTGGTGCGTGGTCAACCCATGTCCTTATTTGGTTGTTGGGTTGGGCTATTGTGCTGCGATAGGCTGTGGACCTAATTTGTCAAGCAGAAGCCTTTAACCTGACCACAATTATAGGGTATAATCTATCTCGACGTACTTCGACACTCCTTGTCCTTGTTTGATTGTAAGTTTATCGCATTGCCTCATTGGTAAATTATAGACTATGATCCTTGGCCAAGACTTATTTATTGCTTGGGTTTTTGTCTCATTCATATGTGCTCCCTTGTGGTACTTATTATTCGGGGCTGACCTCGCTGGTTTGTTTGGCCAGATCTCGTAGCAGAAACTGCGAATCCCACTTTTCTTCCCGACAATGGTGCATACTAGGAGCATGGTTGTCGGAGGACTTTTTACGACCCCACACTATTGCCTTAAGGCACCGGTCGTCGGACCAAGGGCATACAAATAGATATAGATATAAGCACACAAGCTCTACTATAGAGACGAAGGTATACGAGTAGTACCATCCATATCCCTATAAAATGAGGATATTCGAGTAGCAATATATATATATATATATATATATATATATAATATATAATATATATATTCTCCCCATCTACTGTCTAGAATCGAGCAAGTCAAGTCAAGTCAACTCTATCTATAAACTAGAATACAAATGTGTCTATCAATCTAATGTGAAGTCAACACATGAGTACTCATGTAACCTTGTAA
This sequence comes from Iris pallida, assembly GCA_029216955.1. NCBI lineage: Eukaryota > Viridiplantae > Streptophyta > Magnoliopsida > Asparagales > Iridaceae > Iris > Iris pallida. The sequence continues at coordinate 3,763,140 of JANAVB010039220.1, forward strand.
TATGAATATGCCTCTGTTACGTGGTCCATCATGTCAATGGACACGATACAATATAATGCAATGCTAGAATTGATACTCGATGTCACAATTGATATCGACACCCACATTCAAAATAGACACTAAGTACCGACAATCCTACGTCATGTTAATGCTAACAAAGTAAACAACAAGAAAAGAAAAGAACTAGGCCTGTCAATGGTAGACCAAAAATCCGTATGCGATCCATATCGAACCGAAAATATCCGAAATTTCGGATACGGATACGGATTCGGATATCATATCGGATATTTATCGGATATCGTGCGGATACGTAAGTGTCATATCCGAACCAATAATATCCGAACCAATAATATTTAAATTATTTAATAAATTTAAAATAATATTTACTACAAATTATGTTTTCAGCCAAAACTTATTGGAATGTGTGTAGATACTTCAAACTATGTTTTTCAGCCACTCTAAGTGGTTTAGATCGGAACCATAGGGTTCAACTTAAATTTCCAACAACATATATACTATAATATATTTGTCATATCATATCTAAAGAGTTAAAATGTTTTGGTTGTCACCTTGCAAGCGGCTGAAAAACATAGTTGGAAGTATCTACCCGATCTAAACCAACAAGGTGACAACCAAAACGTTTTAACTCTTTTTCCCTTCCCTTTATTTAATTTTTTTAGTAATCTTATTGGTTCGGATATATCCGATATCCGTTAAAATTATTGGTAACGGATACGGTAGCCAAAAATTATATTCGATCAGATATCGGATAGTTATCGGATATATCCGATAGTTAATGGTTCGGATATGGTAATGCCAATATCCGACCAATAAGCTACCATTGACAGGCCTAAAAGAACAATATGTATTAAAGATAAGGTACACTTGCTTGTAACCTCTGTCTATGCGTCTGTCTGACCACTCCAAAGTCCTTGCTACTTCAATCACGTCCACCAAATTATAGGAAAGGTCGAATTGGTCCAGGAGTGGCTAAAAATTGGCTCACAATAGAACTGGTCTGTTCTGGACACCTTTTATAGAACAAATGCCCCGACCAAACCGTTGGAACTACTGGAACGAATTTAGACTTGGATCCCGAACATCGGTTGCATGTATTATTTTGGTATACTATAAGGGATTGTAAACGTATGGGGGTTGATACGATTTTAGAGGGTTATCTTTGCAACGAATATTCATGGAGCATCACGGAGGTCGGGAAGGGTTCAAACTATCGTTACACACCACAAGATAATATCGGCTAAATAGGCTGGAAGGAATTTTGGGATTGTTGTTGTATGCTCACGATTTGGGGGGTTTGGGGAGTAGGTGGTGACCAAAAAAGGGAAGAATATGTAAGTGATTGAGGGTTTATATGTTAGGGTTCATGCTGCTCTTGTTTGTATTGATTTGGTTGAGGTTTGGGGCTCCAATCTCCAAAGATACAAGGGTTTATTGAATGTGGCTGCTATTAAATGCCCAAAAATTAATTAATATGTCGCTAATTGATTTTAACAACCATACGTAGGCTCCACTAAGTTAGATTGACTAGGTTACGGTCCAAATAATTATTTGAATTGATTTGAACACCAAAAGGCTATAAATAGGTCTTTTGTGCCATTTGAAAATAAGTAGCACATGGGAACTCTATTGTGTGGCACACCATTGGCATTTGTATAGTAGGCTCAAAATAAGTCAAAACCATATATTAGGTCGATTAGGTTGGATCAAAATCGAGTCCCAAATAAAATTGAAAGTTTGGTCAAAAATTACGGTAGGTGTGAATTGGACTAAGTTGACCTGAAAGTTGTACGATGTCAAAGAATATAAAAAAATAAGTTTGAGTGGTACATAATATATCAAATAAAGATAAACTTGTTTATTTCAAAACTTATGAAGGACATTTTGAAAAAAATCCAAAAGAAGTGTCAAGGTATTGGGGATCGAGAATCCTATCAGGTTTTATCCTAGTGCATGCTCGTTTGGTACAGTAACGTAATCGAGACAATATGTTCTGACCTGCACGGGCCACCATAAAAACATGTAATACCCTAGTAACAAAATACATAGGACTAGGTTACGTAAACATGCCAGCTACCTATCAAGTGGACTCCAGGCTAGCTCGAATAAGTATATGATGTCTATATCAGGTGGTTATATCTCTATATTACTATTATAATTCTATATCTCAATCCATTAGAAATGAATCCTTCGTTGTAAGACCAAGTGTACTAATGTTGGTCAGGCATTAACATACTGGATCCTATAAGCAAACAGAATAGACAATATATAATAAAGTGGACCAGACTCTACTAAAATCGTCTGAACAAGCTCATAGAAAAGAATAAAGCTTGTAAAACTAGGTCATATCAGCAGAATAAAGTAATAGAATAATTATAATGTCGGATGAATATAATGAAGAAATCAACCAAAAACATGTACACCTAAAATCTAGAAGAATAATCACCAACTATCCTTCTATCTACAATAGCAGCTTAGCAAAACTTGAGAAATCACCAGGTTCTCAAGGTACATAGAAAGATACTAATATACAAGCATACTGTACAGTTTATGTAACATGCATAAAATATACAAAAAAGACTATAAAATAATAATAAGAAGAATAATGAGTGTACAAGGTAAGGTAATAAGAGACAGATAATTAATCACATGTCATAGTACTGTGATGCTAAGAGTGGCTAATAAATAATCATATGACCGCAGTCATGTGTGGTCCCAACAGTCCTATAAAGAGTAGTCCTGTGGAGCTCCTTTCTATAGTAAATCTCTATCGTAGCACATGCATGATACTCCCTAGTCGAGAGTAGTCAAATAACCAATCATATATCAAACAAGGGTCAAGTCAAGTCAAATGATCAAGTCGAGTCAAGTCGGGTCAAGTCAAGCTCTCACTCAATACGATGATATATACAAATGAAGTATAACAATAAGTACCAGTGTAGTAAACATGTACAAGGGCATAGACAAGTAACAGAGTATAGAAACTAATAACACGAAAAGTAACAATAGTGGATAAGCATGCATAGATAAACTGTACATATTGGCAAGGTATACTTGCCTGGGCTCCTGAGAAAGAAAGCTGTGAACCTGATCATGAACCCAAAGTATCAATGTCCCGAGAACCTAAAAATACTAATTAATCAATTATTAATCTAGAATTTAATACACATGCAAATTACATTTACATTTATATATATAATATATTGACTAAAATAACCAACAAGGCAAACTAGTTACTAAAGGTAGGCTCTAATTTATTAAATATAATTTAAGGTGAGTCACCTAACCCTCAGATCTTATAATCAACGAAACTCAAATAATTGTATAAAATAAATTACATATGTCTACTAGTCCTCATCTAGGCATAGTTTCTAAGTGTTGCTCCTATAAGGTCTTCCTTGCATAAGTGTGACTTTGAAACATTTCTAAAGGTCTTCTAGTAATAAGGTCATGTTATGCCAATTAACATTAGAGTTTATACTCAAAATTTATAACTTAACTAACTTACATAAGTAAACAAACCTATATGTCATAAATGATAACTTTGGGTAAGGCTTTGGATGTACAACTATAATATTTTTGTAGACATCCAAACTATAGTTATCAACTCAACCTATAGTCTAGCCCTAAAATAAAATGATAAATTATAATATTAACATTTAAAAATTAGAAACTACTATTTTATAAAATAATTATTTAAATCATTTATCTAAAATTGAATGCCACTATTCTAGCTAAATCAACATGTCGATTCTAGGTCGCATCGGATACAAATTCTAAGTTAAATTTGTACCAACCTATATACCCTTAAAATTCATTTAAAGAATATATATTTTCTTTAAAATTCATTTAAAGAATATATATATATTATATATATATATATATATAGATATATATAGAAAGAAGGTAATTGTGGCGATATCTCCCATCGGGAATCGATATCGTGACCATTCGGGCCGCATGAATCTCTCTTAACCACTAGGCTAGAGTTCATTATATATATATATATATATATATATATATATATATATATATAAATATAATATATTATATATATATATATATATAATATATTATATATAATCTTGCCACAATTACCTTCTTTCATATATTATAGATATATATATATATATATATATATATATATATATATTATATTATATATATATATATATAATATATATATTAAAAAAAATATATATATATATACATATATATATATATATATATATATATATTATATATCTAGATATTATTATCTATATATATATATACATCTATATATATATATAATATATATATATATATTATATATGATAAAAAAATATATATATATAAAACTAAAGGGTCAGGATATCGATTCCCGATGGGAGATATCGCCACAATTACCTTCTTTCAATATATAAAATATATATATATATAATATATTAATATATAATCTTATAGATATATATCTATATATATATATATATAATATATTATATATAAGAAAAAAATAAAAAAAAATAAATAAATATATATATATTTATTTATTTTTTCTTATATATATATATATATATATTCTATATATATATTTATATATATATATAATATATTATCTATATATAATATATAATATATATATATATATATATATTTATATAAAAAAAAAAAAAAAAAAAATATATATATATATAATTTATATATATATATATATATATATATATATATATATATATATATAATATATATATATATATATATATATAATTTTAAGGATATTTTCAAGGGGAAATGTGGGCACTAAACTATATAAATTCGGTTTCCAAAGATCTAACATAGCCCTTTCTAGGTTCCAAACTACATGTTCGGTGTCACGTATGTAAGCCTAAAATATATAAAATTACAAACAAAAATAATTAGTAATTAAATGGGTTTCAACTAATAAAACTAATATTAAACATGTATCATAAATTAGGCATAGTTCTAGGGCCATACTACATACAATTCTAACCGAAAGTAGACAAATTCCATTCTCAACATGTCAAAAACTAAGTTCAGAATTCAGAATTTTACATGCTGAGTTTAGGACTTAAAAATCAGATTAATATGTCAAAAGTCATGATTTCAAGAGCTTAACACATGGGTTAATGGGTCCTCAGGTTGTACGAAAAATTTGATGAAGTGAACATGCATAGTTTGTGCTCAAACAACATGTATTTGACGTGTGACAAATCTAAATTCAGATTTTTTTTTTTGTATGCTGAATTTGAGCTCCATAAATCATATTAATCATGCAAAAAATAATTTTTACATAATCTAATACTTAGGTTATTGAGTTCCTAGGTTGTCACCAAATTTGGCATGGACATATGCATATTGTTCACAACAACACAAAAGTGTCACACAATAATCTAAATTCAGCACTTCGTATTCATCTAAATTCCATAGTAAAATAGGTTTTTAGTTAGGTGATTAAGGTTTCTACGTATGTTACGCCATGCCAAGGAAGTCCTAAAACTAGTTTACAAATTTGGGGACGAAATGGAAGGGGTACTAACTTGGAAAGTGGTCAAATTCCTATGAATCCTAATGGAAATGAAGATTCTCGGGACCACGGATTGGTGTGCGTATTGATCGATAGAAAGTTAACAATTCTAAAACGTGTTCTAATCCTTCATAGGCGAAAACTAGGATTCACGAATTATACCTACGATGAGAAGAAGACGACAGTTTCCAGCAACCTCGAGCAGTCAGCGATCCCAAGACCTTATGCACGTATTCCTTTGGGTTGGACGTCGTGTGGTCGATGATCTCCCAACCTTTTTTCCTTTGGCTGTCCTTTCTTTTCTTCTCTCATGATGAACGAATTAGAGAAAGTTACTCTTCTTAGGATGCATATGACGGCCAGAGAATAGAGGGTATATATAGGCTATAGTAGGGACCATGAGGAGAAATTAGGTTAGGTCTTCTAACGGGTCTAGGTATCCCGTGTTCAGCCGAACACAACCAAGGCCTGTTAACAATAGCTCGGTCCACTAAAGAGCTACTGTTACACTACCTTCCTAATCTTAAATTACGTTATGGTCACCTTCACTATATGCTGTTTGTCCCCATGTTAAGATATCGAATGTCCGTCAATCAAAATAAGTTACTGACAACTACATTAATCGACAACTTTTATCCTTAAGTAGTACCACTCAATTTTATTTATTAGTCGGTAGAATCCACCTACAGGATTATATGACAATCCTTATGAGTTCCTTAAGGGGACATCATTAATCCGATACATCGGGACATAGATTCCTTTTATAATCAACAATCTATCATACACATAATGCCATTACCCAATTCATAGAGGTTATTGACTCATTATGAATTCACTTTTTTATGAATCAAAGTAATGCATACTATACATACATGTCTGTTATTATATCTGGATTAAGAGTACAAGCATCCATAATAACAGAGGTATTTGTTCTCTTATGTAGTCGGTACAAAGAGAACAACCTCATGTGGTCCTGTTCAATACATAGAAAGTGCACTAGTATAAACCTATAGTCAAGATAGACTAATACCAGATTATACTACAACCTTACCAATAGTTTGTCCAAATCCATCTAGATTGTGAGCCATTTATATATTCTTTAAGGGACTGATAATATGATCTTCGTGTGTCACCACATACCATATTATCTACAATATAGAATATCAGACATTTGATTAAACATATAACCAATATAAAATGCCAACATTTGCCCATATGATTTTTATTCAAAAATAATAGGAAATATAGTTAATACAAAAGGGATGCTTTTAGTATATAACCCTAACAAATCCAACCAATAACAAATTTTGTCCACCCGAGTATTGATAGGTGTTCAGAGAGGATAATAGTGTCTCCATTACTTGAAACTCCTTCCCAAGTAAGGTATGATACTAGACTACCATCTATGATCATTCTTCGGGCTACACCTTCCTAATTGGTCGCCGGAAGCCTCCGAAGTCAAAGAAGCTTTCAACCTGAATGCACTGCTGAATCCGCCAATTTGTGGACAAGTTTGTTGAGAAAAATAGAGTAGAATAGAGTAGAAAATGAATGATAGAGGTAGTATAGAAAGAATTGTGGGGGAGTGGCACCTTAAATTAAGGAGGGTTTGGAGTAGTGGATTGGTAGTTTTATGAACTACCATGGAGTGGGAAGCCTCCCAAAATCGAGAGCATGTATAGGGCTGTCCACATTTTAATGGCTGATATCCACATGTTTTTAGGTGTCCTATTTCAGTCTAAGAACACTAGGTTGGGGTTTGCTAAGTCCATTATAAGTTAGAGTTGGGTTGGTGAACATTTGATTCACTTCTATGAGCTAAAACTATGCATATAACACCACCTAATCACATGGGATGTCATAATTTATATGTTGCTGTACTTAATTGTTTGGTGCCTTAAATTGAGTCTAATGCCTCTATGTTGAGGTTAACTAACCCCTTTTCAGTTAGGTTTGGTTCAGTGTACATTGGTTGATTTATTGGGCGAAAACCTAACACATACACCACCCAATCACCAATAATAACATGTGGATTGACCTATAAGTATGCTGATGTCCACTAACCATTTGAGTCAAATAACTTGGCCTAATTCCACTATGATTTATCTAACTAAGTTCCTATTGTTAGGATCGAATTGGTATACTATTGGGCACTTGGGTTGAGCTATTTTGATGCACGGCAGACTAATAGCTCACTAGACCAATTTTCTAGAAAAATGTCCTTGTATTTTATAGGTGTTTACAGTGTTGTAGGGATCCATTGAGAGGGACATAAATAGTAAAAGTCTAGAGGAGCTCGACTAGGTCACGAATACTAATTTTGTTGGAAAGAAACTATCTAGTGTTGTGCACCAATCTCAAAGCTACAAGAATGGATATAAAATACCAATATACAAAAATATATCAAATAATTATTATTAATTAAATTAAATAACCAAAACCCTATATAATTTTAGTGGGTCTTACAAGGACGTTTCAAAATATTAGCATTTTTGTGCTCTAAAAATCAAAGCTACGAAAAAGTACATATATAGTCATAATTAAAAGTAAAATAATTTAATAAATAAAAATATATAAAATAAATAAATAATTTTGAGTTGTTTTGAGATACTATCATTTAGTAGTCTTTATTATTTTCTTTTAGTTATAGAATTATGTGTTATCCTATCGTGCTTAGACTGTGATTGAGTTATATTATTTCTACTTATCCTCGTTCGGAGTTGGGATCTAAGATATTACATTATATAATTGTGTGAGTTGGTTAGATAGTGACCTAGAACAGCGTTCTACCGCCGTTTTTGCGGTGTAGGCTGGGCGTTGTTACGCACTTGTACCCTTACACTGGGTACGGGTCGTGACACGTTTTTAGTGGTGGCCCATGCAGGTCAAGATTCACATTATTGTGATATCATGGTAGTACGACGACTTAGTTGTACTGCTATGAGCCTGCGATAGAACAAGAAATAGGCATTAGAGGAGAGGTACTCAATCACAGTTAGAAAAAATTCTGATCAATTCGTACAATCTACACATTTTACTGATAATTGCCTTCTTTTGAAATAACTGTCCTCCTTTGATTATATCGCTTCCTTCTTCAGTAATGATTCTTTGTTTGATCTGTCTTCAGGATGGGGACACGATCGCAATGCTCTGGCCTAAGGGATACCACTGAGAGGTCTGCCACTTATCGTCAGACTCAGTAGGACCCTGGGACCGCAGTACCTCTTGTTCCAGCTCAGGTGGGAGTCTGTAACTTTGGGGGTGCTCCTCTAGGTTTTGAGGACTACCCCAGGATTTCAGGGGATGCTACCACCACCGCTCAGGGGACAGTTGATATGGCATAGTTCTTCGCCTTCATGCAGCAGATGGGAAACTCAGCGGCGCCAGGCGGAGGATGAGGCAGGGCATTGACAATGCCCATCAGCTAGCCATAGTAGCAGTGGATAGGTGACTGCCCAGTCGCAAGGAGGGCAAATTCAGCCAAACCAGCTGAAGACATCAGGCATTCAGGAATTCCAGAAGATGCGTCCGCGAGACTTCAAGGGTACAGAGGGTATCCTTTATAAAGAGACTGGATCGAGCACATAAAGGAGATTTTTTTGCTTACAGAGATACCAGCCCGGCTCCAGAGAGAGGCAGCGGGCAGCCAGATGCAGGACCTTGCCCGTACATGCTACCGGACGACCCCAGGGTTGGTACAGAGGGGCAGACTTGGGAGGCCTTCAAGAAGCTTTCAAGGAGAAGTTCTTCCCCGACATAACACTTGGTGCTTTGGAGACGCAGTTCAAGAACCTGGTTCAGGGGACCAGACAGTAGAAGAGTATGCTGGTAAGTTCTGTCGCCTGGACAGATTTATGGAGGACCTTAGCGAGGCAGCGAAGGCTAGGAGGTTCAAGAAGGGCTTGGTTAAGGAAGTCAAGTCCTTGATCAAGAGCAACAGAAATGCTACTTTGAGGAGATTCTATTAGAGCTATGGCAGGAGAGGATGACTTGGAGCTCAAGTCCAAGAGGAGTCGAGATGATTCATGAGGGCCCAGTGGGAGTAGAAGCGTCCCTGTATGCAAAAGT
>JANAVB010039220.1:3772765-3810265 GCA_029216955.1 Iris pallida
ATAAGGGTGCGGTCGTGACATACTTTAATGGCATGGAAGATGCCATTACGACAAAATGCTTGGCTTTAAGACATTGAGGCCATCTTGGCGACGACCAAGTACTAGCTGAGGAGCAAGTTAACTAGGTCCGATTATTACTTCAGGACCTTGCCCATGATTAGTGGACATTATGGAAGTGGGCTTGAGGTACCATATTCTTGGGACAACTTTAGGACCTGATTTAAGACAAAGTATTTTGGTGTCAAGGTGCGATATGAGCTTCAACAAAGGTTTATCGGTCTCAAGCAGGCCGAAAGGACGGTAGATGGTTATGCAGCAGAATTCTATAAACTGAGTCAGTTTGTACCGACGATGGTGGCTACGGAGCGAGAGAAGCCTATAAGATTTCAATAGGAACTTCATTTGGAGATCCTTCAGCTGGTAGAGGGGCACGACTACCAGTTTTGATGCAGTTTTGACAACAGCTCGGAGGCACGAGCTTACCCAGCAGAGGTTGGAATCTAGGATTGGAGGACAAAGAGATCTCATGCCCAAGTGGGAGCGGATGAGCAGTATTGCAAATTTCAGCACCAGTGCCTGGCAGTCGTATTCATGAGCTAGGAACGTCGTGGAGGCTGGCGGTGATAGTTATAATAGCGGTAGTCCGACAACAGCAACTGAGGCAAGCAGTAGTGCTAGGGGGCACCAACATGATGTATTTACTATGGTAAGGGAGGATATGCAAGGGACGTATGTCGGGCAACAAATGGATTATATATGAGATATGGTGGTCCATACCATAAGATATCTACTTCCCGATAATGTAAGGGCTAGTAGGACCAGTTCAGCAATTACCAGCGTTGCCAGTTCCAAAGGAAGCACCATACTGAGGGACAACACTAGCACTGAGTCCATTAGCCCGGCATCCATTTTCGATACAGGCTCAGATATTTTGGCAGAGGCAACAATAAGGGCAGTAGAGGCTGCAGCAGCATGGTCAGAGAAGATAGCAACAAGGAGCTCAGCTAGGCCAGGGTCAGGCTTTCAACTCGACTCTGGTAGACACATCAGCATTGGGCGACATGGTTGCAGGTAATGTCTTTGTCGCATCTTTTTCTATTATAGCATTTTTTGATTCAGGAGCTTCTTATTCTTTTGTATCTGCATTATTCGTGACACGTATTGGATTAAAGTTTGAGACATTGCCAGAGAGGATGAATATACTCACTGGTAATGGGCTTGTAGGACTTACCAGAGTGTTCCTAGCATGTCCGATCGTAGTGTATGGGAATTTATTACCCATAAGGTTGATAGAGTTTCTATGGGTAACTTTGATAACATAGCATGGACTAGTTGAAAGATAGTCATGAACCGGTAGATTGTCGAGGAGGTAAAGTATTATTTAGTATTCCAGGAATTAAGGAGTTCATCTTCATTCGATCTTTGGAGGATCATTCCAAAGGCATGATTGCGGCAGCAGTGGCAGACTAGGAGTAGATTCCAAGGATAGTCAGGGAGTTTCTTGATGTATTTTCCAAATGAGCTTCCAGGGATACCACCAGTTAGGGATGTGTTCTGTATCGAGTTGATTCCAGGGACGAATCAAGCTATACCAGCAGTTAGAGGAACTGAAGGCAAAAAGTTCATTCGAGATAGTGAATCACCATGGAAGCACCGATGATTTGGTACCCAAAAAGGATGGATAGACGCAGATGTGCATTGTTTACAGACAGTTGCAGTTATAGTAAAGAACAAGTAGCCATTACTAAGGATGGATGATTTGTTTAATCAGCTGAGTAGAGCCAGAGTTTTTTCCAAGATTGATCTTCTGTCCGGATATCATCAAGTAAGAGTCTGGGAGCAGGACATACCTAAGACAGCATTTAGATCATTATATCGTTATTATAAGTTTCTGGTGATGCCATTTGGGCTAACTAATGTCCCGACCGTATTGGATTTGATGAATCATATTTTATGCCTTATTTGGATAAGTTTGTGGTAGTGTTCATAGACGACATCCTCGTCTATTCCAGTTGTAATGCTGAGCATGAGGAGTTTTGGACAGTTTTGTAGACCTTAAGGAAGCACCAGCTTTATACAAAGCTTAGTAAATGTGAGTTTTGGTTGAATCGCATTTCGTTCCTTGGATACATCTTTTCTGGAGTAGGAGTATCAGTTGATCCAAAGAATGTTAAGGCTGTAGAAATTTGACTAGTACCGAAGACAGTAGCAGATGTGCATAGTTTTCTAGGATTGGAAGGTTACTACCGGAGGTTCATGGTGGACATAGCTAGGGTTTTAGCACCTTTGATGCGTTTGATGCAAAGAAGATGGGGTTTGTTTGGTCAGTAGAATGTCATGCATCATTTGAGGAAGTGAAGAAGAAATTGATTTCAGTGTTAGCTCATTGCCTAATGGTCACACCTGATTTTGATAAATCAACGATGACTTAAGTCGATACACAAAATATACGAACGGCTGCTAACATTTCAGGATAATTGAAATCAATATCGAAGAACGTACTGCATCTACAACAAGTATTCAAGTCGTCATCCAAAAACAAAATTGAACTGGAATCAGATTGAGTCATTTTACATTTTCTTCTGTATTTTATCCTTTATTGAGTCTAGGACACATAATGTAAAATCGATCGAGTACTACTAGCTTAGGTTATCTACAGTCCACTCATCTAAAAAGCCTACCCATTTATCTAAGCTCCATGTATCTAAAAAGCCATAAAATACTATACAATTTGGCCATACAAATCATATTCTGGAGTAACAGAACTCGGACAGAACTCTGACCGAGCTTGGTCCGAGTTCGGTCCAATATATTTGAATATTCAGTTGCCTCCAAATCTGTATACAACGTTCATTTGCGAGATCTTCGCATCCGAACTCTGCCCCAACTCTGCCCGAGTTCGGTCCCCAAAACACCTATAAATAGAAGAAAAAATCCATTTCTATTCACTTCATTCACTCATCTCTCTATCTATTTCTAAAGTGTTTTTCAGCGATCTAAAGCTTTCACATTCCACCTATACATCTCTTGGCCAAAGCCAGTAGCATCTGTTCGATTTAGAGCCATTGGTTTACACAGTTGAAAAGAGGTTTTTCAAGTTCAGAAAATATCTCAGTTTTTGGAGCCGGTCGTGCGCTTGTCACCAAGCACGGTGTTATGAAGTCATTCATGCACTTGTCACCAAGTACGGTGTTGTAAAAAAGACTGCAAGCTCTCAATTAGCTTGTTAATAGTGAATTAATAGCGGGCAAGAGTACCTGCGACTGGACTAGTCCTCTCAGAGAGAAACCAGTATATGCGGCGTTCACTGAGTTTGATTTTCTATCTCTTGCTGTACTTACAATTTTGTTTCTTTATTACTGCTATATTTATAAACTGCTTAAAAAATTTAGTTTGTGATTATTTCTACTGCACACGCACACACTCTATTCCGCCCCTAGAGGTTCTCAACGGTCCTCAGCATCGATTCTGACGCTTTCAGTAGGATCAGAAGGATTTACAGTATATTATAACGCATTCGAAAAAACTAGGTGTGTGTTAATGCAGCATGGATGATAGCATATTCATCGTGATAACTTCAATATCATAATAGGAACTACCCAAGCCACAATTTGGAGTTAGCAGCATTAGCGTTTGCTCTTAAATTGTGGAGTGTAACTACCTTGATTTGGAAATTTTGTTTTTAAAATTTTTAGTATAGAACCCTTTTCCAAAATTTTAATTTTCATTTTGAAGCCAATGTCATTGTTTTTTAAAATATGTTAAATCATTTTTGGATTATTTAAATTTAATTCTAATTCTGATTATTGTTATTTAATTATTTAATTTAATTTTAGAATTATTTTATTTGTGAGCCTACCAAGCCTTGGGCTTGGATTAAGGACTAGCTATCCTAATTGCCTACCAGCTTAGGCTTGGATCGTGGGCCTATAGATTTAGGTTAGAGAGCGATTAATTATTTAGTTAGCTAAATTGATCGTTTGGTCCTAATTATTAATTAATTGCTAATTATTAGATTAGTTAGTAACTAATTGTTAGTTACTTAATGATTAGTTAGCAATTAGTTATGGTTAGTTAGGATTAGTTAGTAGTCCTTGCTATGGCCCCTAGATCTAATATAATTTACCAAGCTTTGCCACTCTATACTTGTGGAGCACTCCATAATATTTTACTATAAATATCATACCCTCTCAGTCATACTCTCAGCCAGCACCCCGACCACCTAGCCCGTCGCGCCACTACCCGCCGCTGCTCATCGATCTCGTCCCGAACAACCCCACTAACAGACACCACCTAGCCCGACCTCTACTCTACCACCCAATTTCACCCACAACCACCTTCACTAGATCCCATGTCACTACCACTGTCATAACTGCAGCCACCCCTAGAATCACCTCCACCAACTCCTGCGACCAGCCACTGCTCTCGCGGCCGTTGCTACCACCAAGACATCACCTCTACTACCATAACACCAGGACTGACCACCATCCTTTACAACTCGATCACCGACCTACTCTCGATCACCGACCGTCAACCTCCGTCTTCACCATCACCACCCGAAAAGCTCCACGACTCACTTTTGCTACCACAGCAGATCCGACCCCTACATGACACATCTCCTTCTCGATCAACCCAACCGCCACACCAGTACCACCAATACCAGATAGCACCGCTACTATACAATTGTTGGTGTTTTTGCCTTTGGACTAGAAAAGATAGTCCCACATCGGCTACACCAAATGGTGAGTATCTCAATATAATGCATTGCTTGTGTTGAGGTGTGCACATGAGGTATAGTGGGGCACAAGTTTGTGCCATGTGAAAGTATTTTCCTAGAAGGAAAAAGGATTAAATCCAACAAGGATGCAAGTTAATTTTTGTTGTGCGGACTCGGACTCGAACACGGACTCCAGGATGTCTCGTGAATGCACGGGAGTGTTCGGGGGGTAGGCGTGGACTGGCACACTTCTATGCTGATTGTGGGATGATCTAAAATATCAAACTCTATTTTTGAGTATTGGTATTTTAGTCCCACATCAGATAGGAGAAGAGGTGAAGTCTCAACTCCACTCTATAAATAGAGCCCCTTGGCCTCCTTTGAAAGATGCACCAAGAAGAGAGTTGAGGGAGTCTGTTAAGTCCAGGAAGCCCGTTCAAGTCTCAAATATTGACTTACGAGCGTTCCAGAAGTTCTTCGTGAACTTGCTGGTTCCTGGAAGCTGTTCGTGTTCGTGTGGGGCGAATAAAGCTTTGAGCAACGGTGGTTCATTCACCCCAGCATCTCATTCTCGCCTGTCATCGCTGTTGTTGCCTTTTACAGTAACTTCTTTTTAGAAGCTCTACTGCCGATAGTTGCTTGCACAAAGTCTCTTTAGATTTTTTGTGTATTACGTAGAATCTTTTAGATCCTCGTAATTCAGAATCCTCTAGGATTTCTGTTGCACATCTTCTTTAAGGTGTTGCATTTGAAACATTGTCTGTACAATTGTTTCAGTTTCAGAATTTTCTATCAAAAGCCTCGGCACTAACAATCTCAAAGCTTTATTGAGAAGATGGATAATTCTCGTGCTTCGCTCATCGATACCGGCTTTAACAAGTTGGAGAAATTCGATGGCGAACACTTCCAGATATGGAGACGAAAGGTCACTTTAAATCTTCAACTCGTGAATGTTGATCATGTGCTGTCAGAAGAAGATCCGATCGTTCCAACCACTGGATCTGCTGCGGCTGTGGCCGCTGCTACGACCAAGCAAGCGAAGTGGAAGAGAGAAAACAGTATATGCAAACTACTGATACTTAATTCCATGGAAGACTCTCTGGCAGAGTCCTACTCCAAGAAGACATCTGCCAAAGAGATATGGGACTCCTTGGGAAAGCTCTATGAAGATGACGAGAACCGGTCCAAGATCTTCATGGTAGAAAAATACCACAAGTGGACCTTCGAAGACGAGAAGGCGATGCTGCCCCAAGTGAAAGAATTTCTGAAGTTGCGTTAGAAACTAGAAGACGAGAACATGCCCCTCATCGACAAGTTTGTCATTGGAGGGATCGTCGCGAAACTTCCTACCGAATGGAGCAACTTCTATGCAAGGATATATCGAAAGAAGATGGAAATTAGCTTGGAAGATTTCTTGCAAGAGATCCATGTTGAGGACGAGATGCGCTCTCAACAGAAGATGGATACTCTGTCCAAACAACTGGCGAAGGCAAATCTAGTCCAAACCAGAGAGTACCAGGGGAAGCAGGCTGTTTCTCATCGTAAAATGAAGGACTTCACGAATCTGAAAGTGAAAAGTCCTGCTTTCAAGCAGCAGAAGTCCAAGTCCCATGTGACTTGCTTCAATTGTGGCAAGAAGGGCCACTACAAATCCGAATGCAAGTCCAAGCCCAAAGAACAAGGTGAGCCTAGTAAGGTTTCTATGATTACTAATCTAATTGCCATGATAGCACAGGTTGCAACTGTGGGGGCTGACGTGGACTGGTGGATAGACACTGGTACGACCTACCATGTCTGTTCAGATAAAGACTGGTTCATCTCTTATGAGCCAACTTCAGAGAAGGTCATAATGGCAAACCAGGCACAAGCTGAAGTACTGGGGATCGGGACGGTGGAGCTGAAACTCACATCGGGAAACACTCTGACGCTTTAAGGTGTGAAGTATGTTCCAGTAATTGCTAAGAACCTGATCTCTGGAAGTCTGCTCTGCAACGCAGGCTTGAGGATGGACATCAATGCTGGCCAGTTGGTGATGTCCAAGAAGGGTACATTCTTCGGAAAAGCTTTCCAAACTGAAGGAATGTACAAGATTCAGCTTATTGTAACCCAGCATGATAATATAAATGCAATCACTTTTTCTGATTATTCTCTTGAGTTGTGGCATAATAGGCTAGGACATGTTCATTGTAAAAGGATTAACAGAATGTCTAGTCTAGGACTTATCTCCAAGTGTGGAGATAAGGTAGAGAAATACGAAGTATGTGCTCAGACGAAGATTACAAGGAAACCCTTTCACAGGGTCCATCGAAGCACAGATCTTCTAGAGTTGGTTCACTCAGATATCTGTGACTTCAAACAATTCTCTACAAAGGCCGGGATGAAGTATTTTATTACTTTCATCGATGACTTCTCAAAGTATGCTTTCGTCTACTTGCTCAAGTCTAAAGACGAAGCATTCGAGAAGTTCAAGTAGTTCAGGGCCGAGGCTGAGCGGCAAACTGGACAACAACTCAAGAGGTTAAGGAGTGATCGAGGCGGGGAGTATCGGTCTCATGAATTCTTATCATTCTGTAAAGAACATGGAATCATCAATGAGGCAACGGCTCCGTACTCTCCTCAATCCAACGGAGTAGCAGAAAGAAGGAACAGAACGTTGACAGAGATGATGAACTCCATGCTGTTGACTACGGGTCTTCCAAAGTGTTACTGGGGAGAAGCTGCACTAACGGCAACGTTTATTCTGAACAGAGTGCTATATGCAACTTCCGACATAACTCCTCATGAACTCTGGTTCAAAGTCAGACCTAACTTGAATGTCATTCGAGTGTGGGGGTGTCTGGCTTATGTGAAGCTCCCGGATCTGAAGATTCAGAAGCTGGAGACAAGGAATAAGAAGGCGATCTTCTTGGGGTATACCGAGAAGAGTGATCCTCGAAGATTCCTTGATATCGAGTCAAACCATATCATCGAATCTCGCGATGCTAAATACTTTGAAGACAAGTTTGCAAAACACAAGAATATTATTCTTGCAGATTTTTTGGAGAATGATGAGGGTACAAAGCAGACAGAAGTCTTTAATAAACCAGTAGTCCAAGATGAAGCTGTCGTCAAGGAGACACCAGCTGAACCAGAACTCGTTGAGCTGTCAACTAAGCGAACGAGGAGGCCGAAAGACTTCGGAGATGACTTCGTCACCTATCATTTAGAAGCAGGTCCGCTTACCTATGATGAGGCGATGAAGACCAGAGATGCTATATTCTGGAAGGAGGCGATAGACAACGAGATTGACTCAATCACCTCCAACAACACATAGGTATTGGTTGACCTGCCAAAGGAGCAAGACCCATCGGATGCAAATGGATCTTCAAGAAGAAGATGAAAGCAGATGGAACCATTGACAAGTTCAAGGCCAGGCTAGTGGCCAAGGGGTTTGCTCAGAAGCAGGGGATCGACTACTTTGACACTTGTGCTCCAGTAGCTCGGATGACAACTATCAGATTGTTAATTACTCTAGCAGCAATACACAAGCTGGTGATACATCAGATGGATGTGAAAACGGCATTCCTTAATGGCGAGCTGACCGAAGAGATCTACATGCAACAACCAGAAGGTTTTGTCGTCAGAGGTCTGGAAGACAAAGTCTGCAAGTTGATGAAGTCTCTGTATGGTTTGAAATAAGCTTCCAAAATATGGCATAAGAAGTTTGACAAGGTGATAAGGTCAAATGGCTACAGGGTCAGTAAAACAGACAAGTGTGTCTATACGAAGTTTGCTGGCGAAAGAGGAGTAATCGTATGTCTTTACGTGGACGACATGCTAATCCTAGGTACGAATTTAAGCTGCGTCACAGAGACAAAGAAATTCTTCTCGACCAAGTTCAGTATGAAGGACTTGGGGGATGCCGACGTAATCTTGGGGCTCAAGATCATCCGGACAGGCACTGGAATAGCGCTGTCACAATCTCATTATATTGAGAAGATGCTCACTCGCTACGGGTATCAAGATCTTCCTTTTATTGATACACCGTACCAGAGTGATCAGAAGCTGGCGCCAAATTCGAGGGAAAGCGTCAGGCAGTTGGAGTACGCTAGCGTCATCAGAAGCTTGATGTACGCTACTACTGCCACAAGGCCTGACATGGCTTTTGCAGTGGAAATGCTGAGTCGGTTCACTAGCAATCCAGGCATTGAGCACTAGAAAGCTGTGAAGCGTGTTATGAGATATCTCAAGAAAACTCAGACATATGCACTTTTCTACATCGGAGATCCGTCAGTAGTGGAAGGCTTCAGTGATGCTAGCTGGTGTTCAGATATGGAGAGCGAGTATTCCACAGGTGGATTCGTATTCGCCATGGGCGTAGCTGCTATATCGTAGAAGTCGAAGAAGCAGACTATGTTATCTCGCTCCTCCATAGAATCTGAATTCTTTGCATTGGATGCTGCTGCAGATGAAGCAGAGTGGCTTCGGGAGCTTATGTATGATCTTCCAGTGGTTGGGGCTCAGATACCAGCAATACTGATATACTGTGACAACCAGGCGGCAGCAGCAGTGGCATCAAATGAACTCTTCAACGGGAAGAAGAGAATGGTACGGTTGAAGCATAGAGCAGTACATGATCTTATCAAGAGAGGTGTTATTGCAGTGATTGATGTTCGGAGTCAGGAGAACCTGGCAGATCCGTTCACCAAGGGCCTCAAGCGCCAGCTGGTCGATGACACAACTTGTAAAATAGGCTTGAAGTCATTCTGATATTGTATTATTATATTCCTACCATAAAGTTTTATGCTATTAGTTCAAAGATTTATCTACTAGGCATCTAGCTTTTGGTTCAAGGGACCTTAGGATAGGTCTTCCTAATGAGGTTCCAGGCAGTTTTGGAGTTTCCATTTTCATCCGAGCTGAGAGACCAAGACCACTAATCGAAAGAATATCAGGAACGGTGGGTACATGTTCTATTGGACATGGAGAGCTTACGGACCTTTAACCACTGTTGCCTACTATTGTTTTCTACAAAAAAGGGTTTCTGTAGGAAGGTTGGCTTAAATGCCTTAATGAGTTCTCAGGCAGAGTGAATGCCTGGAGTGCTTTACAGGAAGCACGGTAGCGCAGTACTATAAGGAGTGTAACTCTATGCTACAGTGGGGTGACTCCACCATGAGGTTCCCAGGTAGGGATAATGCCTCGGCTTTGCAAGCCAAGTCACAGCGGAGTAGCACCACAAATAGGCAGGTAGCCTAATGCTGTATGATAATCGTAATAAAGAGAAGTAGACAGTACTACAAAGAGGACGATGTCCTTATGTTACAGTGGCATGACACCACGAAGAGGTACCAGGTAGGGTAAAGCCTCGGCTTTGCGAGCCATGTCATAGCGGCATAACACCGCACGGAAGCGCAAAGCTTTATGTTGGGTAGTTTGGCACTACAAAGAGGCCTGTGACCTCATGCTACAGTAGTATGACACTACGATGAGGTACCCAGGTGGGGTAAAGCCTCGGCTTTAAGCCATGTCATAGCGGCGTAGCATCGCAAAGAAGCGCAATGCTTCATGCCATGACTCTTTATAAAGAACTCACCTATAATGTATGGACAGAGATATCAGGCCGTCTCTTGAGGGTAAACTTGTAGATGCCCAAAAATTATACACTGAAACTAGGCTGGCACAAGGCCTTCAATGTGCAGCCAGAAGCACAGTTGATGTCATTATGTGAGTAGAAAGAATTGCAGTTATGGTGCAGAATTCAAGGCTTAGTCCATTCTTGTATCATGCTTTTACTTAACCTATGCGGGAAGATTCAAGTCGTAGCGACATCTCTCCTAATGCATGATGGGCAGTAACTGTGGGGAACGCTCAACCCATATATTAAGATATGTGGAGGATTGTTGGTATTTTTGCCTTTAGACTAGAAAAGATAGTCCCACATCGGCTATACCAAATGGTGAGTATCTCAATATAATGCATTGCTTGTGTTGAGGTGTGCACATGAGGTGTAGTGGGGCACAAGTTTATGCCATATGGAAGTATTTTCCTAGAAGAAAAAAGGATTAAATCCAACAAGGATGCATGTTAATTTTTGTTGTGCGGACTCGGACTCGAACACGGACTCCAGGATGTCTCGTGCATGCACGGGAGTATTCGGGGGGTAGGCGTGGACTGGCACACTTCTATGCTGATTGTGGGATGATCTAAAATATCAAACTCTATTTTTGAGTATTGGTATTTTAGTCCCACATCAGATAGGAGAAGAGGTGAAGTCTCAACTCCACTCTATAAATAGAGCCCCTTGGCCTCCTTTGAAAGATGCACCAAGAAGAGAGTTGAGGGAGTCTGTTAAGTCCAAGAAGCCCGTTCAAGTCTCAAATATTGACTTACGAGCGTTCCAAAAGTTCTTCGTGAACTTGCTGGTTCCTGGAAGCTGTTCGTGCTCATGTGGGGCGAATAAAGCTTTGAGCAACGGTGGTTCATTCACCCCAGCATCTCATTCTCGCTTGTCATCGCTGCTGCTGCCTTTTACAGTAACTTCTTTTAGAAGCTCTACTGCCGATCGTTACTTACACAAAGTCTCTTTAGATTTTTTGTGTATTACGTAGAATCTTTTTAGATCCTCGTAATTCAGAATCCTCCAGGATTTCTGTTGCACGTCTTCTTTAAGGTGTTGTATTTGAAATGTTGTCTGTACAATTGTTTCAGTTTCAGAATTTTCCATCGAAAATTGTGCCTCGGCACTAACAACAATCACCTGGTCTCCGCCCGAGCGCAGCGAGCTCTACCTTTCATGATTTGCTGCCCTCCAGATCTGTGCCATGGGAAGATGGACCCCGTCAATGATGACCCCTCTATTCCAGATCAGGCCTAGAGTTGCCAGATTCGAAGGAGCACCGCCGTTATCTGCCTCCATACGTCGACCCGGTTCGTCGAGCGTCGATGAGTGGCCTCCTCACCACATGGTGGCCAGATCGGATTGACCTTGAGCCGTCGAGTCATCCACACCGGTGACCCCATTCTCGTCGCTCATTTTCTCCGGTGGAGAGCTGTCTAACCTCTATTTCGATCTCTCTTTTTGTTGAATTCGTGCTGGCCATCGACTGCACCCCAGGTATCGACCCGCTCTCCCTCTCCCTTCCTTATCTTCTCCTTCTTCTTCTTCTTTCCACTCCCTCTTCTCTAAAATATAGTTTAATGGCTGCTTGGTTTCTCTCTCCTGAGAGAAGAAACCAGAGTTTAAAAACTTAACTCCTAATAGGTCGTAGGCTGAACCCAGTAGTGTTCGGTTAAGTTGTGGGCTCTGGGTCCAACAGCTTAATTTGGTTATTCGTATGAATATTTTAGCAATAAATTTGGGTTGGGCCTAGGCCTCAAGCCCAGCAGGCTTAATGTTACATATTTTAGTTGTTGATCAATTCTCTTAGTAATTTCTAAGTACTGGGATTCAAGCCCAGCATAGTTCATTGATTAATTGTTCCCGCCGATTAATTGTTCCATTACATTGGACTGGGTTAAGCCAATAGCCTTGTTTGTTGGTTGTATTTGTTTATTTTATTTAGGCTGGGCCTAAGCCATATAAAATATGTATGTTAGTAATATAGGAGTCTATAAGTATAAGTATAAGTATAAGTATAAGTATTTTCATACTACTATATTTATCATGTATACGGAATATTTATAAAATATTATTTACAAAATGATTTTGGACCTATTTTGAATTTGGAAATCTAGACTATTATAATAATATTTGCTAATTAAATGAGATTTGCCAAAAGAAAGGTTTTAGCCATAAATATTTGGTTTAGTTATTTCTAAAAGTAGCAAGTACACATTTTAAACAGTTTTCTACAATAGTATTATTCTAACTAGTATATATGTGTTTTAGTGATATTCTACATATAGTTAGTGACACTCTAAATTATTTATAATTAGTTAGTAATATTGCTAGATAGTGACTATATGGTTAGATAATAGTGTAGAACAGTTAGCTAATTATCATCCTTTAGAATCTAACATATTCTTGTCCAAAATTCTAGGTGGAGACTTTGAGATACATTGATTGCAAGGACAAGGCAAGTACTTCTATGATTTTTACTCATTTACTTTATATCATGTTCTTTTTCATATTGGATACATTATTACACGATATGGTCTTGTACTCTGGTTCATGTTCTTTACTTGTATATGTGGGAGGGAAAATACTACAGATATATGACCAAAGCCCAACCTAGGATTCATGTGAATAGCTTAGGTCTCACATCGTGCACGTGGGATTCTACGTCGTACCATTATTTGTGCTTATTCATATGCTTACCCCAACCGGTCACATATTCTAGTATGTATTTCAAAATTTATATATCATGATCTCTTGTTACATGTTTTATAGAAGTTAGCTTGCATTTACAATTCATGTTCATCCTCTTCCTTGTTCTTTACTTGTTTACCATGTTGTACTTGTTTCATTATCATAGTTTGTACTTTGCTCCTTTCTTGACTGAATCGTTGACATATTAGGCAAGGGCATGAGGACTGGATTGGACAACTCCTAAAAGATTCTAGAATGCCAGATGCAAGTATTCTTCTTATGTTTTAGATAGTTTTCATAAGATATATGTTATTTACCTTCTTTTAGTTTAGTTGCCGGATTTGTTTTCGGATTTTCTTGTATAAGTTGTACTAAGAACATAGTGATATATGATATTATTTTAGCACATGATTAGATGTTATGATGTGATTTCATGATATTACTTAAAATTTTAGATACTTAGTACAGCTTACTACGTTGAGTCTACCAACATAGGCTAGGCGTGTACGACTCGTACCCGATTATTCGGAAGTGGGTCGTGACACGTAGTAATAGCAATTTAGAGAGCGGGTGTGTGTTAATGCAGCATGGACGGGTAATAGCATATGCATCGCGACTGTCACACCCCGATCCCGAAGGATCAAAATCTAGCTACTGGGCGTGATGCCGTATAAGTCTAGATTGCCCTTGTACCAGGCAAAACCATTACAGTTCCTGGTATTTCTCAAAGAACAACGATAGCACAACAAAACCGAGCAGATATATTGAAGTCACAACAAAATATGAAAAAATATATCTCTTTATTGATATTTGAAATCGATTACAAGACTTGCAGCCGAATACAGAGCTTACAACAGATTACAAGACTCTTGAATAGCCAACTGAATATACACTTGCCATTTAGGCTACAACTTAATATGCTAACCTTGCTTACTATGAACTTGCCAATTTGGCTACAATCTCACTGGTACATCTGAGTTACATTGTTCCATACATTATGTCCCGTATAGCAGAAGGCATCGTCTTGCAAGAAGAGCTTCTGCACACCCATCTGATTCATCGATGCCAAGAACTGATCAAGTGATTTTCCCATGTACGAGCACTTATAAAATGCCCACAAACGTGGGTCAGTACATCATCTATGTACTGGCAAGCGGTGCTGGCCCAACTTACCTATGAAGACACCACTAAGTAATCATGTTATAGAACATTATTAAAAGTGGTCTTTTTCGTTGCCTTAGGGTCAATTAGCAGTTCATATCCGACAGAAGTAAATCATGCATCTTATTTATATAACCAGCATAATGTAAAGCATCTGTTATCACCCTTTGGTAATTTCTTATCCATGGTCGTGTAGCCATCATATATATTTATAATACTTACTCAGCCTGCACAAGACATTGTTAGGAATAATATCATAATTCAATATATTTGTCACCGTTCAGGTGATTCTTACCACAGCCGACATCATTCCCTGTAATCGAGTAATAACTTACTCTGCTTACATAAGACATCATTAGTACTGGACCTATCTATATGAAGGTCACTGACTACACGCCATCTTGGACCATCTTACAGGTATAATGGCCCCCCTTGCAGTACGGGTAGCTAGCCCGACTGAAGGTCCCGCATACCGTACTACTACTTTAGTACTGTGCTACTACTTCAGCATGAGGTTCCCTCCAGGATGAATCGGTTTCCAAGGCCTTGGAATACCGTTCGAGGAACCACATTGTCGACAAGTTGTCCATGACGAAGCAATTATATGCAATTTATCTAAGAAGAAAACATATAATGCATGACAAGGAAAACTAAGTAATAACCCATCATTCTCATTTGTATTGCCATCTTGCCTTGAGCCAACACTCACATTATCATCGGCCCAATCTAGGGTCTTAGCATAACCAATATTCTACATCGGCACAGGATAATAGAATGTTGTTACTCAATCTCTTTCCTACATCTTTGATACCATACAACTTTCCAACCAAACTCAATGTACTCACAGCCCAATTCCTGGGACTTAACATCTGAGTTACCATCTATTCATCGAACTAAGGCTCGATATACTCACTGCCCAAGTATTTGGGGTTTACCTTCACCTGACATATAATTCATTGCCAAGCACGCAAGCATATAATTCATTAAAATGATTCGAAGCACACCATTCATAAAATGATTCGCAATATCTTTCGGTTCATGTGATTAATTATCTTTCATTATCTTTTCGACTTTCATGCAAGGTGTTATTCAACAACTCAACAAATAAACACAGCATACTATCTTTTATTTTAAGCGTGAAGCTAAAGGATCTTTGAAGGGTTCAACACTACTCACATTTATAAGGTGATTCCTGTCATGATCGCATAGCCTTCCAAGCGATCCTTCGTATATTCCCTAGTCCAACAAGGCTTCATCGAATCAACCATCCGTCATAAGGGATCTTGCAGGTCGGGGTACTACATCGACAACTTTAAGATCATGGAAGGAACTACCCAACCCACAATTTGGAGTTAGCAGCAGTGGCGTTTGCTCTTAAATTGTGGAGGCACTACTTGTACGGAGATCAGTAGAGATTTACACTGGTCGTATGAGTTTGAAGTAGACCTGAACGTGAGGCAGAGAAGATGGTTGGAGTTGCTGAAGGATTTTGTTGTGGATCTTTAGTATCATCCAGGTAAGGCGAATGTGGTAGCAGATGCCCTAAGCAGGAGAGGTAGTGCATTTGTCTTGACAATACAGAGGCACATTTTGGAAGATCTTCAGGACATTGGAATTTAGGTGATTCTCTCGTAGGATATAGGAGTTCTGGCCGTTTGCAGATTCAGTCTACATTAGTGGAGAGGAACAGAGCCGCAAAGGAAGTGGACCCGCAGATCCTGATGCTTCGATCGGAGTGTGAATCAGGTCTCGGAAAGGAGTTGGTAATTCATGAAGATGGGACACCTAGATTTGGAAGCCGTCTTTGTGTGCCGAGTGGAGCCCTTTGACAGGAAATTATAGCAGAAGCTCATAGTTCTTCTTATTCCATCCATCATGGAGGAACAAAGATGTATCAAGATATTAAGCAGCACTTTTGGTAGAATGTCATGAAGATGGAGATAGCGAGGTTCATTTCTCATTGCTTGATATGTTAGCAAGTGATGGCAGAGCAACAATGACCAGCAGGATAATTACAACCGCTTCCTATTTCGGAGTATAAGTAGAAGCAGATTATGATAGATTTTGTAACCTACCAAGATCCCTGACTGGTCGAAATACAGTATGGATGATAGTGGATCGATAGACGAAGGTGGCACATTTTCTTCCTTTTAGAGTAGGACAGTCTACTGAGCAGCTGGTAGATATGTATGTGAAGCAGATATTGAGACAGCTTGGTATTCCAGTGAGCATAATATCATATCCAAACACCCGGTTCATTTCTCACTTTTAGCAAATTTTGTACCAGAGTTTGGGTACCAGATTGAGGTTCGGTACAGCTTACCATCCACGGATAGACGGGCACTCAGAGAACCATTCATGCTTTGGATGATATGTTACGATCTTGTACCTTAGATTTTGGAGGATCATGTAAAGATCATCTTTATTTAATAGAGTTATCTTACAACAACAGTTATCAGGCGAACATTCAGATGGCCCCATTTCAAGTATTATAGGATGAAAGTGCAGATCTCCTTTAGCATGGGACGATATGGAGGAGAGAAAATTGTTGTAACTAGAGATGACCACGCAGATAATTGAGATAGTCAAGATGATCAGGGAAAGGATTTGAGTTGTATAGGATAGGCATCGTCATTTGTCAAATCACCATCAGAGACCCCTAGAATTTAGTGTCGTGATCAATTATTTCTACAAATTTTGTCTATTCGGGGAGTCATTAGATTTGGCGCCCGGAGAAAGCTTAGTCCGCGATATGTTTATCCTTTGATATTATTGCATGGGTAGACGATGTTTCTTATCCTCTTGCCTTCCATCTTCGCTACGGAATGTACATGAAGCTTTTCATGTATCTCAGTTACGTAGCTATGTACTGGATCCGAGCCATATCCTCGATCATTCTGAGCTAGTCGTGGGTACTGACTTGATTTACGAGGAACATCCTGTATCCATTTAGGATCGGAGAGAGAAGGTGCTCAAGAACCAAATTATTAGTCATGTCCATGTCGCTTAGGGCCATTACTATCACGACCCGCACCTGCTTTTCGGACGCAAGCTCGTGAGCAAACCAACTACATATCGAGCGGACTCCAACCCGACTCGAGTACGTATAAGCTGTCAAGGTCATGGGTATCATGTCTAATCTAAACTGTATCTCAATCCACAAGAACCAAATAAAACAAGAATAAACAATTATGGGTCATGGTCTGCAGCCCATTATCATATTGTCCGATTAGACTCCAAGAATGATATGAGTCTATAAAATAGCAGAATATAACATGGTACTGAATATAAAGCACGAGAGGATAATAAAGAAATATCACAAGTAAATACCTGTATCATGCAGCGCAATCCTCAACCATCTAGCTCTACTAACTAACTCCACGCAGTCTCTAAACCTGAAGAGATCATCAGGTCCTCAGAGGACTAGCAGATACATAATATACAAGCCAACATGTAACAATAGAAATATGCAAGAAGTAAGGAACAATCACGGACATCCAACGAGACAAAATGGACCAAGACACAAGATCTAAACACAAGGATCCTAAGACACTGGCATGCCGTACTAGAAGTGGCTAATAGGTCAAGGCTATAGACTGCAGTCAAGGCAAGTACTCACAATCTATAATGTCTCAATTGCAGTCAAGGCAAGTACTCACGACTAAGACAGTAGCCAATACTAGTATAAAATCCTATAGACCGTAGTCAAGGTAAGTACTCACAATCTAAGAAACTTGCACAGAGGTCGATACGGTAAATTTTGACGGATACACATCAAATTCGTCGCACACACGCGACCAATTTGAATTCCGTCAAAGCCCACACGACCACGAAGACGTTACGCACCTTTCGATGCTTTCGGTTCGCGACCAAGTCGCCCGGATTGGCGAAACGCACGTCGTATCGGAAGATTTTTTCTATTTTCTATATTTTGAAAACAAATTTTTGTTGAACTTTAAAAGTTGATTTCTTTGCACATAGTTGATAAAATTCGAAACTACAAATTAGGTTATGAAGCCCTACATGTTGTCTTCAACACTGTTCGGAGGGTTTACCAAAATGGTCGCTAGATTGATCGGGATTGATCCTCCAACATGGATTCAAGGACTGTCAAATATTTTGTTTTCGAGAAGTTTTTTGGGAACTTCGCGTCGAATATTTGTCGACACCGCATCATTACGGCACGATGTAATTAGATGGGTTCCTAGAGGGTTATATAGGCTAGCCCTAGAAATTTATAGAATCAAAAACAATGGAGTATACGTGAAGAAGTTCGATTGAGAGGTACCTCCACTGCTGCAACTGCTGCTGTTGCGTGATTCAATTCCCCGCACGAGCGCGCTGCATCCGTACGGCCTCGGCCGCGCACGGCGGTGGCGCCGGCGGTGGGTGGTCACGCATACACCCCTGAGCGGGCGTGCGAGGGTGGCGACACGATTAGTTTAGTGTTTAGAGGAGTTTTGTATCGAATCCTTTCCTTCCGCTCGGCTATCTCTACAATATATACAAATGTATATATGTATCAGCGGTTCTCTATAGTGGGTCGTGCCTTGCTGGGTTGTATGCAGGAACTTGTGGGCTGGGTTGGGCCTAGCTTGGTTACTCGGGTGGGGTTGGGCTGATGTGGAAACAATGAACCTCCTTTGGTTGCTTAGTCAGAGAAACAACAAATATAAGGATGAGATAAAAGCACAAGCAGACAGTTTTTCCCAGTCCCATCTCATCAACAAGAATCACATTCTTAGACTTAAGCAAGCATTTGCGTAACCTCTTTAAAGCCTCTAGCTGATGTGGAAACAGGGCTAGGCTGGGCTTGGTTAAACGCTGTGCGGGGGGGAGGGAGAGGGTTAGTTCGGGCTGTTGGTTAGGCTGGGATTCCTTTGAATTCATATTTCTTATTATTTATATATATACTCTATATTTTTTTTATATCTATATACTCTTATTATTTATATATATATATCTATATACACTCACACACACACACACACACATATATATATATATATATACACTCACTCACACACACACACACACACACACACACACACACACACACACACATATAATATATATATATATATATATGTAGGCGTATATGTGTGTATTTTTTTTTTTTTTTTTTTCATATAATATATATATATATATATGTAGGCGTATATGTAGGCGTATATATATATATATGTAGGCGTATATATATATATATGTAGGCGTATATATGTAGGCGTATATGTAGGCGTATATGTGTGTATATGTAGGCGTATATGTGTGTATATATATATATATATATATATATATATATATATATATATATATATATATATATATATATATATATATATATATATATATATAAACATTCGCATACATTTATATATTTATACATACACAAAAATACATAAAAAAAATACATACACAAACATTTTATATTTATTTATATCTATGTATCCAAAATTATATATATCTATCTATACATATATACGTATACTTATATGCGTACATATACATATATACGAAAATTTATATATATACACATACATGTATACATTCAAACATAAGGAATAAAATATGCTAAATACAATTTATAATAGAAATACCATATACTTAAGTCTATATACTAAAATTCACATAAATCAAATACAATAATATTTTATATATATAAAAGCCTATTTTTCCATATACCATAAATACGCTTATATATATATATATATATATATATATATATATATATAACCTAGATAATTCCTATAAAGTCCAACATATTTGTTAACGACAATTATTTACTATATTATCAACAAAACATTATTTAGTATTAAGAAATTATAATATACATAAATACAACCACCTTTGTGAACTAGGCTATCGGGTCACTAAATTAGAATAGTGATATGACATACGTCTAAATGGATGCCTTTGGTCTCACTACGAGCCTACACGGGATTGGGTTGGATTCGGGTCAGTTTGGTGCGACCGAGTCTTCTAAAATCAATAATCTAAATATTAAATAATTAAAATGTCTTTAGAGGTTAAGTCGCAACTTGACCTGATTTTCCTAGTTTGGGCATCACTATGGCTCGGCCTTCCCTACCAGGGCTAGTACACTAATCAAAGCACACCACTGCACTAGTCGTGCCATGATTCCTAGTCGTCTTGTACTCCAAAACTCATTTGTGGTTAAAGTCATCAATCGTAATAATTAACTAAATAAACATTTATAAAATTCTAGAATCACTATTTAAATCAAATAAATAATAAAAATAATTTGAAAAAAAAATTCTCCGGGAAGGGAAGCTACAAATCTACCCATCTTAAAAATAATTTCGTCCTCGAAATTCCAATTCATGACTATTTCTTAAAATTCAACGTCTACTATTAGCTTAATCTCCTATTTTTATTTCCTCAAAAATAGTTTATAGTCTCCTCCTAATCATTTTGTAACTACGAAGCCTCGAGGACTTCTACCCACCTTTGGCATACTACTCCTCAAAATACGGTCACTAAAGTCTTATGGTCCTTTAACTAGTTGCTAACAATTCTACCAGCAGATATCTAGGCATATGACATCTATAATCCCTTATATCTATAAACAACCAAGCATTCAATAGTCAAGCAATATTATACTATAATTTAAGGATTTCTGATGAATTCTGGACAGCACGATTATTCGTCACCCCGAAATAGGAAGGGACGAGAATCAATGGTACGGAAAGCAAGGAGGTATAATCGAGAGCAAATATGAAATTTCAAGAACGTAGAGAAATTTCTAGGGGAATTTTCAAGGCAGAATGGATTGAGATTTCTAAAGGTTTTGTCAGATGCGCAGGCTTGTATCAGTACAGTTACTTAACCGATACGATATGCTCTGACCTGCATGGGCCACCACAAAAATTTGTTATGACCCGTACCCGCTTTTCGGATGTAAGCTCGTGAGCAAGCCAGCTACCTATCGAGCGGACTCCAGCCCGAATCGAGTACGTATAAGCTGTCGAGGTCATAAGTATCATATCTAATCTAAACTGTATCTCAATCCACAAGAACCAAATAAAACAAGAATGAACAATTATGGGTCATGGTCTGCAGCCCATTATCATATTGTCCGATTAGACTCCAAGAATGATATGAGTCCATAAAATAGCAGAATATAACATGGTACTAAATATAAAGCACGAAAGGATAATAAAGAAATATCACAAGCAAATACCTGTATCATGCATCGCAATCCTCTACCATCGAGCTCTACTAACTAACTCTACGCAGTCGCTAAACCTGAAGAGATCATCAGGTCCTCAGAGGACTAACAAGATACATAATATACAAGCCAACATGTAACAGTAGAAATATGCAAGAAGTAAGGAACAATCACGGACATCCAACGAGACAAAATGGACCAAGACACAAGATCTAAACCCAAGGATCCTAAAACACTGGCACGCCATACTAGAAATGGCTAATAGGTCAAGGCTATAGACTGCAGTCAAGGCAAGTACTCACAATCTATAATGTCTCAATCGTAGTCAAGGCAAGTACTCACGACCAAGACAGTAGCCAATCCTAGTATAAAATCCTATAGACCGTAGTCAAGGTAAGTACTCACAATCTATAGAATGTCAAAGTCGAGTCCTACTCAAGTCAAGTCAAGTTATAATCAAGTCGAGGGAATCGTGGTGTAGGACTAGACGACTTTATCAAGGAACACATATAAAACTAACACAGTGTAACAGATAGAAATATCATAACAGAGATTAGTAAGAATGTGTAGGCAACTAGAAACATATAAAGTAAAACTATAACAAGACGAGTGTACTAGACATGGAATAAAGCAATCATGAATATAAGAAAAAGAACCACAGCGAGATGATGAACATGCATATAAATTATACTGTATAAGTTGGCAAGGTATACTTGCCTGGGGGTTCCACGGAGAACCAACAATGTATCGCCAATCACAAGTCAGAAAGTCCAAGTCATCACAACTGTCTCCGAAAGCTGAAATAAACATTACCAATATTCTCAGAATAGTCAAATTAGCTAGGATTGTCTGTCCTTAAGTCCAATTCTGGACACAGGGGCAAAATGGTAATTTTGGGCAAAAATGATGTCCGCCGTTGGACCCGTTTTGTACCGAAAAGCGTGCCAGAGTCAGTGGTCTCTAAAGTCGTCAAACTATATGTCTACAGATTCAGTTTTCTGATACGAACCCAACCGTACGTCCAAAGTTGGATTTCGGCGGGCCGTGCACAAAATTGCCCGTTGAGTGGGACTATGGGCCCGCAAAACGGCGATCCAATCGACTGTCTCAGAATCGGACCAAACTTGGCATACAGGACCAAAAAAATGATACGGTCCTGTTGGCACAAGTTTCATCTCGATCTGACGAGCGTGCACAAAGTAATTAAGAAACTTGCATAGAGGCCGATACGGTGAATTTCGACGGATACGCATCAAATTCGTCGCCCACACGCGACCAATTTGAATTCCGTCAAAGCCCACACGACCACGAAGCCGTTAGCACCTTTCGATTCTTTCGGTTGGTGACCAAGTCGCCCGGATTGGTGGGACGCACGTCGTATCGGAAGATTTTTCCTATTTTCTTTATTTTGAAAACAGATTTTTGTTGAACTTTGAAAGTTGATTTCTTTGCACATAGTTGATAAAATTTGAAACTACAAATTAGGTTATGAAGCCCTACATGTTGTCTTCAACACTGTTCAGAGGGTTTACCAAAATGGTCGCTGGATTGATCGGGATTGATCCTCTAACATGGGTTCAAGGACTGTCAAATATTCTGTTTTCGAGAAGCTTTTCGGGAACTTCGCGTCGAATATTTTTCGACACCGCATCATTACGGCACGATGTAATTATATGGGTTCCTAGAGGGTTATAGGCTAGCCCTAAAAATTTACGAAATCAAAAACAATGGAGTATACGTGAAGAAGTTCGATTGAGAGGTACCGCCACTGCTGCAACTGCTGCTGTTGTGTGATTCAATTCCCCGCGCGCGCGTACTGCATCCGCACGGCCTCGGTTGTGCGCGGCGGTGGCGTCGGCGGTGGGTGGCTGCGCATACACCCCTAAACGGGCGTGCGAGGGTGGCGACGCGATTAGTTTAGGGTTTAGATGATTTTTGTATCGAATCCTTTCCTTCCGCTCGACTCTCTCTACAATATATACAAATGTATATATGTATCAGCGGTTCTCTACAGTGGGTCGAGCCTTGCTGGGTTGTATGCAGGAACTTGTGGGCTGGGCTGGGCCTGGCTCGGTTACTCGGGTGGGGTTGGGCTGATGTGGAAACAGTGAACCTCCTTGAACCTCCTTTGGTTGCTCAGTCAGAGAAACAACAAATATAAGGATGAGATAAAAGCACGAGCAGACACAGTTTTTCCCAGTCCCATCTCATCAACAAGAATCACATTCTTAGACTTAAGCCAGCATTTGCTTAACCAGTTTAAAGCCTCTAGCTGATGTGGAAACAGGGCTAGGCTGGGCTGGGTTAAACGCTGTGGGGGGGGTTAGTTCGGGCTGCTGGTTAGGCTGGGATTCCTTTGAATTTCTATTTCTTATTATTTATATATATACTCTATATATATATATCTATATACACTCACACATATATATATGTATATATATATATACACACATATACGCCTACATAATATATATATATATACATTCGCATACATTTATATATTTATACATACACAAACATTTCTATATTTATTTATATCTATGTATCCAAAATTATATATATCTTTCTATACATATATACGTATATTTATATGCGTACATATACATATATACAAAAATTTATATATATATACACATACATGTATACATTCAAACATAAGGAATAAAATATGCTAAATACAATTTATATTAGAAATACCATATACTTAAGTCTATATACTAAAATTCACATAAATCAAATACAATAATATTTTATATATATAAAAGCCTATTTTGCCATATACCATAAATACGCTTCTATATATATATATATATACAAGTATAAATATAACCTAGATAATTCCTATAAAGTCCAACATATTTGTTAAGGACAATTATTTACTATATTATCAACAAAACATTATTTAGTATTAAGAAATAATAATATACATAAATACAACCATCTTTGTGAACTCGGCTATCGAGTCACTAAATTATAATAGTGATATGACATACGTCTAAATGGACGCCTTTGGTCTCACTACGAGCCTACACAGGATTGGGTTGGGTTCGGGTCAGTTTAGTGCGACCGAGTCTTCTAAAATCAATAATCTAAATATTAAATAATTAAAACATCTTTAGAGGTTAAGTTGCAACTTGACCTAATTTTCCTAGTTTGGGCATCACTATGGCTCGGCCTTCCCTACCAGGGCTAATACACTAATCAAAGCACGCCACTGCACTAGCCGTGTCATGATTCCTAGTCGTCTTGTACTTCAAAACTCATCTGTGGTTAAAGTCATCTATCGTAATAATTAACTAAATAAACATTTATAAAATTCTAGAATCACTATTTAAATCAAATAAATAATAAAAATAATTTGAAAAAAAATTCTCTGGGAAGGGAAGCTACATGTCGCTTAGGGCCATTACTCCCCGGGGGATTCGACATGTGAGGGTGAGGATGAGATTAGATCTCAATATCCGCACTTGTTCGACTCAGAAGCTATATTCAATTCTTATGCCTTCCTACCTTAAAATTCGTGCTTAGTTAGCACCATATGGTAGGTAATTTATTCTTGTTGCCTGATTGGTTGATGTGATTGTATGTGTAGTTAGGCTTGAAGTTAATATCTTGCTTGTCTTAATTTCTCTATCATGTCTTGGTTGAAATTTTGAGGACAAAATTTTTTTAAGGAGGGTAGAGATATCACCCCCCATTCTCGATAGACGTATTTTTCCTGCATGGATCTTGAATATGTTTTATGGTATCTGTAACATGTGCACCTGATCGTGGCATGAAACAATGTCTCATCACAGAGTAGTGCGTCATCCCTTGTACTTGTTTCGTTGTAGATGTAGATGAATGCTTCGATGATGGAATACTGGATCGTATCATGATTCAGATTTTAATTAATTATTTAATAATGTGGCATGATCTTCAGAATAGAATAGTAAAGTTAGGGCTCAAGTTTAGTGGAGCCACCATCCCCTTTCCTATAAATAATCTCTCCCATTCTCTCTCCTCATTTTACTCTTATTTACTTCTTCCAGCCAACCCATAGGCAAGTACATCTTGCACTAATAGAGAGACCACTTGTCATTTTGTTTTTTTTAATTTTTTACATATTATTAGCCTATATTATGAGTCTAAACTTTTTCTACATGTTTATATCTTAGAGTTTTGGATTTGATGGCTAGTTTAGTGTAGATCTAAGTTTAAAAGTTAGAATTTTATGGGGTTTTTATGGAAATGGTCTATTAAAAGTTCTTATTTTTTGAAAGCTAGTTGTTTCATGTTGTAGAGAATTCATTTTCGTGCGGTTTTGGCTTTTATTTCGCTTGATTCCAAGTTCAGAGTAGGAAGTTATTGCTATGGCAAGTTTTGAAAAAACTCCATGGCCAAACTTGATGTTCGGGCCGACGACCCTCCATGCGCGCAGTAGGCCATGTGACAGAAATGCTAAGTAGCCATGAAAACTATCGCATGAATCCTGACAACATGTGCAGAAAGTGCATGCTTGTTTTCTATGCGCCTATGGTTGCTATGTGTCTATGGCCATTATGCGTCTACGTTTACTATGCGCCTAAGGTTACTATGCTCCTATGGTTGCTATGCGCCTAAGGTCACTATGTGCTTGTGGCTGCTATGCACCTGCTAATGGCTATGCTCTGGCAATGTCATACGCCTGTTGTTCATGCGTCTGTATGTCCCTGTGCCAGCTTTCTGTCTGAACCTGGCCACCCTATGCGCAATCTGCGACCCATGCGTCTATTTCTGTTGGATTTATATTTTGCTACTATCCGTTAACGATTTGATTACTTGTCCTGAGCCTAGTATATTATGAGTAGCTTAGCCTATGCGACC
This sequence comes from Iris pallida, assembly GCA_029216955.1. Taxonomy (NCBI): domain Eukaryota; kingdom Viridiplantae; phylum Streptophyta; class Magnoliopsida; order Asparagales; family Iridaceae; genus Iris; species Iris pallida. The sequence goes on from JANAVB010039220.1 coordinate 3,798,968, forward strand.
CATGCGCCTATGCATTCCTATGCGTCTATGGGACCTAAGTGCTAAGAGATTTCTATGTGACAACTTGGCTTGACCGTGTTTCTAACATGATTACCTGTATAAGTGCTGGAATATTCTACGTGTGTACTGAGGTATAATTCTATGTGTGCACTAAGGTGCTATACTATGTGCTATACGATCCTACGTGTTAAACGTAAGTACATTCATATTCCCAGCGCAGTCTTGATAATTAGTCAGTAATATTGGTGTAGTATGATGATTACTTGATTTATGCATTACACTAAGAGTAGATCCATATTTGGGACTCTATGAGTCGATGTGGATTTATACTTAGGGTACCCGTACCAAGTTTCGACATCTAGGAGGATGATCATGTGACCACGGCATGTGATTACAAACCAACTTAGTTTTATCTTAGGCAACTCAACTGGGTAGAAGCATTGGGAGGGAAAGGAATCTCGAGATCGTGTATTACCAGCCGCTGTCGGACAATATTCAACCACGAATACTGTATATTCAACCGCAGCAGTGGAGTGCAGTATCTGACTATGTGTGCCAAGCTAGTACCTCCCTATAGAAGGGCTGGAACTACTATTGATCGGTTTAGCGCGGTAGCCTTACCAGGGATCAGTGCAATCTACATGCTATGTGTTTTACGATATTATTAGTTTAGCTAGCCTGCTTGGATATGACACGATCTGTGGATTCCTATATATATAAGCATTACTGGGATAACCCAGACACATTATAGTAAGACGTATGATAGAATTGGCTGCCTGTAAAATGACTTCCTTGTGATCTGTTTCTTCTGTTAGTAGCTGAAAACCATGGACTATCGTGGTGCGTGGTCCAACCCATGTCCTTATTTGGTTGTTGGGTTGGGCTATTGTGCTGCGATAGGCTGTGGACCTAATTTGTCAAGCAGAAGCCTTTAACCTGACCACAATTATAGGGTATAATCTATCTCGACGTACTTCGACACTCCTTGTCCTTGTTTGATTGTAAGTTTATCGCATTGCCTCATTGGTAAATTATAGACTATGATCCTTGGCCAAGACTTATTTATTGCTTGGGTTTTTGTCTCATTCATATGTGCTCCCTTGTGGTACTTATTATTCGGGGCTGACCTCGCTGGTTTTGTTTGGCCAGATCTCGTAGCAGAAACTGCGAATCCCACTTTTCTTCCCGACAATGGTGCATACTAGGAGCATGGTTGTCGGAGGACTTTTTACGACCCGCACACTATTGCCTTAAGGCACCGTGTCGTCGGACCAAGGGCATACAAATAGATATAGTATATAAGCACACAAGCTCTACTATAGAGACGAAGGTATACGAGTAGTACCATCCATATCCCTATATAAAAATGAGGATATTCGAGTAGCAATATATATATATATATATATATATATATATATATATATATATATATATATATAGTTCTCCCCATCTACTGTCTAGAATCGAGCAAGTCAAGTCAAGTCAACTCTATCTATAAACTAGAATACAAATGTGTCTATCAATCTAATGTGAAGTCAACACCATGAGTACTCATGTAACCTTGTAATATGAATATGCCTCTGTTACGTGGTCCATCATGTCAATGGACACGATACAATATAATGCAATGCCTAGAATTGATACTCGATGTCACAATTGATATCGACACCCACATTCAAAATAGACACTAAGTACCGACAATCCTACGTCATGTTAATGCTAACAAAGTAAACAACAAGAAAAGAAAAGAACTAGGCCTGTCAATGGTAGACCAAAAATCCGTATGCGATCCATATTCGAACCGAAAATATCCGAAATTTCGGATACGGATACGGATTCGGATATCATATCGGATATTTATCGGATATCGGATGCGGATACGGTAAGTGTCATATCCGAACCAATAATATCCGAACCAATAATATTTAAATTATTTAATAAATTTAAAATAATATTTACTACAAATTATGTTTTTCAGCCAAAACTTATTGGAATGTGTAGATACTTCAAACTATGTTTTTCAGCCACTCTAAGTGGTTTAGATCGGAACCATAGGGTTCAACTTAAATTTCCAACAACATATATACTATAATATATTTGTCATATCATATCTAAAGAGTTAAAATGTTTTGGTTGTCACCTTGCAAGCGGCTGAAAAACATAGTTGGAAGTATCTACCCGATCTAAACCAACAAGGTGACAACCAAAACGTTTTAACTCTTTTTTCCCTTCCCTTTATTTAATTTTTTTTAGTAATCTTATTGGTTCGGATATTATCCGATATCCGTTAAAATTATTGGTAACGGATACGGTAGCCAAAAATTATATTCGATCAGATATCGGATAGTTATCGGATATATCCGATAGTTAATGGTTCGGATATGGTAATGCCAATATCCGACCAATAAGCTACCATTGACAGGCCTAAAAAGAACAATATGTATTAAAGATAAGGTACACTTGCTTGTAACCTCTGTCTATGCGTCTGTCTGACCAACTCCAAAGTCCTTGCTACTTCAATCACGTCCACCAAATTATAGGAAAGGTCGAATTGGTCCAGGAGTGGCTAAAAATTGGCTCACAATAGAACTGGTCTGTTCTGGACACCTTTTTATAGAACAAATGCCCCGACCAAACCGTTTGGAACTACTGGAACGAATTTAGACTTGGATCCCGAACATCGGTTGCATGTAGTATTATTTTGGTATACTATAAGGGATTGTAAACGTATGGGGGTTGATACGATTTTAGAGGGTTATCTTTGCAACGAATATTCATGGAGCATCACGGGAGGTCGGGAAGGGTTCAAAACTATCGTTACACCACAAGATAATATCGGCTAAATAGGCTGGAAGGGAATTTTGGGATTGTTGTTGTATGCTCACGATTTTGGGGGTTTGGGGAGTAGGTGGTGACCAAAAATAGGGAAGAATATGTAAGTGATTGAGGGTTTATATGTTAGGGTTCATGCTGCTCTTGTTTGTATTGATTTGGTTGAGGTTTGGGGCTCCAATCTCCAAAGATACAAGGGTTTATTGAATGTGGCTGCTATTAAATGCCCAAAAATTAATTAAATATGTCGCTAATTGATTTTAACAACCATACGTAGGCTCCACTAAGTTAGATTGACTAGGTTACGGTCCAAATAATTATTTGAATTGATTTGAACACCAAAAGGCTATAAATAGGTCTTTTGTGCCATTTGAAAATAAGTAGCACATGGGAACTCTATTGTGTGGCACACCATTGGCATTTGTATAGTAGGCTCAAAATAAGTCAAAACCATATATTAGGTCGATTAGGTTGGATCAAAATCGAGTCCCAAAATAAAATTGAAAGTTTGGTCAAAAATTACGGTAGGTGTGAATTGGACTAAGTTGACCTGAAAGTTGTACGATGTCAAAAGAATATAAAAAAATAAGTTTGAGTGGTACATAATATATCAAAATAAAGATAAACTTGTTTATTTCAAAACTTATGAAGGACATTTTGAAAAAAATCCAAAAGAAGTGTCAAGGTATTGGTGGATCGAGAATCCTATCAGGTTTTATCCTAGTGCATGCTCGTTTGGTACAGTAACGTAATCGAGACAATATGTTCTGACCTGCACGGGCCACCATAAAAACATGTAATACCCTAGTAACAAAATACATAGGACTAGGTTACGTAAACATGCCAGCTACCTATCAAGTGGACTCCAGGCTAGCTCGAATAAGTATATGATGTCTATATCAGGTGGTTATATCTCTATATTACTATTATAATTCTATATCTCAATCCATTAGAAATGAATCCTTCGTTGTAAGACCAAGTGTACTAATGTTGGTCAGGCATTAACATACTGGATCCTATAAGCAAACAAGAATAGACAATATATAATAAAGTGGACCAGACTCTACTAAAATCGTCTGAACAAGCTCATAGAAAAGAATAAAGCTTGTAAAACTAGGTCATATCAGCAGAATAAAGTAATAGAATAATTATAATGTCGGATGAATATAATGAAGAAATCAACCAAAAACATGTACACCTAAAATCTAGAAGAATAATCACCAACTATCCTTCTATCTACAATAGCAGCTTAGCAAAACTTGGAGAAATCACCAGGTTCTCAAGGTACATAGAAAGATACATAATATACAAGCATACTGTACAGTTTATGTAACATGCATAAAATATACAAAAAAGACTATAAAATAATAATAAGAAGAATAATGAGTGTACAAGGTAAGGTAATAAGAGACAGATAATTAATCACATGTCATAGTACTGTGATGCTAAGAGTGGCTAATAAAATAATCATATGACCGCAGTCATGTGTGGTCCCAACAGTCCTATAAAGAGTAGTCCTGTGTGGAGCTCCCTTTCTATAGTAAATCTCTATCGTAGCACATGCATGATACTCCCTAGTCGAGAGTAGTCAAATAACCAATCATATATCAAACAAGGGTCAAGTCAAGTCAAATGATCAAGTCGAGTCAAGTCGGGTCAAGTCAAGCTCTCACTCAATACGATGATCTATACAAATGAAGTATAACAATAAGTACCAGTGTAGTAAACATGTACAAGGGCATAGACAAGTAAACAGAGTATAGAAACTAATAACACGAAAAGTAACAATAGTGGATAAGCATGCATAGATAAACTGTACATATTGGCAAGGTATACTTGCCTGGGCTCCTGAGAAAGAAAGCTGTGAACCTGATCATGAACCCAAAGTATCAATGTCCCGAGAACCTAAATTAAAATACTAATTAATCAATTATTAATCTAGAATTTAATACACATGCAAATTACATTTACTTATACATTTATATATATAATATATTGACTAAAATAACCAACAAGGCAAACTAGTTACTAAAGGTAGGCTCTAATTTATTAAATATAATTTAAGGTGAGTCACCTAACCCTCAGATCTTATAATCAACGAAACTCAAATAATTGTATAAAATAAATTACATATGTCTACTAGTCCCTCATCTAGGCATAGTTTCTAAGTGTTGCTCCTATAAGGTCTTCCTTGCATAAGTGTGACTTTGAAACATTTCTAAAGGTCTTCTAGTAATAAGGTCATGTTATGCCAATTAACATTAGAGTTTATACTCAAAATTTATAACTTAACTAACTTACATAAGTAAACAAACCTATATGTCATAAATGATAACTTTGGGTAAGGCTTTGGATGTACAACTATAATATTTTTTGTAGACATCCAAACTATAGTTATCAACTCAACCTATAGTCTAGCCCTAAAATAAAATGATAAATTATAATATTAACATTTAAAAATTAGAAACTACTATTTTATAAAATAATTATTTAAATCATATTTATCTAAAATTGAATGCCACTATTCTAGCTAAATCAACATGTCGATTCTAGGTCGCATCGGATACAAATTCTAAGTTAAATTTGTACCAACCTATATACCCTTAAAATTCATTTAAAGAATATATATTTTCTTTAAAATTCATTTAAAGAATATATATATATATATATATATATATATATATATATATATATATATTGAAAGAAGGTAATTGTGGCGATATCTCCCATCGGGAATCGATATCGTGACCATTCGGGCCGCATGAATCTCTCTTAACCACTAGGCTAGAGTTCATTATATATATATATATATATATATATATATATATATATATATAAATATAATATATTATATATATATATATATATAATATATTATATATAATCTTGCCACAATTACCTTCTTTCATATATTATAGATATATATATATATATATATATATATATATATATATTATATTATATATATATATATATAATATATATATTAAAAAAAATATATATATATATACATATATATATATATATATATATATATATTATATATCTAGATATTATTATCTATATATATATATACATCTATATATATATATAATATATATATATATATTATATATGATAAAAAAATATATATATATAAAACTAAAGGGTCAGGATATCGATTCCCGATGGGAGATATCGCCACAATTACCTTCTTTCAATATATAAAATATATATATATATAATATATTAATATATAATCTTATAGATATATATCTATATATATATATATATAATATATTATATATAAGAAAAAAATAAAAAAAAATAAATAAATATATATATATTTATTTATTTTTTCTTATATATATATATATATATATTCTATATATATATTTATATATATATATAATATATTATCTATATATAATATATAATATATATATATATATATATATTTATATAAAAAAAAAAAAAAAAAAAATATATATATATATAATTTATATATATATATATATATATATATATATATATATATATATATAATATATATATATATATATATATATAATTTTAAGGATATTTTCAAGGGGAAATGTGGGCACTAAACTATATAAATTCGGTTTCCAAAGATCTAACATAGCCCTTTCTAGGTTCCAAACTACATGTTCGGTGTCACGTATGTAAGCCTAAAATATATAAAATTACAAACAAAAATAATTAGTAATTAAATGGGTTTCAACTAATAAAACTAATATTAAACATGTATCATAAATTAGGCATAGTTCTAGGGCCATACTACATACAATTCTAACCGAAAGTAGACAAATTCCATTCTCAACATGTCAAAAACTAAGTTCAGAATTCAGAATTTTACATGCTGAGTTTAGGACTTAAAAATCAGATTTAATATGTCAAAAGTCATGATTTCAAGAGCTTAACACATGGGTTAATGGGTCCTCAGGTTGTACGAAAAATTTGATGAAGTGAACATGCATAGTTTGTGCTCAAACAACATGTATTTGACGTGTGACAAATCTAAATTCAGATTTTTTTTTTTTTTGTATGCTGAATTTGAGCTCCATAAATCATATTAATCATGCAAAAAATAATTTTTTACATAATCTAATACTTAGGTTATTGAGTTCCTAGGTTTGTCACCAAATTTGGCATGGTACATATGCATATATTGTTCACAACAACACAAAAGTGTCACACAATAATCTAAATTCAGCACTTCGTATTCATCATAAATTCCATAGTAAAATAGGTTTTTAGTTAGGTGATTAAGGTTTCTACGTATGTTACGCCATGCCAAGGAAGTCCTAAAACTAGTTTACAAATTTTGGGGACGAAATGGAAGGGGTACTAACTTGGAAAGTGGTCAAATTCCTATGAATCCTAATGGAAATGAAGATTCTCGGGACCACGGATTGGTGTGCGTATTGATCGATAGAAAGTTAACAATTCTAAAACGTGTTCTAATCCTTCATAGGCGAAAACTAGGATTCACGAATTATACCTACGATGAGAAGAAGACGACAGTTTCCAGCAACCTCGAGCAGTCAGCGATCCCAAGACCTTATGCACGTATTCCTTCCTTGGGTTGGACGTCGTGTGGTCGATGATCTCCCAACCTTTTTTCCTTTGGCTGTCCTTTCTTTCTCTTCTCTCATGATGAACGAATTAGAGAAAGTTACTCTTCTTAGGATGCATATGACGGCCAGAGAATAGAGGGTATATATAGGCTATAGTAGGGACCATGAGGAGAAATTAGGTTTAGGTCTTCTAACGGGTCTAGGTATCCCGTGTTCAGCCCGAACACACAACCAAGGCCTGTTAACAATAGCTCGGTCCACTAAAGAGCTACTGTTACACTACCTTCCTAATCTTAAATTACGTTTATGGTCACCTTCTTACTATATGCTTGTTTGTCTCCCCATGTTAAGATATCGAATGTCCGTCAATCAAAATAAGTTACTGACAACTACATTAATCGACAACTTTTATCCTTAAGTAGTACCACTCAATTTTATTTATTATGTCGGATATAATCCACCTACAGGATTTATATGACAATCCTTATGAGTTCCTTAAGGGGACATCATTAATCCGATACATCGGGACATAGATTCCTTTTATAATCAACAATCTATCATACACATAATGCCATTACCCAATTCATAGAGGTTATTGACTCATTATGAATCTCACTTTTTTATGAATCAAAGTAATGCATACTATACATACATGTCTGTTATTATATCTGGATTAAGAGTACAAGCATCCATAATAACAGAGGTATTTGTTCTCTTATGTAGTCGGTACAAAGAGAACAACCTCATGTGGTCCTGTTCAATACATAGAAAGTGCACTAGTATAAACCTATAGTCAAGATAGACTAATACCAGATTATACTACAACCTTACCAATAGTTTGTCCAAATCCATCTAGATTGTGAGCCATTTATATATTCTTTAAGGGACTGATAATATGATCTTCTGTGTGTCACCACATACCATATTATCTACAATATAGAATATCAGACATTTGTATTAACATATAACCAATATAAAATGCCAACATTTGCCCATATGATTTTTATTCAAAAATAATAGGAAAATATAGTTAATACAAAAGGGATGCTTTTAGTATATAACCCTAACAAATCCAACCAATAACAAATTTTGTCCACCCGAGTATTGATAGGTGTTCAGAGAGGATAATAGTGTCTCCATTACTTGAAACTCCTTCCCAAGTAAGGTATGATACTAGACTACCATCTATGATCATTCTTCGATGGCTACACCTTCCTAATTGGTCGCCGGAAGCCTCCGAAGTCAAAGAAGCTTTCAACCTGAATGCACTGCTGAATCCGCCAATTTGTGGACAAGTTTGTTGAGAAAAATAGAGTAGAATAGAGTAGAAAATGAATGATAGAGGTAGTATAGAAAGAATTGTGGGGGAGTGGCACCTTAAATTAAGGAGGGTTTGGAGTAGTGGATTGGTAGTTTTATGAACTACCATGGAGTGGGAAGCCTCCCAAAATCGAGAGCATGTATAGGGCTGTCCACATTTTAATGGCTGATATCCACATGTTTTTTAGGTGTCCTATTTCAGTCTAAGAACACTAGGTTGGGGTTTGCTAAGTCCATTATAAGTTAGAGTTGGGTTGGTGAACATTTGATTCACTTCTATGAGCTAAAACTATGCATATACACCACCTACATCACATGGGATGTCATAATTTATATGTTGCTGTACTTAATTGTTTGTGTGCCTTAAATTGAGTCTAATGCCTCTATGTTGAGGTTAACTAACCCCCTTTTCAGTTAGGTTTGGTTCAGTGTACATTTGGTTGATTTATTTGGGCGAAAACCTAACACATACACCACCCAATCACCAATAATAACATGTGGATTGACCTATAAGTATGCTGATGTCCACTAACCATTTGAGTCAAATAACTTGGCCTAATTCCACTATGATTTATCTAACTAAGTCTCCTATTTGTTAGGATCGAATTGGTATACTATTGGGCACTTGGGTTGAGCTATTTTGATGCACCGGCAGACTAATATAGCTCACTAGACCAATTTTTCTAGAAAAATGTCCTTGTATTTTATAGGTGTTTACAGTGTTGTAGGGATCCATTTGAGAGGGACATAAATAGTAAAAGTCTAGAGGAGCTCGACTAGGTCACGAATACTAATTTTGTTGGAAGAAACTATCTAGTGTTGTGCTACCAATCTCAAAGCTACAAGAATGGATATAAAATACCAATATACAAAAATATATATCAAATAATTATTATTAATTAAATTAAATAACCAAAACCCTATATAATTTTAGTGGGTCTTACAAGGACGTTTCAAAATATTAGCATTTTTTGTGCTCTAAAAATCAAAGCTACGAAAAAGTACATATATAGTCATAATTAAAAGTAAAATATAATTTAATAAATAAAAATTATATAAAATAAATAAATAATTTTGAGTTGTTTTGAGATACTATCATTTAGTAGTCTTTATTATTTTCTTTTAGTTATAGAATTATGTGTTATCCTATCGTGCTTAGACTGTGATTGAGTTATATTATTTCTATACTTATCCTCCGTTCGGAGTTGGGATCTAAGATAATTACATTATATAATTGTGTGAGTTGGTTTAGATAGTGACCTAGAACAGCGTTCTACCGCCGTTTTTGCGGTGTAGGCTGGGCGTTGTTACGCACTTGTACCCTTACACTGGGTACGGGTCGTGACACGTTTTTAGTGGTGGCCCATGCAGGTCAAGATTCACATTATTGTGATATCATGGTAGTACGACGACTTAGTTGTACTGCTATGAGCCTGCGATAGGAACTAAGAAATAGGCATTAGCGGAGAGGTACTCAATCACAGTTAGAAAAAATTCTGATCTAATTCGTACAATCTACACATTCTTACTGATAATTGCCTTCTTTTGAAATAACTGTCCTCCTTTGATTATATCGCTTCCTTCTCAGTAATTGATTCTTTGTTTGATCTGTCTTCAGGATGGTGGAGACACGATCGCAATGCTCTGGCCTAAGGGATACCACTGAGAGGTCTGCCACTTATCGTCCGACTCAGTAGGACCCTGGGACCGCAGTACCTCTTGTTCCAGCTCAGGTGGGAGCGTCTGTAACTTTGGGGGTGCTCCTCTACCGGTTTTGAGGACTACCCCAGGATTTCAGGGGATGCTACCACCACCGCCTCAGGGGACAGTTGATATGGCATAGTTCTTCGCCTTCATGCAGCAGATGATGGAAACTCAGCGGCGCCAGGCGGAGGATATGAGGCAGGGCATTGACAATGCCCATCAGCTAGCCATAGTAGCAGTGGATAAGGTGACTGCCCAGTCGCAAGGAGGGCAAATTCAGCCAAACCAGCTGAAGACATCAGGCATTCAGGAATTCCAGAAGATGCGTCCGCGAGACTTCAAGGGTACAGAGGGTATCCTTTATAAAGACGACTGGATCGAGCACATAAAGGAGATTTTTTTGCCTTACAGAGATACCAGCCCGGCTCCAGATAGAGGCAGCGGGCAGCCAGATGCAGGACCTTGCCCGTACATGCTACCAGACCGACCCCAGGGTTGGTACAGAGGGGCAGACTTGGGAGGCCTTCAAGAAGCTTTTCAAGGAGAAGTTCTTCCCCGATGCAACACTTGGTGCTTTGGAGACGCAGTTCAAGAACCTGGTTCAGGGGACCAGACAGTAGAAGAGTATGCTGGTAAGTTCTGTCGCCTGGACAGATTTATGGAGGACCTTAGCGAGGCAGCGAAGGCTAGGAGGTTCAAGAAGGGCTTGGTTAAGGAAGTCAAGTCCTTGATCAAGAGCAACAGAAATGCTACTTTTGAGGAGATTCTATTAGGAGCTATGGCAGGAGAGGATGACTTGGAGCTCAAGTCCAAGAGGAGTCGAGATGATTCATGAGGGGCCAGTGGGAGTAGAAAGCGTCCCTGT
>JANAVB010039220.1:3815265-3938163 GCA_029216955.1 Iris pallida
ATTACAGCAAAACATACCCTCTTCGCATACGAGTTCGTTTCACCAGCGACGGAGTTGTGTGCGCGACGAACGGAGTATTAAAAGTCAGCCCCTCGTCATCCACGGAGCAGTTTTCCCACTCAAGGTACCTTACTTTCCGACGACGTAACTTTTTACTCATAGCACCGATTTTCGATCCGTAAGATTTTCTGGAAAGTAGACTTGACCCTCTTCGAGATCCTCCAGATGGAATTTGGCATAACCATCTAGCTGGTTCGAAAAATCGAACCAAAATTAGCAAAAAATCTATTTTTCTGGACTGTTAAATTCAATTCTAAACGACAACTTGTCGGCCAATTTTCTTGCTGTGCAGTAAAGAATTGTAGAAACTAATTATAAACAGTAAAAGACAATATAACCGAGATCGCAACGTATCTTCTGGATCGTCGTTTCGATTAACGTGTAAAAAGTAAATTGATGTTAAATTTGAAGAAAAACCTGTGTTAATTTATATAAAATTTCTGAATTTTCTCGATACGGCATGCGTCCTGACAAACCGGGCGACGTGGTCGTGCGCTATACGCATCGAAAGGCGCATATGGACGTTGTCGACGTGTGGGAACTGACGGAACTCAGTTTCGTCGCGTGTGCGCGACGAAATCAGTCCGTATCCGTCAAGATACACCCATATCGCCAATTTGCAAACTTGATCCTAACTTCGTGTATAGTCGTCGATTCAAGACGAAACTTGCACCAACAGGTCCGAATCAAAATTCTGGTCCTGTGTGCCAAGTTTGGTTCGATTCTGAGAATGTCGAATTGGAACCTCTTTTTGGCGGGCTCGCGACCCACTCAAACGGACAATTTTGTACGCGGCTCATCGGAATCCAAAACTGGACATACCGTTGAGTTTGTCTCCTCAAACTGAATCTGTAGACATATAGTTTGACGACTTTAGAGACCATAGAGTTTGGCACATATTTCGGTGGAAAACGAGTCCAATGGCGGACATCGTTTTGACCCAAAATTACGATTTTGTCCCTGTTCCAGAATTAGACTTTTGGACAGGCATTTTCTAGGTATATCTTATACACCGAGTATGTTTTTGATGTTTGTTTCAGCGTCCGGAGTTGTTTGGAGATTGTGACGTTTCTTGGCTGACATTGTGATTTTTTTGACTTGCCACTTTGCACCATTAGGCAAGATACCTTGCCACCTTACTCTGTGATTTACACATTCTTATTTTCAGTTGTTATTTTCAGCATTTCTTATTTGTTATTATAAAACTGTGCGTCCAAGTCACACTTGGGTGCAAGCGACTCTATCGGTCGTTTTTTTGCTTTTATTTATCTCTCTTGCATCGACTTAGCCTAGTGACCACCCATTGTTGATGAGGTATTGGTATATCTCATAAGGCCTTGACACTTACTTTACCATATATTATGAGTCACATATAGGACACGTACTTGCGTAGTCGGCCGGCCACCGATACGTATGAGGCGTACGACGGTTAGGAGTAACTGCCAATAGAATTGCAAGCTAGTGGACTTGGCAGTTACTAGATGGTCATATGAGTTATGGATGTGACTCCATTAGGCATTGGGAGGGAAGAATAGTTTTTTGATGTATGGGCCACATTTACATACTGCTATTGTACCTGAAGCTCCGTTGAAGACGCAGGTTCACCCTATTGTACTGATTCCCTCTGACGTTCAGGGAACATTATGGATGTTTTCTTACTGATTCCCTCTGACATTCGCCAAACTTTATGGACGAATTGTACTGATTCTCGATGAGAGGGACGATGCCACTACTATACAGCCCGAGTGCCCATATGTGGAGGATTGTTCTTTACTGCATATTTACTATAGTACGGTTAGGTACCCTATTGCATGCATCCCTTATTTTCTATTATATATCACAGTTTATATGGCATGGTGTTTTCTTATCTTGTTACGTCCCTCTGAGGACCTGGTTATCTCTCCAGGATTAGACAATTTTCTACATGAGTACGGAGCGGGCATTGGATCCACCTTTTGTGGGCGACGAGGCATTTCCCTTTGACATTTAGCTCTATTATTATCTTAGAGTATTATTGAGACTATGTAGTGGACATCTTATGTTCTTTCCTTTACTTTCTATTTTACGGAGGTTGGACTCCAATCTTTGTGACTATTTTTTTCATAGCTGTTTGGAGTGGGTATGTCTACCCGGCTATCTTTTGATGCATTATTATTGGACTCTCGTTTCTTCTGTGTTGAGCTGTGATGAGATTAGATACTTATATTCTGGCCTGTGATTTTATTATATATATACAGCTTATGTACATATACAAGGATTTTATATATTGGAGTATTCTTCGTATATGTGCAGCTGGCATGTTGTATACTTGGTCCTAAGTATTTTGGGACTGGGGTGTTACATATTTTTGTGGTGGGCCATGCAGGTCAACAAAAATATTGTTGGGTTACATGACTGTGCCCAACAAGGCTGCATATAGGAATAGGAATAGTATCTCATCCAGAACTACTACTTCCCTTAACTTCCAATCTTTTCAAATTCCTTTGATTACTTGAATTACCTCATATCTAACTTCTCCTAATATCATCATATTCTTCCTCGTGCCAATAGTATGAATATAAGAAGCGAACACACTTCCACCTTGGCCATCATATTTGGTGATGCGGCCACCCAAAAGGAACAGAATCCTTTGATGACCCCGATGACGTCGTACTAGCCAGGACAGTCGCAGCCTACTACGACTCCGACGATGGTACACCATGAGACACAAGCATTCCCAGTCAGCCAGGCTGGACAGACCACTACCATGCCACCGGAAGGGAATGTACCACAGCCTCCACCACCACCATTCCCTCAGCAGTTTCTACCACAATCGGGACCTCAGATGCCTCCACCACCGACTGATAGGAGCCCTATTTCCCAGTTCATGTACGGCATGATGCAGGTTCAGTGGCAGCAGACTGAGCTGATGAGACAAACGATGATGGCAGCTTTGGCTAGACCTCCACCACTACCTCTAACACCGACACCAATACCTGCTCTGCATCCTTATGAAGGCTCAATCAAGAACTTTACAGATATGAACCCCAAGTCCTTCAGCGGTACTGAGAAGCCACTAGAGGTGGTAGCATGGCTTATTAGCATGAAGAAGCTACTGAAGGCATCCCAGTTGCCAGCACGTTATTGGATGACAGCAGTGGACCTACTTTTAGAAGATAATGCTCACCACTGGTGGAAGGCGGAAGAAAGGCAATTAGGCACTGGGATCACCTGGAAGCAGTTCTACGATCTTTTCTACAAAAGTTTCTTTTCCATTCATGTTCGAGACAGTCTCTACGATCAGTTCCTTCATCTGAAGCAAGAGAATATGACAGTTGATGAGTATGACTCAGAGTTCAATCACTTGAGTAGATTTGGTGCGGGATTGATTCCGACATAGTTAGAAAAGGCGAGAAGATTTCACCAGGGCTTACACCAGAGCTCAAGTCTTATACGACTACCCAGTCGCGAGTCTCCCATTCAGCTGCCTTGGAAGAAGCTCGTGCCTAGGAGATTCTTCGCAAGGAGCAGCAGCAAACTTCGAGACGCCATACACAAGCAGTCGCACCGGCTAGAGCTACGCAGGATGGACCTATCAGGAGGCCCACAGGACAGTACCAGCAGAGGCCCACACCATATCAGAAGCCCGTTTGCCATTACTGTAGGAAGGAAGGACATATCCAGAGAGATTGTCGGATACGTCATGGATGGTGCTTGAGGTGCGGATCCAGCCAGCATATGGTCAAGGATTATCCAGAGCAGCAGACGATAGTATATGCTCGACAGACCCCGAGGCCGACAACTCCTACACTCCCAGCACCCCGACCAGGACAACAGGTGTCTGGCCTTAAGCACCAACAGTAGGAGCTCCTCGCCCACCATTACCACCCCAGCCAGTACAGCACGACAGGACTAGAGTTCAGGACCCTGGCCAGAATTACGGACATGCCTTCTCGTTAGCAGTGGAGAATATAGAAACAGAAGGAGAAGTCGTAGCATGTATGATTTTAATTTTCATATTCCCTGTTATTATATCCATGCATCATAAGTTTAGCCAAGGCCAGAGAAAATTAGACAGTAGGATGATTGGATAAGCACGAACACCAGACACGGCTTAGATTCTTAAACCTCGAACTACTCGTGTTTTCATTCAATCATAAATCATGTGTACTAATATTTAGACTAGTCTGACTAAACACCGCTATTATAGCCTAAATTTTGTAAGCTTATCCTTATCGAGCTTGTTCACGACATATGTATATTGGGGACGCCCACTAATATATTGTCTAATCAGAATCAGTGTATGATGGTCTGATCAACCTTCGTACAGTTGGTTCACTTTTATTTGCTTATCCTACGTAGATTGAGATATAGATGGCTCTAGGATCTCATCCGCAACTGCCTTGACAACTTTATATGAAATGCCTCTAGAATCCCATATTCGTATTCGATCCTCTCTCCCTGGAACACTTATTGTTTTCGCATTTACAGATTTCAGAAAGTCAAATGCTCGTATTGAGGGAAGATAGACCCGTAATATCCTCTTCAGTTCATCATACCATCTATAGGCAGGAAAGATATTCATACAATCATTGACATCTATTGGAATCAAAGTACAATCTTCAAAACTTGACTCATATCTATCACATCTCGTATCCTAGTACATCGTGTAATATTCTTCCAGAAATTGAGGAATGACCTTCTGACTTGAACCATTCTAACTCCACTAAACCAAAGAGTGGTGTCTTTGTTACATTCTAGAAATGAATTACTGTAGGATATAGATCGTAGAGTCCCAGTAGAATTTAGAATGTACTAGGATTGCCTATTGATTAGAATAAGTAGTTTCTGTTAGAACGATAATTAGTGCCTCATGAACTCCCACTTTCTATTTAGAACATTTTTGGGTCCTCGACCGTGGCATTTAGATTCGGAGCACAAGACCAGTTGCTACCTTCCAACAAATTCCATCTGCAAGACCTATACGAGTCCAACTTCATGTAGACATATCATGTCCTACTAAAACACGTCCCCTTGTACTCTATTTTTATGATACGTTTTTTGAGCAAAAAAGGGCTAATTATGAACCTTACCGTAATACCGACGAACCTTTCGGCTTCAATTTGAGAACAAAACTCGACTCAAAACTTTCGACCCGATATATGGTTGTGATCTACTCGAAGCCCAATATGCATTTGCCCTAGAGTGATACTCAATTGAGACCCTATCTGCCACTTGTACACAAAGCCATGGAAGGCATATTTTTGACTTACGGCACCTATCTAACCAATATGATTCGAAACTAGCCCAACCTTTTGAGTTAGGACTTGTTCTAGGCTACCATAGCCTAGTAGAGATGGTATAAGTTGATCTTACGAAATTTTGCCCCACCCATGTAGCATAAATTCGAGATGGATTCATTCAATATGAAATCCCTGCACCTTTTAGCCCGTCTCAAAAGACTCATAACAACGTTTATCATGGATAGCCAACTTCTATAAGTAGGGTAGAGCCTTGAACCAAGAACACTTATCCTATAGAAATTAAGCCAATAGGGTTCCTTGTACAACTACCCTCATTTGTTCAAAAACCAAGGGACGACTTTCATGCGCTAGCCCCTTAAAAATTTTGCATTTGCATGAGACCCCCTTACCGTAGTTTTAATTTTGAGGACAAATTTTTTTTAAGTTGGGTAGGATATAAACCCCATAATTTATTAATTTATTTAATATTAATTTTGTGAAATTTTTGCTAAAATACATGTATGCATAATATTAGGAGTGTAATGCATAGTATGGGTGTAAGTTTATATGATATATTTATATATATGTATATATGTATATATGTATATATGTATGTGTGTATGTGTTGATTTACTAAGGTGTATATATTTATATATACATATATGTGGAAATATATGTGCATATAAATATATCTAATTATTGAATTATTAAAAAGAGTTTTTTTAATTAGAAATAATAAATAGAATAGAATTTAGTTATTAAATATAGTAATAATAGAAAATAGAAAATAGTTATTAAAAAAAAGAATAAGAAAAAAAAGGGAATGAAAAAAAATGAAAAAAAAGGAATGAAAAAGAAAAAGAAAAAGAAAAAGAAAAAGAAAAAGATTAAAGAAAGGAAAAGGAAAAGAAAAGAAAAGAAAAGGAAAAAGGAAAAAAAATATAAATAAAATATCAAACCCACCCACATAAGTGGGCGGGCCCCCCACCCTCTCCTTTTGCTTGCTCTGTACGCAGCAAGCAAGCGATTTTTTTTCGCGAGCAAGTGGGTCCACAACTATTTACAAAGTCTATTAGTATTAGGTTTTGTCCTAAGTTATTATAAATATAACTTCCTCCATAGACCTCAAAACCCTAGACTCCCGAAACAAAAATTGCAGCAAAACATACCCTCTTCGCGTACGAGTTCATTTCACTAGCGACGGAGTTGTGTGCGCGACGAACGGAGCATTGAAAGTCAGCCCCTCGTCATCCACGGAGTAGTTTTCCCACTCAAGGTACCTTACTTCCCGACGATGTAACTTTTTACTCGTAGCACCGATTTTCGATCCGTAATTTTTTCTGGAAAGTAGACTTCACCCTCTTCGAGATCCTCGAGATGAATTTCGACATAACCATCTAGCTAGTTCGAAAAATTGAACCGAAGTTAGCAAAAAATTTATTTTTCTGGACTGTTAAATTCAATTCTAGACGACAACTTGTCGACCAATTTTCTTGTTGTGCAGTAAAGAATTGTAGAAACTAATTACAAACAGTAAAAGATAATATAACCAAGATCGCAATGCATCTTCTGGATTGTCGTTTCGATTAACGTGTAAAAAGTAAATTGATGTTAAATTTGGAAAAAAACCTGTGTTAATTTATATAAAATTTTTAAATTTTCTCGATACGGCGTGCGCCCCGACAAACCGGGCGACTTGGTCGCACGCTATACACATCGAAAGGCGCGTATGGACGTTGCCGACGTGTGGGAACTGACGGAACTCAGTTTCGTCGCGTGTGCACGACAAAATCAGTCCGTATCCGTCAAGATACCCCCGTATCGCCAATTTACAAACTTGACCCTAACTTCGTGTACAGTCGTCGATTCGAGATGAAACTTGTGCCAACAGGTTCGAATCGAAATTCTGGTCCTGTGTGCCAAGTTTGGTTCGATTCTGAGAATGTCGAATCGGAACCCCTTTTTGGCGGGCCCGCGACCCACTCAAACGGACGATTTTGTACGCGGCTCATCGGAATCCAAAACTGGACATACCATTGAGTTCGTCTCCTCAAACTGAATCTATAGACATATAGTTTGACGATTTTAGAGACCATAGACTTTGGCCCGCATTTCGGTGCAAAGCGAGTCCAACGACGGATATCGTTTTGACCCAAAATTACGATTTTGCCCCTGTTCCAGAATTAGATTTTTGGACAGGCATTTTCTAGGTATATCTTATACATCGAGTATGTTTTTGATGTTTGTTTCAGCATC
The DNA here is from genome assembly GCA_029216955.1 of Iris pallida. Classification (NCBI taxonomy): domain Eukaryota; kingdom Viridiplantae; phylum Streptophyta; class Magnoliopsida; order Asparagales; family Iridaceae; genus Iris; species Iris pallida. The sequence goes on from JANAVB010039220.1 coordinate 3,822,804, forward strand.
CGGAGTTGTTTGGAGATTATGACGTTTCTTGGCTGACATTGGGATTTTTTGGACTTGCCACTTTGCACCATCATGCAAGATACATTGCCACCTTGCTCTGTGATTTACATATTCTTATTTTCAGTTGTTATTTTCAGCATTTTTAATTTGTTATTATAAAACTGTGCATCCAAGTCACACTTGGGTGCAAGCGACTCTATCGGTTGTTTCCTTGCTTTTATTTATCTCTCTTGCATCGACTTAGCCTAGTGACCACCCATTGTTGGTGAGGTATTGGTATATCTCATACGGCCTTGACACTTAATTTACCACGTATTATGAGTCACATATAGGACACGTACTTGCATAATCGGCCGGCCACCGATACGTTTGAGGCGTACGACGGTTAGGAATAACTGCCAATAGAATTGCATGCTAGTGGACTTGGCAGTTACTAGATGGTCAAATGAGTCATAGATGTGACTCCATTAGGCATTGGAAGGGAAGAATAGTTTCTTGATGTATGGGCCACATTTACATACTGCTATTGTACCTAAAGCTCCGTTGGAGACGCAGGTTCACCCTATTGTATTGATTCCCTCTGACGTTCAGGAAACGTTATGGACGTTTTCTTACTGATTTCCTCTGATGTTTGTCGAACGTTATGGATGGATTGTACTGATTCCCGATGAGAGGGATGATGCCACTGCTATACAGCCCGAGTGCCCATATGTGGAGGATTGTTCTTTATTGCATATTCACTATAGTACGGTTAGGTACCCTATTGCATGCATCCCTTATTTTCTATTATATATCACAGTTTATATGGCATGGTATTTTCTTGTATCTTGTTGCGTCCCTCTGAGGACCTGGTTCTCCCTCCAGGATTAGACGATTTCCCACAAGAGTACGGAGCGGCATTGGATCCACCTTTTATGGACGACGAGGCATTTCCCTTTGACATTTAGCTCTATTCTTGTCTTAAAGGATTATTGAGACTATGTAGTGGACATTTTATGTTCTTTCCTTTACTTTCTATTTTACGGAGGTTGGACTCCGATCTTTGTGGCTATTTTTTTCATAGCTGTTTGGAGTGGGTATGTCCACCCGACTATATTTGATACATTATTTATTGGACTCTCGTTTCTTCTGTGTTGAGCTGTGATGAGATTAGATACTTATATTCTAGCCTATGATTTTATTATATATATACAGCTTATGTATGTATACGAGGATTTCATATATTGGAGTATTCTTCATATATGTGCAGCTGACATGTTGCGTACTTGGTCCTAAGTATTTTGGGACTAGGGCATTACAATCTATATATAATGTTTGGTTGTGATATAACCATAGGGAGTATTGGGACAGATTATGATCGACCCAATGAGCCTAGAGTAGTCGAGTTGACCGACAAGTTGACCAAGTTGACAAAAGTCAACTTTGGGTCAAACTTGATCCAAATCGACTCAAACGAACTTAAAATGACTTGATAACTTGTGCTTGACCTAAAAAGTGGTAGATGTACTAGTTGACCAGGTTTGACCAGATTGACCAAGGGTTGACTTTGACCTAGAGGGACCTAGAATCATCTAGAATGCATTGTAGGCTATTCTTATTTCATATTAGACACTTTATAACATGTGGTTGTTCTAAATAGGACCTTGTGACTCCAGTTTGGACTCATATTCTCATCAGGCATTTGGAATACTAGGCGAGTACATTCTCTGATAGTTCTTTCATTTACTTATCAAATTTTATATTTCAGTTTTAGTCAGTTCTATTTGATTCTCGGTTACAAATACGAATTGATATTTTTTGGAATTCATGTATACGACACACATACCTTACTTTTCTAGCCTCTATTACAAGAACCACTACAAGAATCACCTACAAGCACCTTTATGTTCTGGCTAGATTTATTCTTGATTTACGTGTCATGTTATGGATTCACTCATATTTGTCGAACGGGAAAATACTTGAGTAGACATGTAAACATTCCTAAATACTTGAACTACCTCCCTGTGAATTATACAAGAACGATAGCCATCCCACACTTGGCCAGTGCGTGATATGTCGGATTACCCCTAGCCGTTTACATGTCTATTTCAGTATTTTAAATCACACTGTGAGTATTGTCTAGAATCTTTACTAGAATCACCATAAGAATCTTTACTAGAATCATCACAAGAACCATTACAAGAATAACCCTACTTGGATCATTGAATGGAATCACACTTGACATATATTGTACCACTGGACTCATATCACGTTATTCTAGTTCAGCTAGCTTTTATTTATAGTCTTCATTGACATGATATTCTGTTTCACTGCTTTTACTTTTCTTGTTCTTTTACTATATTTTTACATCTTAAACTATCTTGAACTCCCATGGTTCATCAATATAATTGTCTATAATTATTTTATAGTTTTCGTCATTTACTTGGATTTACTTGATGAGATGTATTCGTTCCTGTCCTGACTGGACCTGTTAAAAATATTACAGATGTTAGCCCTGAGGATGTATGTCCTACTCACTATGGATCTGGAGAGTGATTAGCTACCTTTGGCCCCGACTCTCAGGAGTGATCGGGAGACTAGTTTAGCAGACTGTTTTAGATTTCTTTACTGGAACTTGAATTATAATAATTTAAGAATTGACTTATTTTGAGTTATTTTGAGATACTATCATTTAGTAGTCTTTATTGTTTTCTTTTAGTTAAAGAATTATGTGTTATCCTATCATGCTTAGACAGTGATTGAGTTATATTATTTCTATACTTATTCTTCGTTCGGAGTTAGGATCTAAGACAAGTACATTATATAATTGTGTGAGTTGATTTAGATAGTGACCTAGAACAGCGTTCTACCGCCGATTTTGCGGTGTAGACTGGGCATTGTTACGCATTTGTACCTTACACTGGGTGCGGGTCGTGACAACATCACACACATGATAGGACGCGATAAAAGAAAGTAAACAAATCAAACTCTAACCATCATCATGCTTTCTTCTATAAGTATCCACGAAAGACATAGAAGACTCATGTCTACACTACGACACCCAGCACCACCAATACTTATATAATTTGCAACTATTGTGGTCAACACGAACACATCTCACAATACTACAAGATTAGAAAATTGGTATACATGAAGGTATATACTTGGATACCAGAGACTAACATTTTTTGACCCTTGAAAAAATGGGTACCATTAAAGGTCGCATCTACTCGTTTTGTAGGTAGGCCTATCCTCTCATGATAGAAGCAAATGGATTCTCGATAGTGGATGTTCACGACACATGACTGGTGATGCATCACTATTTGCATTGCTACTTATCAAGAAAAAAGAATACATCTCCTTCGGCAATAATTTAAGAGGATACATAATAGGTAATGATAATGTTGGTATTCCTCCTTACCCCGTTATAAAAGACGTTTATCTTGTCACATATTAAAACATAACCTACTAAGCATTACTCATCTTGCTGACAATACTTATGGCATTAACTTTGTGAAAGATAAATATTCTATATATGAAATATCAACTGGAAATATGATTTATGAAGGAATTATGGAGGACAATATTTATGTTTTCTATTTGTCAGAAAATACTAATAGTACAGATAAATGCCTAATAGTCAACAAAGATGAAAGTTGACTATAGCATATGAGACTAGGACATGCCAATATGGGCACTATCTCAAGGCTACCCACAAAGAAATTGGTAAAAGGACTACATGAGATCACATTCAAGAAAGACTTGGTATGTGCTGAACGTGAGAAAAACAAAGCAACTAGGTCTTCATTTAGAACCACAATGTTGTAAATACTTCTAGACCTTTGCAATTACTGTATATGGATTTATTCAGACCAAGTTGAGTCGCCAGTCTTGGTTGGAAACTCTATGCTTTTATCATTGTTGATGGTTTTTCTAGATTTACTTGGGTTTTCTTTTTATCAAACAAGAATGCTACACTTTTTGAATTGAAGATATTCTATAAAAAGGTTCAAAACGAAAATAGCTTCATGATTACTCGTATTTGAAGTGACCATGGAGACAAATTTAAAAATTTAAAAAGTTTTGTGATTCAAATAGCTATTTCCATAAATTTTTCTATCCTAGAACTCCCCAACAGAATAATATTACGGAGCAGAATAATAGAACTCTCAGCATTATGGCTAGTAGTATACTTAATCAATACAATCTTCTAAAATATTTTTGGGCTGAAGCTGTAAGTATAGCTTGTCATATTTTGAATAGTGTTCTGATTCGACCTATATCGAAGAAAACTCCTATGAACTTTGGTTTGATAGTGTTCCAAATATTTCCTATTTTAAAGTTTTGGATGTCGCTGTTTTATCCTAACACTAAAGACAACTTGGAAAAGTTCGACTTTAAAGCAAATGAGTGATTTTTTCTTGGATATGCTGCTAAGAGTAAAGGATACAGAATTTTCAATAAACTGCCATTTATCATTGAGGAATCTATTAATGTTTCATTTGATGAACTCAATAATCAATTACCTAGTGACAATGATGATGAAGATATCGAAAATACATCCAGCAAAGCACCCGAAGATACTTCTATCGGTACAAGCTATCTGGAGAGTCTGGCAAAGAAGATGAGGTTCATGTCAGATCATCTAGAAAACTTGGTTATAGGTGATATATCCAAGGGAGTAAGTACTCGTTTATCTATTAGAGATATAGCTAAAAATGTTGCTTTTTTTGCAGGTAGAGCCTAAGAATATAGAATAAGCTTTTATTGATAAATTTTAGATTTCTACTATACAAGAGGAATTCAAGAGAAATCAAGTTTGGAAACTTGTTCTCAAACCCATTGATCACTCTATAATTAGTACTACTACGAAATAAACTTAGTGAGGATTGACAAGTCGTTTGTAACAAAGCACGTCTCCTTACTCAAGGTTATAATCAAGAAGAAGAAATTGATTATGATGAGACTTGTGCTCCTGTTGCTAGACTTGAGTACATTATCATGCTATGTGCTTTTGATTGTTTTTATGATTTTAAACTTTTTAAATGGATGTTAAAGTGCATTTTTAAATAGCTTTATAAAAGAATAAGTTTTTGTAAAACAATCTCCTGGTTTTGAGGATTTTAAATTTCCTGGTCACATTTTCAAGTTACGTAAGGCACTTATTATTATTAATTTCAGATAGTTAATGATTACCTCTTCAAGATTTCAGGTATATTAGTAGTTGCATTTATTTTATTCCTTCATTAAAATATTTTATTATCATTAATTTTTTTTACTGATATAGCCTAATTTCGTAAGCTTTACTTCTTTGTTATGAGCTTGTTCAAACAATTGTATTAGTTCTGGCCAACTTTATTACATATTGTCTTTTTGGTGTTTTATTATTGTAGAATCGGTGTATTACTGTTTGATCATCAATGGTACACTAGGTTCTCACTTGAGATAATATCATGTGGATTGAGATATAGTTGGATTTGCTAGATATAGTTAGATTTGACCTCTAGATAACTTATACGTATTGGAGTTGGACTGGAGTCAACTTGATACGTAGCTGGCATATTTTTGTATTCTGGTCCTACATATTTTGGGACTGGGGTGTTACATATTAGATAGGCTATATAATCAAGAAATAAATTTAAATTTTGATACAATGATTTGGACTTGCTAGTTCTATTTTTATGTATAGCTACACTTTGTTTTGAGTTTTGGAAATGATTTCTCCCTGATTTAAGTTTGATTTAATTTGGTATACTATAAGGGATTCGAAGGTGGTTAATTGGGCTACAAATCAGAGAAACTATTTCAAAATTTTAACGAACGAAGAAGGTAAAATTTGCTTACAATGTCGGTACCTTGTCGTTATCTTCTGTAGAAAACAAAGTCCTTGCTCTACCCAAAGGTGACCGATGGTAAACGGCTATCCCCAGCATCATGGTCGACGGAGAATATGTCTGGACAACTCATAAGGAAGCTGAAAGGATATTAGAATCGACTGGAAAGGTTTTCATGGCTCTGGTAGGGTTTACGAGCAATTTTTCGAATTGGATCCCTCATATCTAAAGAAGAACTTCTGATATATATATATATATATATATATATATATATATATATATATATATATATATATATATATATATATATATATATATATATATATATATGTGTGTGTGTGTGTGTGTGTGTGTGTGTGTGTGTGTGTGGTTTGAATTTGATTTTAAATCCTAATAAGATTTGGATAAGAAGGAGAATATTTAGGAAAATATTTGGGGGAGAAAAATTAGAAACTGTTTCGACAAAAAATTTGTTTGAATTTTATGATGTAAATTGTTTTTCCCATAATAGAACCTGGGTTATGTACACACTCGGGTGCAGGGATGATTTACAGAGTGCGTGCACTATTCATCAATTTAAATAAACAAGTAATCGAGTTATTGAATATATATTTTTTGTTATTTATCTAAAAGAATAATAATATATGGAAAAATGGAAATGTATTTTATTTATAGTCAATTAAAATAATAATAATCTAGAAGAACAAATGTTCAAATATTAACAACCAAACTAAAAGAGTAGTAGGGATTTATTTATCTTTCTTTAAATAAAGAATTTCTTGAAATTTTATTGTATAGGTTTGGATTAAGTTTTTATATTCGAGGACTCAACGGGATCTTGGGTCGTAGGCAAGTATACCTAGCCAACTTCGTACAATTTTACATGCACTTATTTTTTGTTGTTTGTGTTATATCTATATACTCCATGTTTTGCTTTGGTTCCCTTACTTGTACATGTGTTACTTTCTTTGATTTCGATATTCATGTTACTTTTGTTTGTGTATCACCTGCGCACTTGTATTCGATATTTGACTTGCCTTGATAGACTTGACTTTGAAGTTCCTTAGGAGAGAGTATCATGCATGTTAGGCGTTGACTAATATTCTTCGATCGTTAGTGCCTCATCGGGCTAGCGTAGAGACATGTTTTAGGACTGTTAGTGCCACATCGGACTACAATCATTATTACAAGATTTTGTTGGTAGCCACGACTTTCTCTATGATATATTATTATTCATAAAATTATTCACTTTATGTTTCTTTTCTCCATACTTTCTATATATCATGAATGGATTCATATCTACTCTATGCATATTTATTTACTGTTACTTAGTAGCATGTATACTATGAAGCTTGCTATGTCCCTTGAGGACATGTTTCCTTCCAGGTATTTATTGAGCTCTTAGTTGTGTAGTGGGTGATTACTTCTCCGAGATTTCAGGTATCATTAATAGGTAATTACATCATAATCTTTTTATTATATTTTATTTTATATTGCTTCATGCTACTGTTGCAGCCTAGTATTTGCAATCTTATTATTTTCCTCAAGCTTGTTCGTGACATGTATATTATTGGAGATGTACTTTAATATATTTGTTTATTTTATAATCAGTGTATAACGGTCTGATCAACCTTAGTGCACTTGGTTCTTTATTGATGTTAATTATATATATATATATATATATATATATATATATATATATATATATATATTCTTTATTGATGTTATATATTTTTTTTTATATATATAAATATATATATGTATATATATATATATATATATATATATATATATATATATATATATAAAATATATATATATATATATATATATATATATATATATATATATATATATTATTTATATATATATATACTTGACCTCTAGACAACGTATACGTATTCGAGGTTGGATTTGGAGTCCACTTTATGCGTAACTGGCTATAGCCACGTATCTTGGTCCTACGTATTTTTGGTACTGAGGCGTAACACGTTGTTAATGCACAAGTCTTGATTCATATTATTTACTTCTATCTTTATTATCGTGTGTTGTTGTTATTTTGTTTTCATTGAGTTTTGTCATTCACATTGAACCTCCTTTATGGTACTTATTGCTTGGGGTTTTGGTCCCACTGGTTTTGTTTGGATGGCCCGTGTCATCGGATTAGCGGTCCTGGCATGCGAGTAGGTCTATTTTCCTTACCACTTGTTGTTCTTATTCTTTTGTAACATTTAACCAGGGCAAATTTTAGCCATGTTCTTTTGGAGCACGTTCTCTCTGACTTCAGTCAGCGTGGTTGTATATATTAGACCTAGGGTCATATTATGATCACGTATATTCATACTCTGCTAGTGTAACATTTTGCCCTACTAGCTTCATGATTGTATATGATTATATTTTGGGATGTCTCTTTACTTTTATGTATGATATACTCCTGTTACTTGTTGCTGTTGTATTGGGAACTAGAATTGTCGGCCTTAGGAATGACGCCATTTGTATGCTAGAGTCTACCCACTTGTCTTATTGACACTTGTAATCGTCGTATGACATTCACAGGTACCTCATACAATGTAGCTGGCCTAGCTTGTCCCCGTATACCCCAATATTCTGGAGTGGGGCGTAGAAAGGGGTGTGACAAGATTTTTATGGTAGCTCATGCAAGTTTGTTTTTCAGACCTGTAGGAGATTCATCGAATTTGAAATCTCAATCCCAAGTATTTACCTTCAATGGGTCTCCTCTTGTCTATTGTACTTTATGATTCCTTGAACTGTAAATATGCTTGATATATGTGTTATTTCTCTGTCTATTATTGATATTTCGTGTCCTTATTCTTCAGGAACACACCGCATTCTTCTTCATCGAGGGTTATATTATTCTACTGCCTCCCATGGTTCAAGTAATATGCTAGTATCAGACCCCATCGTCGTAGAGTTAGCAACCAACAATATCCCAACATCAGTCGACAACATAGTTTGATTCCGTTAGGTAATTCAATCAGATCCTCCAGTACAACCAACATAGATAGGCCAGCAGATCGAGATGATCAAAGATATATAGTCATGCAGCAACATCAACAATAGTAGTAGCTTTAGATTCAGCAGCATGTGGTTCATCTATTCTAGCAATTGTAACATAGTCAGTAGAAGACCAACACCACCCTATAAAGGGAGTAATCGCAACTTTAGAGGCGAGTGGATAACACAGCCACAACTCAGCATCGAACTTCAGTCGCCTGTGCCCACCTCAACCTTTGGCACCAAGGATACAATTTTTGTCAATTCTTGGCTCAAGACACAAAGGCTATTCTGGAAGCAGCCAAGATTCTAATATAGAAAAATGTAGCCTTTATAAAGCTTCAGTTGGCAGACATCGTACGAGATTGCTAGGCAACACAAGAGATGGCACTTCTTAGGCTTATTGATGAAGACTTTTAGGGAGCTCTTGAAGGATAAGTTCTTCCACACCACTACCAAATATCAGCTTCCGCTGAAGTTCGTCAACCTTTACAGTATACGATATTCGTGAATCAGTCTAAGGTAGAGTTCTACAGACTCAAATGATTTACATCCCATATGGTAGCTACCGGGGAGGATAGAGCTCGGAGGTTTGAGCAGGGACTACATTTTGAGCTTCAACAATTAATGGTGGGACGTTACTGTGCTATCTTTGATTCAGTACTCAGAGTAGCCAGTCCCAAGAGCTAACCTGTAGAAGATTAGCAAAGAGGATCAACAAGCAAGAGATGTCTCACTCTGCCATGAGGGATATCATTATTCATTCATCGGCTCAAGATCCAGCAGTCAGAGCACCAAGTCATCAATCTTCTTGTCATCTAATATCATCAACCCCGATGACAATATCAATGCAATTATCTAGGCACACCTTGACTTATCCCCTGCAGTCTAGTAGTCAGTAGATAAGGTGTGGCTACTTTGGAAAGCCAAGGTATACCATAACACAGTGTAGGAGGGTGAATGGTCAGTGTCTCAGGTGTATGTGCCTGACCGTATGATTGGATCTTGCCCACTCTTGTGCTCGAAGGCTTGATTAATTGTGTAGTTGCCAATCCCAACCTCTTTGGCAATAGAGGCCCATAGAGGACCAATAGAGGTAGTCTGACCCCTTGCTTATCCTCCATTTCTGACATAGTCTCAGCAGTCCCAGCATTAGTGTCCTGTAAAGGTTGTCCAAGTCCAGCAAGATAGGCAGAACCAATAGTAGGCTAGAGCAGCAGCCCCGAGGCGAGGCTATGGCAAGACGTTTAGGGTCCGTTTGGATATGTTTTCTGGAGAAAAAAAATTAAAAATAATTTTTTGAAAGTAAGTTATAAAGTTGTTTTCTGAGTTTGCATTTGGTTAACTTTCATCTGGAAAATATTTTTCATAATTTTTTTCAGATTCTATTTGGTAAAAAAATTTAGGTTCCGAAAATAATTATAAATGTATTATGTCCAGTTTTTTGTGTATGGTCCTTCGGAGTTCTCCTACAGAGACCTCCTCCTCGAAGTCGAACTGGAAACATCCATCCCAGAGTCGACGATCGACTCTCTGGAGTCCGTCACGCATAGGCGAGCCGCCGCCGCTCGTAGGCCCACGTCACTGCCACGAGTAGGCGAGCCGTCGCACGTAGGACCACGTCCACCGTTGCACGTAGGCCTACATCCGCCGCTTTATGTAGGCCCACGTCCACCATCGTGCGTAGGCCTACGTCCACCACCGTGTGTAGGTGTCACGGTCCGCACCCAGACATTCGGGCACGAGTACGTGGACCACGCCCAGCCTATGTCGCAGTATCTATGGTAGAACGCTATCATGTACCCAATAAATATCTACGACATTTATGATCCATAATAACAACATATACTCAAATCACATATAGCTAAGGAAGATATGAATAAGAAATATAGCAGTAACACTAACCGTCCAGAAACTATAGATTATTATACATGTCAGGAATGGATCGGAGACAAATATGATAACGAAACATAAATCTAATTGAAGAAATATTGGCCTAAAGCTCCCAGAGGTCAACTTTTTGATCAATGGAACATCGAGATATGTTTCAGCTGGCATCATCATGTGGTCCGAGAATTGGGGGCATAACAATTCCAAAAAATATAGTTATCCAGTTAGGATTGGATCGAAGTACATAAACTAACAGCAATTTTATTAAATTGACAATATCTATAAATAACAGTAAGCAATGAAAATATATGATGGATAAATAATACTGAACAGTAGAAAAGTAGGGAAAATCATGTAACATGTCATGGTAATAATGTACTGTAAGTAATCATGAGTATGGTGTAATAGCAAATAATATCTAGAATAAAGCATGTACTACTAAACAGTACCTTGAGACATTAGTTTATTATATGATCGGCTTAGGACCAGGATCAGGCTATTATATATGACCAACTATGCACAAGTAGAGTAATGGATCAGGCCGGCCATACATGGAAAGCTATGCACAAGTAATATAAAATCAGGCTACACCCTGGGTGAGGTGAGGGTGAGCTATGCACAAGTAGTTTTGGATATGATCACATAATCTCCTAATACCTCCCCATCCCCCGACTAGTATAATGGACCCAACCATGGTACGTTAAGACACGGAATTCTCTGAGAGGGTAGCTAATCCTCTTAAAAATCGGTGTCCATACAAGTACAAGAACAATTATAAGACATGCACTAGTAAACCAGGATAACCAGGAATAACATCTCATGACGGGATCCAAGATATACCAATCTGTGTACTTTCGTGTTAGGAATCAGGCATTACACTACAAATTGATATTATAGAGATTATGAAGATAACAAAAACTATCAGAGAATGTACTTACCTTAATTTAGTTGGAGTCGACGTACACGACATAAATGTGTCGACATAGAATAGGTACCAATGTTATGCTCAACAAGATGGTCCCAAACGATGACACAGGCAGTTCTATTGAGTCTAGAATAGTCCAAATAGCCCAATTTGGTATATAAAAATCTAGGATCGGAGTTCAGCACGATAATCGAGGTTGAAGGTAAATCCATGATCAAGGAATAGAAAATGACTATATTAGTCATGATTTATGATTTTAAGGGAAAGATCATACTAAATACGTATAACTATTTTGAAAATCATTTATAACATTTGGAAAATATATTTTATTAATCAAAATACTTTTAGATAAATATTTGAAAACCTAAGAAATCATTTCAGGGCTTTAAACCCCTAATTATTTTAAATATAATTCTAGGCTAAAACTATATTTTAAAACAGCTAAAAATACTATAATATATATGGGGAAAATAATTATAGGGCCAAGCCCATTTCTTAAACCCAAAGACTAAGCCCTAAATTATAATTTATTTAAAACATATATGCATACATATACATATAATATATTTATATATATAGACAAGTGTTCATATATCATATACACATATATACAATACATATACATATAAGTATTATGTATATATCCACATATATAATTACCTATATTTATATATTTCCAATAATAATTATATATATTATACATATATATACATATATACCATTATAAGTTTACCTATATACATATGTATGATACATATAAAAACTTCATATGCAATGGGCTCCTACCCAAAACAAACTTACAGCCCAATAACAATAATAATAATTATTAATATTAACAATTTATAAGTAAATAATAACAATAGATTTTATCGCTAATATATGTATTAACAACAGGAGGGTCTGTTGTTCTCCCCATTATCCCTAAATAGTCCACTTGAAGAGAAAAGAGCGACGAGGAAGAAGATGAGGAAGATGGAGAGAGAAGTAAAGGGTCTCACCCAGTAGCGGCCGGCGGTGCACGAAGTTGGCAGCCGGAGGCACGCGGTACTGGAAAAGGCCCGCAACGGGTCTAGATGTCGTGGGCTCGGGGTGGCTATAAATCTCAAGGGTTTGCGGATCTAAACGACGAATATGCGGCGGTGGAGGCTAGATCTGGCCAGAAAAGTAGAAAGTTCGTCGATTCTAGTGCTGGTCTCTAATACGGACGCTGGAGCTGCTCCAGCATAGAAGAAAGCGATCAAGTAGCACCGGATCTAGCTGGGGATGCCAGATCTGGGCCAGGGTCGGGTTCGACGACGGAAGTCGGGTCGACCGGGCTCGACGAGGTCGGACAGTGGACGCTCGAGGACAGCGGGCAACAGAGAACAGGTGAGTTGGGTCTCTCTCTTGTGATGGTGGTTGTGCTCCCAAGCATGTGACAAGAAGCTTCCAAGAAGCTCTTCTATGAATTAGGCTAATAGCCCAATAAGAACCAAGTCCAAAGGAAAATCCCTTCATAAATAAATCCAATAACAACAAAAAGTATTTTTTATGTAAAATTTAATCCTGGCCCGAAATAACATATATATAAAATAATTTAATGAGCTCTAGCTCATATACAAATAAGTTTTTCAAATATAATAATTATTATTTATTAGGCCTTTAGGCCCAAAACTAGTTGAAATCCAAAATAATCTCGTAGGCCCAATGGTTAATACATATATTATTATAAAAATCTAATGTATACAAAATTTTAAAGTATTTTCGTATACAAATATGGTCCATACAAGTTTGTTTAGAAGATTTACATTAATGGGTTTGAGCCCATATTTAAAATAAAGAGTTCAAATCATAAATTTTATTTACTGCGCTATACAAATTTCATATAGCTTATTATAGAAGATTAAAATTCGTGATTTTGAAGATTTAGGAAAATTTAAAAAATTAAAAATTTAGGAAAATTCCATAATTCGGTTAATGGAGGTTACAGTAGGCCCACGTCTGTCGTGACGCGTAGGCCCACGTCCACCACTACACGTAGGCGGTGTCCAGCTCTTCGAAGTCCTCCTCCAAAGTCCTCTTCCTCGAAGTTGAGCTGGCCACGTCCACCCCAGAGTCGACGATCGGCTCTCTCGAGTCCGCCGCATGTAGGCAAGTTGCCGCCGCTCGTCGGCCACGTCCACCACCGCACGTAAGCGAGCCATCGTGCATAGGCCCACGTCCATCGTCGTGCATGGGCCCATGTCCATCGTCGCACATAGGCCCACGTCCACAGTCGTGCGTAGACCCACGTCCACCTGTGGAGTCCGTCACATGTAGGCGACCCGCCGCCGTGCGTAGGTGAGCACGTGCCTTAGCCTTCGTCCTCCACTCGAATGTTGCAGCAACGACGAGGAAGGACTTGAGGGAGGCGAGGGAGAAAAGGGCAACAAAATTCGTTGTCCAGGGGATTTTCCTCTGGAGAACTTTTACTCTGAGGAAAAAAGGAAAGAACGAGTAAGTTAGGGTTTTTTGGGGGGAGAGAACGGGGGTGGGACCTACAAACTTTAGAAAAAAGGTTTGAAAAAAAAGCTTAAAGTTGTTTTCTAAAAAGTGAGTTTAAACACTCCTCTTCAGAATTTTTTTCTTCTGAAAACGGTTTCAGAGTTTGGACTACCAAACACAGTTTTTGGAAGAATTGGTGTTTAAACTCAAAAAAGTGGTTTTAAAAACGTAACAAAACATGCCCTTAGCATTTGGAGGAGATCTTGGCCGATGGTTGTCATGTTATAGGTAATTTCATGCACTTGCCTTCAGTGTTTCTTATTCTTTGGGTTCCCGTCAGTGGTCTTGTATTCTACCTATATCCGGAGTAAACGGTCGACTCGACATAATCGAGGAGTAAATGCGAGTTTCTTGTCCCAGTCTTTCGCCTCCGTATCTCGTGGTGTGTGAAAGCTATCATGTATCTCGACTAAGAAGGTTCGTCTTAGATCGGAGTTTATATCATCACTCTTGTCCACCTTGTGAGTCTGCGTTGGCCAGCATGGACGGATCCCTACTCAACTGACTCCTGGGGTGTATATATCTCTATATGCCTCATTTTTCTCCCTCTTATATATATATATATATATATATATAGCAAATGACCACTAGCCTAGTGGTTAAGAGAGATGCATGCGGCCCGAGTGGTCAGGAGATCGATTTTCGGTGGGAGCGTTCGCCATAATTACCTTCTAAAAAAATAAAATAAAATAATATATATTGCTTTTATTATTTTTCTGTTTGATGTATTTTATTTTTTCTATAATGAGTGAATTATGGCTATCATGAGCTTTTTCTAGTATGGGTGTCCTACTCAACTAGCTTTAGTGAAATTTCGTGGACATAATTTTTCTAATGAGGGTATTTGGGTTTCGCTTGGTATTTGAGACTACCCGAGACCCTTAGATTATCCATTGGCATTGCCATAGACCTGCATTAGGTCCCACATTCAGATTGGCGCACACATGATTCCCTAAACTTGTGAATTTTTCTATCTATCGGCATACCGTCGGGTTGCTATTCACCCAGTCAGCAGAGTTGACTATGTTCCCCTCTATACCCATTGGTCCATTGTGCTTCTATCATAGGGCTAGGATTGGTCCATGGGACATGGATTGATGAGGTGGCTCCATCCTATGGCTCTCCTCTTTTTTCCCTCTCTATTTAATCTCATCTTTTCTTTCACTTTCTTTTTTTCCTCTTCTTCTTCTCTCTCTCTTCATTTTCTTCTCTCTTCTTGAGATGAACAAGGAGCTAGCCTTCAAGCCTTGGGTGTGGTATCTAACCCCCTAGGAGGAGGAGTAGAAGTTAGGGCTTATGACTAAAGAGATCAAGGCAAGTATAACTTACTTGGTGATAGATGATTTGGTTTCTTACATTTTAAATAACTATGTAGCCACATAATTTCGCATATTTCATTAGAAATTTATTTTTGGTTTTGATGCAAGGAGTTTATAATAATGACAACATACCATAGGTCTAACCTAGGTATCATAAGTATTGGTATAACCTAGGGACTATGTTGACATCTATGTTTTAAGTATGATACTTGAGATTTATACCTAGCCATAGCTCATAAATATTATGGAAGACCTACTCCTAGTATTAGAACTTGTTAGGGTTGGAAATGGTAAAATTGGGACTTGATTTCGGTGCCAAAAAATCCATTCATAAGCCAACGGTATATCGATGGTATACCATTTTGTGGGTTTTTTTCAAATTGAGGATCTGACTTGATATTTTGAATTTGCGGTATATCGTTGGTACACTACCACCAGTGCACCATCGGTATATTGCTCTGATGCCCTTGTTCAATATTACTTTTAGTTTTACTTGGCCACTTTAATTTATTATGCCAATTTTATAATTTTGTCCAGTTTTGGGAAATTATATTTCCTATGTCGATTTGTATTTTATACAGGAACACGAGTTCAGGCTCTTCACTAACACCGTGGAATGAATTTGATTTGATTGTATGCTTAACAAATTGCATTTCGACAATGGGAAATCGAGTATGAGTATTGTCCAATATATCGTGTGTTGAGGGATACAAGAACGTTTGCTAGTGATAACTTGTGAATAACTCATACCTAGCGTACGTCATTCTAGGGCAATTTTCTAGTGCCTATGACTTGAGAATTGGAAATAAATCTTGTAGGGTAATTGACTAGCTAAGCTCATATAGTATATTAAAAGGGGAGGATATTCGCGCTACTAGCAACTCCAATAGCTAGGGGCCCATGAGGCATGGACAACCCCAATTGGCGTGGGCTCCACAACCTATCAAGTGCATGTGCTATGATACTTTGTGTTTCATGCTTCATATGCTATATTTATTTGTCATATGCTTATGTTATGCTATATGTCACAAACGCGTACTAGACCCCTTTGGCGAACTGGGTACCTTTAGTGTGAGTGGAGTAAAGTTTCTCTACTTGCATTTTTAATAATTTAAGTCTTGTGATAATCCTAACTAGTTAACATGTATCAAGCTGTAGTGAATGTTTAGTCGTGCACTTTTGGTTGTACATCTTCTTTTATGCTCTTATTTTATTTAATGTACCGGTGAGTGGCCAGTGGCTAAGTACTGCTCGGGATACGATCCACAACCTCGATCCCTGTGTCACCACCACATTCTGGAGCAAGGGTATTTTGGTAATTAGTAATTTTTTGATTATTTTATTATTATTTAAATTGATAAATTGTATTAGTGTCTTGTTAAGTGAAACCTTAGAACTACATTGGTTAGATGTTAGCCATGACCGTAGAAACTTGTTAGAAAGATTAGATGACTTAAGTTAGGCTCTAATCTAGCTAGAGTGTCCTTTAGAAACCAATTAGTGATTTAAAACATTAGCCACTTTGGGCCTTTCCCTTAAGGGGCCTTAAATTGATATGTTAGGAAGGATCTTAGTCATTTCCACCAAACCCAAACCCTAGCCCAAACCCTTGGCCAGCCAAGATACCCTTTCCCTTCCTATTTAACACCTACATAGTCTCCTTCTTCTCCCCTTTCATTACAAACCCTAACCCTAATTTGTGTTCTTTTCCAAATTTGCCTCCATTCCACGAATTAACTCCAAATTCATCCAAAACAATTGCAAACTCTTTCTCTTGAAGAGAGGAGGCCTCTATTGGCTAGCTAGGAAGGATTTGGAGCAATTTGGCCATTGGAGCTTGGTGGAAGATCTATTATAGGATTTATATTGGGATTCCAACTTCCAATTGGTAAGAACATCTAAACCTCCTCTAATTTTTGTTTTCTTTCCATATATGCATTCATTTAGGGTCCCCATAGCATTAGATTAAGTTTGGTTCGATTTTGAATCCATTTGGGGTACGTATCGCAAGAATATCGGATACATATCTCAAGTGTTCGACGAAATGCCCCATAGGAGATTTTGATCTCAAATTTATGATATAATTATATATATATTTGGGATGCTAATTACCTTCATAATACATATGTGTTGAACTCGGGTGATTTTGAAGTATTTGATAAGTGTTTTTGGACAAGGGGACACTCGGCCAGGATTTACACTGTGAACAGTGTTCCCCTTCTACCACAGTCCCTGTTCTCCTGCGACACGCCTTGGTTTTATCACCTAGCTACTATTTTGGGTGAGTCTAGTGACTGACATGTAGTCCAAGGCATGGGGCTTCAAGCCATGGCCATGTTGAGCCATGGCATGGCCTGCAAATCTTGCTCTGTGCAGTCGGGTACCCCCCTCCATTGCTGTGCACACTTTATTTGACACTTCATTCACTTTCTTGCATACTCTTTGACACTTGATTCACTACTATTGACACTCATTTCACTGCACACTTGTTTACTTTACTGTCTGCAACACTACACCTACAACTGCTGCACTTCATTCATCTGTCCACATTACCTGGAATTCTGACCCATGGGTTCAAACCACCTGAGCTTGACCTTGGGTTCTGCAGGGCATAGCCTCATATTCTAGTTCACTACATTTCATTAGCCACTTAGTGTATGCCCTATACATTGTTCTGTAAGTTCATGATTACCACCTGCATTTTATTCTGTTCCCAGTAAGTTGTTTCAGGTCGAGTATCAGAGGTGATATGGATTGGAAGGCTCGGGTATGTGTGATGGCAGTCCATCCCTCATTAGTTTAGTTTGGAACAGTTGTCATGTAGTTTATGGTAGTTGTCATTACATTCATTGCAAATAGGTTGCATCATGTTCAGTAAATCCTTCAATTTTGGTGTCTATCCCTACATTCAGATTTGTGGTTTTGTCCTGCTACTTGGTCAGTCGAGCATACCAAATTAGATGTATATCCTTACATCCTTCTTCACATATCAACACACTGTAGATGTCATGCTCTCGTTTAACTACTGCACCCTAGTTTGCTGCATATACACACTTCAATTGACAACTACACATACTGCAAGTGACCCCATTGCATACATTCCTAGCCTGCAAATGCATTACCTATTGTCCAAGTTTGCATAATTGTTTAGCCCCTCTAATAACATTTGATCTCAAACCTTTATATTACTATGTATCTGTCATATGCATGATATATGTATCGATAATAAATAAGGAGGGGGCCCATGTTAGTAAGGTAGTATATGAGGCAATTGTGTGGCAGTTGTTATAGAGAGAGGAAAAGGGAGTGAGAGTGTTAAAGAGGGGGGAGTCCTGGGGAGTTAAGCCAGTTTGCCCTGTCCTTGATGTCCTATTTTGTGTTCATTCTTTAATTTACTTGATCTCTCCACTGCAAATATTGTTTCATTCCAATATTTCCTTTGATTCAGTCTCCCACACCCCGATCAATCTGATACCTTTTAGTATCCGTCTATGTTCAATTTATGCTATAGGCCAAGGCAGTGTATATGAGTGATCTTGATAGCTAGATATAGAGGGAATATAATTATAGGTGATATGTGGATTATTATATATTTCAGTCATGGGTTTGGGTGTGGAACATTTAGTATAGGATGTGTTGATAGTCTACCTTAATGTTCTATCCATTTGCCCTAAAAGTATTTGAGTGTCTGCATATTGGATCGAGTGAGCAGTTGATTTTATATCTATACATCTGCAAGTCCAAGTCTTAGCTTGTTAATTCTCTTATTAGGTTGAGCCCTAATGCAACTGTCCATTTCCATCATATGTTCTGTTTCGAAGTAAACTTCTTGGCCCAAGGCCACAGACCTTAGATGTGCCATAATCTCTCCTTGATAGGCTAGGCTCTTCCAACTGGTGTTCTAATCAGTCCTGGGTTTAACAGACCAAGTGTCTATACTGTTCAATTGTATCCTAGAAACCATGACGCCTTTTATAATATTGGTCAGCCTCATCTTGTTTACAGGTATGCTATGTATGTGGTTGCAGACATATATTTGTGGTTCTGACCACCACCTTAAACTGCCCACATGTTGATATATGTGTAGTTTCTTTCATCCTATCAACTGTTCTGCATATCCTTTCAGTCAACACCACCTGGGTTCTGTTAGGGTTATATACTAAAAGCATCACTTTTGTAGTAACCTTATTTCCTTAAATTTTGAATGAGAATCATATGGGCAAATGTTTGCATATTGTATTTGTTGCAAGTGTTAATGCAAATGTCTGATATTCTATATTGTAGATAATATGGTGTGTGGTGTCACACAGAAGATCATATTATCAGTTTCCTATGGAGTATATAAATAGTTCATAACCTAGATGGACTTGGACAATCTATTGGAAAGGTTGTAGTGTAATCTGGTATTAGTCTATCTTGACTATAGGTTTACACTAGTACACTTTGTGTGTATTGAACAGGACCACTTGAGGTTGTTCTCTTTGTACTGACTACAAAAGAGAACAAATACCTCTATTATTATGGATGCTTGTACTCTTAATCCGGATATAATAACGGACATGTATATGCAATGTGCATTACTTTGACTCATAAAAGAGTGAGATTCATTATGGATCAACAACCTCTATGAATTGGGTAATAACATTGTATGTATGATGGGCTGTTGATTATAAATAGAATTCATGTCCCGATACATCGGGTTGATGATGTCCTCTTAAGGAGCTCATAAGGATTGTCATGTAAACCCTGCAGGTAGATTATATCCGACATGACAAATAAAGTTGAGCGGTACTACTTAAGGATAAAAGATGTCGAATCAATATAGTTGTCAGTAACTTAATTTGATCGACGGACATACGATATCTTAACATGGGGAGCCAAACGAGCATATAATAAAAGGAGCCCATAAACATAATTTGGGATTAGGGAGGTAGTGCAACAATAGCTCATTAGTGGACCGAGCTATTGTTAATGGGCATGGATTGTGTGTTCGGGCTGAACACGGGATATCCAGATCCGTTAGGAGGCCTAACCCTAATTTCTTCTCATGGTCCCTGCCGTAGCCTATATATATCCTCTATTTTCTGGCCGCCAGATCAATGATTAGAAAAATCTGAAATTTTCTCTAAATTCGTGATTCACGTAAGGAGAGAAAGAGAGTGCTGCCAAGGAGAAGAAAAGGTTGGAAGATCGTCGCCCACACGACGTCCAACTCGAGGAAAGAATACGTGCAGAAGATCTTGGGGTCGTCCGCTCGAGATTGCCAGGAATTACTTGTCTCCTTTCCGCCGCAGGTATAATTCGTGAACCCTAGTTTCTGTCTATGAAGGGTTAGAACACGTATTTGATCTGTTTAACTTTCTATCGATCAATACGCACACCAAAGGAAGGGTCCTGGGAATCCCCAGTTCTATCAATTGGTATCATAGCTACTTTGGATCTACCTATTGATTGATATGTCCATGTTGTCCAATAAAACTTGCGCTATATAATAGTCGATAGATGTAGATCTATTCTAACTCGTTTTTGCAGGCATCTTAGATCCAACTATTATGGTCCAATACATATTTTTGATTGTGTTGTTTAAACCACGGACATGTCGTGGATGTTGTTGTTGCTGTGGATGTAATTAAAATCACGAGGGTTGATCGTGCTTATTAATTTAAGTTTTCAATCTAGATTATGTGTGAACTCCTTCGGGAGGCATAGGATTGATGTAATTTTAATTATTTTTGATCAATCGTGATGGCGGTGGTGGCTGTTTCTGACGCCGGACGAGATGCTGGTTTTGAGTAATCCAGAGGCCGAAAGATGATTTTCGATGAAGGAATCGACAGCCAAAACCTAAAAAAAAATCGGGGCGCTGCCCCGAACCGCGTGACCTGACCGGGCAGGTCGAACCCCGTATAGATCTGCGTAGCGCCAGATTTTGGATTCGGATAGTTGAGGACGGAGCAGCAAAGATGACCATAATAGTTGGATATTTTCTCTTATTTTTGTCATTTTGCTTTTTCTAATTATGCATGTTTATTATTGTGTGGTTGTTTTTTTTTTGAAAAACCAAGCCTACATTAATAATGGACAACATGGACATAATATCAACTAGTAGAAAAACCCTCATTGTTAAATAACTAAGTGGGAGAGGATTTTTATTTAGTATAAATCCTATGGTCTCCATTACTGGTTTGTAGGTGATGTAATTATACTTGCGTGTTGGCTTTAATGCTTTCCTCCATATTGGATGAGTATAATTATGGATCACCAGTACAAACTTCCTAAGGGATAATTGTAGAAAGTTACCTAGTATGTGTTCACTTCTCCATCTGAAGAAACTCATTACAAGGTAATGGACTTAGTATTAAGTAATGGTATACACTTAGATACAAATAATGGTATCCTCCCCATCGGAGTCACTGCTATTATTTGTATGACCAGAGCAAGACCAGCATATTAATTTTATTTGTCATAAAGTTATATTGACATGATAGTAAAATTAATAAGAAAAATCTACTTGAACAAAGTTGAATTTGTATACGTCCACACTATCGTGGCATGCTAAATTTATGGTGTTCAAGGTGTTGGTGAATTTCTTATTATTGTTTTGAGGGAATCAATATTTAGTTAATTCAAAAAGTTTTTTTTGCCCTACATAATTTTATTTATGTGATTCTCAGGATTTCAAAAAAATGGGTTCTTTCAGTCCACTTATGGTGATTCTTAAAGAAAACAAACTTACTGGACCTAATTATATTGATTGGAAACATAATTTGGACATTGTTCTGACTGCTGAGGAGTACAAATATGTACTTGTTGAGGAATGCCCACCTAAGCCTGATGCTAACTCTGATGAAGAGGTCAAAGAGGCTTATAAGAAGTAGAAAAAGGCAGATGAGATAGCGCTGTGTTACATTCTGGCATCTATGTCAAATGTACTGCAACATCAGCATCAGGCCATGGCCACAGCTTATGACATGATGTATAACCTCAAGGAACTCTTCGAACATCAGAGTAGAGCACCTAGGCAGTTTGCTATGAAATGTTTGATGAATACAAAAAAATGGCTGAGGGCACACCAGTAAGGGATCATGTTCTCAAGATGATGGGTCATCTGAATGAGATGGAGATCCTTGGAGCTGAAATCGATGGGGAAACCCAGGTCGATATCATTCTCGGGACTCTGCCTAAAAGTTTTGACAATTTCTGTCTTAATTACAACATGAACAAAAGGTTGTATAGTTTGGCAGAACTTGCAAAAGAGCTACAGGATGCTGAATCTCTCTTTAGGCAGAGTGGTCATGTTTTTGTTTCTGAAAAGGCTTCTACTTCTAAGCCAAAAGGCGGTAAGAAGAAGAATAACATTCAGAAACAGGCAAACTTAGCAAAAAAGAGCATGGAACCTTAAGGCGCGGTGAAAAAGCCGAAAGGCAAATGTTTCAAGTGCAAAGGGTCAGGACATTGGAAGACTGATTGTCCACTTCTCAAACAAGGAAACAAAGAAGGTATATCTCATTTACTAGTAGTTGAAACATGTTTAACGGTGTTATCTACCGGCACCTGGTGTGTAGATACAGGAGCCACTAATCATGTCTGTAATACATTGCAGGGGTTCCAGAAAACCAGACGGCTCGGTGATGGAGAGATATGCTTGTTTATGGGTGATGCTACAAAAGTATCGGTCGTTGCATTAGGAGATGTTACTTTATCTTTTGGTAGAAATAAGTCTTTGACATTGAGAGATTGTCTATATGCACCTTCACTTAGAAGGAATTTAGTTTCTGTTTCTATGTTAGTTAAGGATGGATATTCAGTTTATTTTAATGACAATATTGTTATTAGAAAGAATAAACATTTTATCTGTTCTGGTGCATTGGTTTATAATTTGTATGTCATTAATCCTATTTCGCCCACAATGCAACTTATAAAAATGAATAATATGTCATTTAACTTAAATAAGAGAAAAGAACCTTTTTGTATGAACCAAACATATCCTTGGCACTTACGATTGGGGCATATTAACCTAAGAAGGATTCAAAGACTGGTTGAAGATGGACCTTTGAGTTCATTGGAAGTGGAGGCACTACCAGTCTGTGAATCCTGCTTGGAAGGTAAAATGACCAAAAGGCCTTTTATGGCAAAGGGGTATAGGGCCAAAGATGTGTTGGAATTGGTTCATTCTGATTTGTGTGGACCCATGACTATCCAAGCTAGAGGTAGCTTTGAATATTTTGTCACATTTATTGACGATTATTCAAGGTATGGATACATTTATTTGATGCACCGTAAGTCTGAGTGCTTTGAGAAATTCAAAGAGTACAAGGCTGAAACGGAGAAACGTCATGGAAAATATATCAAGTCATTACGATCAGATCGTGGTGGCGAGTACCTATTTGGAGAGTTTAGGGATTATTTATCAGAGGCTGGGATTGCATCCCAATTGACTGCACCTGGAACGCCCCAACAGAATGGTGTAGCCGAAAGAAGGAATAGAACTCTTATGGAGATGGTTAGATCAATGATGAGTTATTCGGATTTGCCAGATTCGTTTTGGGGATATGCCTTAGAGACTGCAGCTTATATTTTGAACTTGGTTCCTTCTAAGTCAGTACCTCTTACTCCCACAGAGCTGTGGATTGGGCGTAAGCCTAGTCTGAAACATGTTCACATTTGGGGTAGTCCAGCACATGTGCTGAATGGGAAAGCAGATAAGTTGGAATCTCGTACAGAAGTACGCTTGTTTGTAGGCTATCCAAGAGGAACGAAAGGAGGTTTATTTTATAGTCCTAAGGATCAGAAGGTCATTGTTAGCACCAATGCCCGATTCTTAGAGGAAGACTATGTGATGAACCATAAACCCACAAGTAGAGTTGTTCTAGAAGAACTGAGACGTGAGACACCAAGTACTTCAGTGCCAACAGTACAAAAGGATGAACCACAAATAACTGTACAATGTGTCACAAATGTTACACCACAACCGATAGTGCCTCGTCGTAGTGGGAGGGTTGTGATACAACCTGATAGATATATGTTCTTGGGAGAGTCGTCAGACTTCGTCCCTGAAGAACAAGATTATGATCCCTGTACCTACAATAAAGCACTCCAAGATAAAGATGCAGAGTCTTGGCAAAAAGCAATGATATCTGAAATAGAATCTATGGATTCTAATCAGGTCTGGGAGCTTGTAGAACCACCCGTTGGTGTAAAAGCCATTGGATGCAAGTGGGTCTATAAAAGAAAAAGAGGATCGGACAGTAAGGTTGAAACCTTTAAAGCTCGGCTTGTAGCAAAAGGTTTTACTCAAAGAGAGGGTATCGATTATGAGGAAACCTTTTCTCCTGTAGCCATGCTTAAGTTTATTCGGATTATTTTATCTATTGCAGCTCATCTCGATTATGAGATTTGGCAAATGGATGTCAAGACAGCTTTCCTTAATAGAAGTCTTGAGGAAGACATCTATATGAAGCAACCAGACGGGTTCATTGAAAAGGGTCAGGAGCATCTTGTTTGTAAGCTCAAAAAGTCCATTTATGGACTTAAGCAAGATTCCAGATCTTGGAACATCTGTTTTGATCAGGTGATAAAATCCTATGGATTTGATCAATGTCAGGATGAATCATGTGTATACAGAAAGTGTGACGGAAACGTGGTGGTGTTTCTAGTACTTTATGTGGATGACATCTTGCTCATTGGAAACAATGTGAAGGTATTATCTGATGTAAGGGTATGGTTATCCAAACAGTTTGATATGAAGGACTTGGAAGAAGTAGGTCACATCCTTGGGATCAAAGTTCTACGATATCGCAAGAAAAGGATGTTGGGCTTATCCCAAGCTTCCTATATCGATACTGTACTAACTCATTTTAGTATACAAAATTCTAAGAAAGGTTTCTTACCTTTTAGACATGGAATTGCTCTATCAAAGGAGCAGTGTCCGAGGACACCTAAAGAGATAGAGAACATGAAGGCAGTTCCTTATGCTTCAACGGTAGGAAGCTTAATGTATGCAATGCTATATACGAGACCAGACATCTGCTTTGTCGTAGGCATGGTCAGCAGATATCAGTCTAACCCAGGACAAGAGCACTGGACTGCCGTAAAGCATATTTTGAAGTACCTGAAAAGGACTAAAGAGTATATGCTAGTTTACCAGGCAGATAGTTTAGTTCCCTTGGGGTATACAAACTCAGATTTTCAGTCAGATAGGGATTCCAGGAAATCTACCTCAGGTTATGTGTTTACTTTGGGAGGTGGAACCATTGTGTGGAGGAGTATCAAGCAAAAATGTATTGCTGATTCCACTATGGAAGCCGAGTATGTGGCAGCCTCTGAGGCAGCCAAAGAAGCGGTTTGGCTCAGAAACTTTCTATTGGACTTGGATGTGGTACCTAGTTTGCCTAAGTCTATTATACTTTATTGTGATAATAGTGGTGCAGTTACAAACTCGAAGGAACCACGAGCCCATAAGACAGGCAAACACATTGAGCGCAAGTACCACCTGATACGAGATTTCATAAAGAAAGAAAAAGTTGCTGTAATCAAGATAGCATCAGCCGACAACCTAGCTGATCCCTTTACAAAGAGCTTACCAGCTAAGGCTTTTGACAGTCATGTTGAGGGAATGGGAGTCAGATGTGTAGCAGCATGGCTTTAAGTATAAGTGAGAGATTTGTAACAGTATACTGAAAAGCAATACTTTGAGTATAAGTGGGAGATTGTTAGGGTTATATACTAAAAGCATCACTTTTGTAGTAACCTTATTTCCTTAAATTTTGAATGAGAATCATATGGGCAAATGTTTGCATATTGTATTTGTTGCAAGTGTTAATGCAAATGTCTGATATTCTATATTGTAGATAATATGGTGTGTGGTGTCACACAGAAGATCATATTATCAGTTTCCAATAGAGTATATAAATAGTTCACAACCTAGATGGACTTGGACAATCTATTGGAAAGGTTGTAGTGTAATCTGGTATTAGTCTATCTTGACTATAGGTTTACACTAGTACACTTTGTGTGTATTGAACAGGACCACTTGAGGTTGTTCTCTTTGTACTGACTACATAAGAGAACAAATACCTCTGTTATTATGGATGCTTGTACTCTTAATCTGGATATAATAACGGACATGTATATGCAATGTGCATTACTTTGACTCATAAAAGAGAGATTCATTATGGATCAACAACCTCTATGAATTGGGTAATAATATTGTATGTATGATGGGCTGTTGATTATAAATGGAATCCATGTCCCGATACATCGGGTTGATGATGTCCTCTTAAGGAGCTCATAAGGATTGTCATGTAAACCCTGCAAGTGGATTATATCCGACATGACAAATAAAGTTGAGCGGTACTACTTAAGGATAAAAGATGTCGAATCAATATAGTTGTCAGTAACTTAATTTGATCGACGGACATACGATATCTTAACATGGGGAGCCAAACGAGCATATAATAAAAGAACCCACAAACATAATTTAGGATTAGGGAGGTAGTGCAACAATAGCTCATTAGTGGACCGAGCTATTGTTAATGGGCATGGATTGTGTGTTCGGGCTGAACACGGGATATCCAGATCCGTTAGGAGGCCTAACCCTAATTTCTCCTCATGGTCTCTGCCGTAGCCTATATATATCCTCTATTCTCTGGCCGCCGGATCAATGATTAGAAAAATTTAAAATTTTCTCTAAATTTGTGATTCACGTAAGGAGAGAAAGAGAGTGCTGCCAAGGAGAAGAAAAGGTTGGGAGATCGTCACCCACACGACGTCCAACTCGAGGAAGGAATACGTGCAGAAGATCTTGGGGTCGTCCGCTCGAGATTGCCAGGAATTACTTGTCTCCTTTCCGCCGCCGGTATAATTCGTGAACCCTAGTTTCCGTCTATGAAGGGTTAGAACACGTATTTGATCTGTTTAACTTTCTATCGATCAATACGCACACCAAAGGAAGGGTCCTGGGAATCCCCAGTTCCATCAGGTTCCACCTTTTGTCTAGTCCAGATTGGGGAAGGTGTGTCCCACGTATATGTTATTTCCTATTATTTTAGCATTGATCATTCATATATATATGCAGGGGTATACAGTTGTGTCATGTCTATTGTATGTACTATATATATTATAAGAGTATTGTGGGTATGGGGGGATACCTGTATATATACATATGAATGACCTTGTGACATGCTCATATGCATATATATACAAACATGTTATGGGATTGAGATGAGGGTAGTGATAAAGGGTTGAGTTAATCCTAAGTATACTTTAGGACTTGGGTCCTATAGAATGTTGAGCCTAGGATTAGTTGAGGTCTAATGCTACTTTAGCCTAGTACTAGTATAGATTATAATAGTCTACTATCTAAAACCCTAGATTAAGTAATTGACCATGTTGACCAAATTAATTAGAGTTGACTAAATTGACTCATTGACCTAGAAATAGCCTAGCAGCATGTAAACATCACATTTAGATTCATTGTTACTCTAGAACACTTAAATGACCATATATACCTTATTTATAGATTTGTGTGACACCACTTTGGGCATCGATCCTCATTTACTGCTCTAGATGACAGCCAAGTACATTCTCTGATAGTTCTTTCATTTATTTGATGATTATTGTGATTCAGTTCTAGTATAGTTCTATTTGATTCTCTCACATAACATGTATTGGTATTCCTGTCACAACAAGTATTGGTATTCTGGATTTATTCACTCAAAATACATGTATTAGATACGTCTAGCCTCTATTACTCGAATCACTCACAAGAACCTTCTACTCGAAACACCTACAAGTATTAAATGTTCAAATCATACAAGAATTATCACTACAAGCAGGATAGCCGTCGTTGCTGGGCCCGGTATGTGATATGCCGTATTCAACGAGAACTACCTTACAAGAAAGATAGCCATCGCCACTTGGTCGAGCATGCGATGTGCCATATTACAAGAAAGATAGCCATCGCCGCTTGGCCGAGCGTGCGATATGCCGTATTTACTCGTCTAAATAAGAAAGATAGCCATCGTATGCTTGCCAAGTGTCCGGTGTGCCATATTTACTCGCTACTCATTTTCATGACAAGAACAAAATCTCAAACATACTGGACTAGTATCGTGTACTAGAATCGCATTGTCTCATGTTTTACAGATTGGACTCGTATCATATTGTTCTAATTAGTTGTCTCTATTTTCAGTTTCATTACCATGCTCTCATATTCTCTGTATTTACATTCCTTATTGACTTTTGTCCTATTTCATTACCTGTCTCAATCTTTCCATGTTTCATCAATATAACAGTCTATAACTGCTTTATAGTTTTTGTCATTTACATGGAATTGCTAGATGCGATGTGCTCGTTCCATCCTGACTAGATATATTTTTTAGATGATTGCCCGAAAGACACGTGTCCTTCCTATTATGGATCTGAGGAAGGGATAGCTTCTTTGGGACCCGAATCTCAGGAGTGATCAGGAGACTAGTTTAGAGGACTTGTTCTAGATTTCTGTTTTGAACTTGAATTATAATTATGGAAGATTTTGATATTGTATTTGAGATTATTTTCAGATATTATTATTTAGTAGTTTATTTAGTTGTTGTTGTTTAGTCTATTAGTTATCTAGACTTCTGTGTTATCTTATCGTGCTTAGACTGTGATTGAGTATTATCATATCTTATAATTGTCCTCCATTCGGAGTTGATATCGACGATATGTACATTATATATTTGCGTGAGTTGTTAGATATCGACCTAGAACAACATTTTATCGTCGATTCTGCAACATAGGCTAGGTGCTGTTACGCACTCGTGCCCCTATACCGTGTGCGGGTCGTGACACATTTTTAGTAGTGGCCCATATCGGTCGAGATTCGCATTAGTGCGGTATCGTGGTAGTGCTACGACTTATTTATACTGCTACGAGCCTGCGATATAAAATAAGGAGCTTTAGATGAAAGGATACTCAATCATAGTTAGGACTACTTGAGAAGATTCCTGGGATAACCTTTGAGAATCTCATTATAAACTATCTCGAAGTTCGATTCCAACTGTTTCTGTCTACTTTCTTTTTTCTTTGTTCGTTGTTGAATTTGATTCTTGGTGTTCATTGTTGACTTGATTTTCAACCAAGATAAATCTTATGGGCTAGGTTGCCTCAATTATTTCTGAATAGACGAGTATGGTTATCATCTTTCAGAATAGATATCCTATAGTAGTGGAGGGAGATATCAATATGGATGTCACCTGAGTATCTTGAAGTGGAGAGAGGAGCTAGGCCACCTGTGGCACAGAACCATTCTCCGTACCATCAAAGGAATGTACCCCAGAGGGGCAGGGTTTTGTGCTGACGGTCGAGGAGACCGATGCTACGGTTGACGGGTTAGCAAATATGTCTTTTCCTGTCCCTTTCCATCATGTTGTGTGATTCCATTAGTACCTGTCAAGATATTTGTGTTGTGCTAGATAGTGTAGTGACCCTATTTGCGACTACAAAATCACGACCAGTAGGACCAGGATCTTGCATATTATTAGATGGAAATTTCTTGACTTTGATTGTTGGGTGTTTGACCTAGAAGAAGTACGACCAACTTTAAATTTCGAGGACAAAATTTTTCTAAGGGGGGTAGATTTGTCACCACCATATTCTGGAGCAAGGATATTTTGGTAATTGATAATTTTTTTGATTATTTTATTATTATTTAAATTGATAACTATTATTAGTGTCTTGTTAAGTGAAACGTTAGAACTACATTGGTTAGATGTTAGTCCTGACCAAAGAAACTTGTTAGAAAGATTAGATGACTTAAGTTAGGCTCTAATCTAGCTAGAGTATCGTTTAGAAACCAATTAGTGATTTAAAATATTAGCCACTTTGGGCCTTTCCCTTAAGGGGCCTTAAATTGATATGTTAGGAAGGCTTTTAGCCATTTTTCTCTAAAACCTAGCCCACACCCTTGGCCGGCCAAGACACCCTTCCCCTTCCTATTTAACACCTACATAGCCTCCTTCTTCCCCCTTTCATCACAAACCCTAACCCTAATTTGTGTTCTTCCCTAAATTTGCCTCTATTCCTATATCAACTCCAAATTCATCCAAACTAATTGCAAACTCTTCCTTTTGAAGACAGGATGCCTATATTGGCTAGCTAGGAAGGATTTGGAGCAATTTGGCCATTGGAGCTTAGTGGGAGATCTATTCTAGGATTTGTATTGGGATTCCAACTCCAAAATGGTAAGAACATTTAAACATCCTCTAATTTCTATTTTCATTTCGTAGATGCATTCATTTAGGGTCCTCCTAGCATTAGGTTAAGTTTGGTTCCATTTTGAATCCATTTGGGGTGTGTATCGCAAGAGTATCGGATACGTATCTCAAGTGTTCGACAAAATGCCCCATAGGAGATTTTGATCTCTAATTTATGGTATAATTATATATATATATATTTGGGATACAAATTACCTGAATAATACATATGTGTTGGACTGGTGATTTTAAGGTGATTTGATAAGTGTTTTTGGACACGGGGACACTCGCCCAGGATTTACACTGTGAACAATATTCCCCTGCTACAACAGTCCTTGTTCTCCTTCGACATGCCTTGGTTTCATCACCTAGCCACTTTTTTGGGTGAGTCTAGTGACTGACATGTAGTCTAAGGCATGGGGCTTCGAGCCCTGGCCATGTTGAGCTATGGCATGGCCTGCAAATCTTGCTCTGTGCAGTCGGAGACCCCCCAATTGCTGTGCACACTTCATTTGACACTTGATGCACTTTCCTGCAAACTTTTTAACACTTGATTCACTGCTATTGACACTCATTTCACTGTACACTTATTCACTTTACTGTCTGTAACACTACACTCACAACTGCTGCACTTCATTCATCTGTCCACATTATCTGGAAATCTGACCCATGGGTTCAAACCACCTGAGCTTGACCTTGGGTTCTCCAGGGCATCGCCTCACATTCTAGTTTACTACATTTCATTAGCCACTTAGTGTATGACCTATACATTATTCTGTAAGTTCATAATTACCACCTGTATTTTGTTCTGTTCCCAGTAAGTTGTTCCAGGTCGAGTATCAGAGGTGATATGGATTGGATGGCTCGAGTATGTGTGATGGCAGTCCATCCCTTATTAGTTTAGTTTAGAATAGTTATCATGTAGTTTATGGTAGTTGCCATTACATTCATTGTAAATAGGTTGCATCATGTTCAGTAAATCCTTCAATTTTGGTGTCTATCCCTATATTCAGATTTGTGGTTTTGTCCTGCTGCTTGGTCAGTCGAGTATACCAAATTAGATGCATATCCTTACATCCTTCTTCACATATCAACACACTGTAGATGTCCTGCTCTCGTTTAACCACTTTGCCCTAGTTTGCTGCATATACACACTTCAATTGACAACTACACACACTGCAAGTGACCCCATTGCATACATTCCTAGCCTACAAATGCATTACCTATTGTCCAAGTTTGCATAATTGTTCAGCCCCTCTAATAATATTTGATCTCAAACCTTCATATTACTATGTATCTGCCATATGCATGATATATGTCAGCGATAAATAAGGATGGGGCCCATGTTAGTAAGGTAGTGTAGGAGGCAATTGTGTGGCAATTGTCATAGACAGAAGAGAAAAGGGAGTGAGAGTGTTAAAGAGGGGGGAGTCCTGGGGAGTTAAGCCAGTTTGCCCTGTCCTTGATGTCCTATTTTGTGTTCAGTCTGTAATTTACTTGATCTGTCGACTGTAAACATTATTTCAGTCCAATATTTCCTTTGATTCAGTCTCCTACACCCTGATCAATCTGATACCTTTTAGTATTAGTCTAATGTTCAATTTATGCTATAGGCCAAGGCAGTGTGTGTGAGTGATCTTGATAGCTAGCTATATAGGGAATATATTTATAGGTGATATGTGGGTCATTAGATATTTCAGTCATGAGTTTGGGTGTGGAATATTTAGTATAGGATGTGTTGATAGTCCACATTAATGTTCTATCCATTTTCCCTGCAATTATTTGAGTGTCTGCATATAGGATCGAGTGAGCAGTTGATTTTGCATCTATACATCTGCAGGTCCAGGTCTTAGCTTGTTATTTCTCTTATTAGGTTGAGCCTTAATGCAACTGTCCATTTCCATCCTATGTTCTGTTCTGAAGTAAACTTCTTGGCTCAAACCACAGACCTTAGATGTGACATAATCTCTCATTGATAGGCTAGGCTCTTCCAACTGGTGTTCTAATCAGTCCTGGGTTTAACAGGCCAAGTGTCTCTACTGTTCAATTGTATCCTAGAAACCCTGACCCCTTTCATAATATTGGTCCTGTCTTATCTTGTTTACAGGTATGCTATGTATGTGGTTGCAGACATATGTTTGTGGTTCTGACCACCACCTTAAACTGCCCACATGTTGACATATGTGTAGTTCCTTTCATCATATCAACTGTTCTGCATATCCTTTCAGTCAACACCACCTGGGTTCCACCTCTTGTCAAGTCCAGATTGGGGAGGGTGTGTCCCATGTATATGTCATTTCCTATTATTTTAGCATTGATCATTCATATATGCATGCAGGGGTATACAGTTGTGTCATGTCTATTGTATGTACTATATACATTATAAGAGTATTGTAGGTATGGGGGTATACCTGTATGTATATATATAAATGACCTCGTGACATGCTCATATATATATATATATATATATATATATATATATATATATATATATATATATATATATATATATATATACATGTTATGGGATTGAGATGAGGGTAATGATAAAGGGTTGAGTTAACCCTAAGTATACTTTAGGACTTAGGTCCTATAGAATGTTGAACCTAGGATTAATTGAGGTTAATGCTACTTTAGCCTAGCACTAGGATATATTATAATAGTCTACTATCCAAAACCCTAGATAAAGTAATTGACCATGTTGACCAAATTAATTAGAGTTGACCAAATTGACTCATTGACCTAGAAATAACTTACCAGCGTGTAAACATCATATTTAGATTCATTGTTACTCTAGAACACTAAATGACCATGTATATCTCATTTATAGATTTTTGTGCCACCACTTTGGACATCGATCCTCATTTACTGCTCTAGACAACATGCAAGTACATTCTCTGATAGTTCTTTTATTTATTTGATGATTACTATGATTCAGTTCTAGTATAGTTTTATTTGATTCTCTGCCATAACACGTATTGGTATTCCTGTCACAACAAGTATTAGAATTCTGGATTTATTCATTCGAAATACATGTATTAGACTCGTCTAGCCTCTATTACTCGAATCACTCACAAGAACTATCTACTCGAAATACTTACAAGTATTAAATGTTTAAATCATACAAGAATCATCACTACAAGCAAGATAGCCGTCGCTGTTGGGCCCAGTATGTGACGTACCGTATTCAACAAGAACCATTTTACAAGAAAGATAGCCATCGCCGCTTGGCCGAGCGTGCGATGTGCCATATTACAAGAAAGATAGCCTTTGCCGCTTGGCCGAGCGTGCGATGTGTCGTATTTACTCATCTAAATAAGAAATATAGCCATCGTACACTTGCCAAGTGTATGGTGTGCCGTATTTACTCGCTACTCGTTTTATGACAAGAACAGAATCTCAAACATACTGGACTAGTATCGTGTACTAGAATCGCATTGTCTCATGTTTTACAAATTAGACTCGTATCATATTGTTCTAATTAGTTGTCTCTATTTTTAGTTTCATTACCATGCTCTCATATTCTCTGTATTTATATTCCTTGTTGACTTTTGTCCTATTTTATTACCTGTCTCAAGCTTTCCATGTTTCATCAATATAACTGTCTATAACTGCTTTATAGTTTTTGTCATTTACATGGAATTGCTAGATGAGGTATGCTCATTCCATCCTGTCTGGATATATTTTTTAGATGATTGCCTGGAAGACACGTGTCCTTCCTATTATGGATCTAAGGAAGGGATAGCTACATTGGGACCCGAATCTCAGGAGTGATCAGGAGACTAGTTTAGAGGACTTGTTCAAGATTTCTGTTTTGAACTTGAATTGTAATTAGGAAAGATTTTGACATTGTATTTGAGATTATTTTTAGATATTATTATTTAGTAGTTTATTTAGTTGTTGTTGTTTAGTCTATTAG
The DNA here is from genome assembly GCA_029216955.1 of Iris pallida. NCBI lineage: Eukaryota > Viridiplantae > Streptophyta > Magnoliopsida > Asparagales > Iridaceae > Iris > Iris pallida. Next base: position 3,857,444 of record JANAVB010039220.1, read on the forward strand.
TTATCTAGAATTTTGTGTTATCTTATCGTGCTTAGACTGTGATTGAGTATTATCATCTTATACTTGTCCTTGATATCGATGACAGGTACATTATATATTTGCGTGAGTTGTTAGATAGCAACCTAGAACAACGTTCTACCATCGATTCTGCGGGGTGCAGTTACGCACTCGTGCCCCTATACCGTATGCGGGTCGTGACACCCTGCTTGGTTTAAGGGTTGTAGCCCTACTTTCGAGTAGTCCCTATGTTCTTTCGTCACTCGTCGTTTGATACTACTTATAGCTAGTTTTTGTTCAATATTTTATTTCAGTTTTTTATATTTTATATTGGGATGCATGCGTTGGTACTGTACAAGTATCAGTTTGTATTATTTATCTATGTCTTATTATCGTTGTTGTGTTGTTGTTGCTTTATTTTTGTTGAGTTTTGTCAATCACATTGAGCCTTCTTTGTGATATTTATTGCTTGGGGTTTTGACCCCACTGATTTTGTTTGGCCAAATTTACCTGAATAGCCAGAGGATCTGTTGTATCTTCAGCTGGATGGCCCGTGCCCCTAGATCAGAGGTCCTAAAATGCGAGTGGGTCTCTTTTACTTACCACTTATTGTTCTTATTCTCTTATGACGTTTAGCTAGAACAAGTGTTAGATGTATTCTTCTGGTCATGTATATTCATACTTAGCTAGTGTACCATTTTTTGCTACTAGCTTCATGGTCGTATATGATATGTATTTTGGGATGGATCCTTACTTTTATGTATGATATACTCTTGCTACTTGTTGTTGTTGGATTGAGAGTTAGGATTGTCGGCCTTAGGATCGACGTCATTTACATTCTAGAGTCCACCCACTCGTCTTATTGACAACCTTGATCGTCGTATGATGTTCAGGAGTACCTCATATGGTGTAGCTGGCCTACTGTGTCCCCGTATACCCCCGGTATTGTGGGAGCAGGAGACAAACTTGAAAGGGTCATCCATTCCACCGAGGACACGAGCATAACCCTACTTTTCTATATTGTCCTAGTTCGCCTCGTATCCGACTTGCCGTCAGGTAACGACTTGGGCTCTATTACTTGTTGGACCCTCTACTTGTAGCATATATATTTAATGATTAGCAAAATGATGATTTTTGTTATTGACCAATATGCAATATAGTGCTAGGCTTGAGACTTAGTGGTTCTATGGCCAAGTACGGAGTACAATGCTAGTGGAGGTCTGCGACTTAATTAGTGGTCTTGACTTGAGAATTCTGTTATAGGTTGTGTCAAGTGGTTTTATGATGTAGTAAGCAGTGTAGTGCTACTAGATGCCTAAGACATAGTGGTATCGGCTTGGAAATTCTATGACACGTTGCGTCAGGTGGATATTTGTTTGTTTTGCAAGTGTTCTGGTCCAGTAAATGTAAAGGAGTCTGCCAAAATTTTACTGATTTACCAGTCAGGAATTTGAAGATTTGGGTAGATTGGCCCATGGGTTTATTAACACCGGCCACCCACGTGAATCCTAACCCCGCCTCATTTTCGGTTTTCTTGATGGATTTTATGATCGCAGGATCCAATAACTAGGTTTACTTATAATGTTAGAGTAGTTGACGGTTCTTGTAGTGCCCCGTCCCGCTTAGTCAATCGGAGGAATCGAAACGCCAACGACGTTAGAACTTAGCCTTGCAACGGCTACTCGGAGACATCGCTCGGTCGAGGCGATCGCTCGCTCAGGTGGGATAGTTTCAGTGAACTCGCCTCATCTTTGCCTTCACATAATAAATCGCATGTTTTCAAATTGCACAAGTAGGCTTGATAATAAAAGAGACGAATCCACATAGCTAAAGGGAATAATCCCAACGGGTCAAATTGAGTTAGAATATGGAAAGGTCCAACGGTCGGCTTAGAGTTGGTGCACGGCGTGCTTTAAAAATGACACTCGATCCTTCGTCCCGTGGCTTGGGAGAAGGAAAGTTGGTTGAGTCGGCGAAGTTATGAACATAGCCTAGGTCATAGGCGTCGCCCGTATGAATACTTCATAAAGCAAGCACGGTCCTGTCGTCCAAGGCTTGGCATAGCCTTAGCTTGCCCCATGAGTTAAGTTGCGTTGCACAGCTTGTGCCATAAGTCTAGGCACCCAAATGACTTGGTCGTTCAAAGTTGAACGCGTGCACGGCACGTTCCATCGAGGCAAGGCTTGACGTGGCCTTTGCTCGTTAAGTTGTAGGCTTGATTAAGTTAGACAAAGTTATGTCGATCGACCTAAGTCATTCCAAGTGTTGTTGTCACGCCCCGCTCCCATAGGAGTGATCGTCCTCGCTAAGGCGTGATGCCGCACGAGCCTAGATTGCGCTTGTGCAAGGCAGTTTCATAACGACCGATTACATCGGCGGCGACGGGGTCGTCGCACAAAAGTCCCAAGCAGAAATATTTAAACATGCAGCAGAATTTAAGAAAAAGTACACATGAACACAAGTCATTCAAAAGAAGCTCTTTATTGATATTGAATACAAGATTACATTTGTGGGCGCAAGGCCAAATTACAAGTCTCTCGTGCTCATTTTTCTTTCGATTATAAGTCACTCTGCTCTCTCTCATCTCTCGATTACAATGCTTGAGCCAGCGGAAGCTTCGGAAGGCGATGTCCATACATTATGTCCTATATAAGTCTTCATTCCACGCGGCCGTACGCTTCGAATCACCAAGGAACTCCGTGCCTCGACGCATCCAACCGATCTCCATGCCACGAGCTTCTACCTGTGCCTGCACATGAAATATTGTATGGGTGTCAGTACTCAACTGTTCTGTGGAGTGAGCTCCTCGCCCACCCATACAAAACCAACACATTTCATTTAACTTTGTGCAATATAAACCCTTTTACGATTGTCTTTCTATTCTTGCCTTAGGATCAGTTTTAGGACCGATGCCTTTGCATACTTGTGTCTAAGGACCATCCCGTGCTTGCACAACGACGTTAACTCATACTTTTGCCTTAGACCCTTCTCGTGCCAATAACGTTAACCTATCAAGTCGTGTTTGTCTTACGGCCATAATCAGAGACACAACTACACGAAAGACTCCATTTCCTTGCCTCTAGACCTTTCTCGTGCTTGTATTGTCGACGCACCGACTTATACTTGTCTTTTGTGCCAAACTCTGGGACGTAACGACTCGGTCGTGCCATAACTCGATTCGTGCTTCAATATTTCTGAGGCAGCGCCTCCTCGCTTAGTCTCGCCTACACTTGTATTGTAACAACGCGGTCGTGCCTCATATTTCGAGGTCGTGCCCAGCAACTCAATGTAACTTCACACAACTTGCCCTACGGCCCTTCTCGACTTAACTCGCAACAGCTCAAGCCTAACACATGCAACTATATGCCAACGACTTAACACTCGATGCCACATCTCGTGCCGAAGCACGCTACCTTTGTTGTAGACAAATCTTAGGCCCAAACATTGTGTCTTCTAACTGCATACATATTCAACCCAATCCAAAGGCACACACGCGGATTGTCGCCCGTGCCGACACATCTATATGAATGGTCACTGGCATTAACTAGCCATCGTGGACATAGCCTGGCATTCGGGACCCTTGTACCGTCGGTTGTGATCCTCGATACAAGTCCTCGACCTACCGGTTGTATATTACCCAGCTCGGCTATAACCTGTTTCTTCCTAGGCCAAGTCGGTGCCCATGGCCCAGGGCTGCCGCTCGAAGAAACCATCGCCCTTGTCGACAAGTTGTCCATGACCACGCGCCTACGCTAACTTCTAGACTTAACGTAATGCATGGTCTCATCATCATCATTTAGCTACTTTGCTTTACTCTTTTCATACTTCCTTTACAGAGCCCAAACCAGGGTTGCCTCGGCGACTGAACCACAGTCCCGACATATTTTCTCTCGACGACAAACCATCGCTTAGACTTAACATTCTTTTAAACTCAGGAAACAGCTATCGTATAGCCTGCCCACTTTATATGAACATAACGTCTTTCTTAAGTATCGACAGACTGTGGCTAAATTCCCACTGAACCAACCGTGGCTCGTGCCTTAGACCAACACATGTTCTACGTAATGCCATCACCCAAGTTATACCTCATTTGACGGACCTTGGGATCGTGGGACTATTTAACTTGACAACCGCAGAAAGGACGGGACAACACTTGGAATAACTTAGGTCGACCGGCGTAACTTTGCCTAACTTACTCAAGCCTACAACTTAACCCGAGGGACGAGCAAAGGCTATGCCAAGCCTTGTATTTCGGAAACGTGCATGCTTTATCGAGCATTTACGCGGGCGACGCCTATGACTTAGGCAAGTTTATAGTTTTGTGTCGAAGACCAACTTTCCTTCTCCCAAGCCACGAGACAAAGGACCGAGTATCATTTTCAATGTACGCCGTGCACCAACTCTAGGCCGACCGTGGGACATTTTCCATGTTCTAACTCATTTCGACCCGTCGGGATTATTCCCTTAGCTATGTGGATTCGTCTCTTTTATTATTAAGCCTACTTATGCAAGTTGAAAACACAATTTATTATATGAAGGCAAAGATGAGGCAAGTTCACCGAAACTACCCCACCTGAGCGAGCGGTCGTCTTGACCGAGCGAGCCTTCGAGCAGCCGTTGCAGGGCTAAGGCCGAACACCGTCGGCATTTCGATTCCTCCGATTGATTTTGCTGGACGGGGCACTACAACATACACCACTTAGAACAAGTCTCGTCCTCGAGACTTTCCTGAAGGTAAGCCATCCTACCATTTCTATGGCCAAGACTTAATCATACCTAGACACGGGACTATCGCAGTCGTGCAGGTACGCCAGTACTTATCGTATACACTCTGCCTACGCGTTTACTCGATTCGGAGCCACGCTCGTACTATTATCATTCTTTTCCTTAATACGATTTCAAATTCTCGACATTCTTCCATTCCCCAAGTCTCATTTCAATTTATAGTATCGCTTGGTTGGATCGTGCACGCATTCCAAGCGTCCCTAAAATACATGCATTCAGCCAAACCGTATGATATAGAATTCGTCATTGTCACTCGATTCGCATCGTGCACATACTCAGGCGTCGCTAAGATATATGCATGTCAGCCGAATCTCGTGAGCAGGGTTTTCTATTCGTGATTTACGCTATCCATCCATGCCAATCCTCAAGATCAATCTTTTGATTGCTAACACTTGAAACAGGCGTCTCGCCTAACCGCTAGGCCAATTCTTTTCAAGGCTAAGTCAATGTCAGGATTGGAATCATAGTTCCCTAACAATAATGCCAACACTGACCCCAATCCTAGGGTCAAACCGTAGTCGGTAGTACAGGATTTTCTACCCAAGTTCACGTCACTCAGATTTCTAAACATCGAGCACGATCACCTATTCGCATCAATGCATTCCTTGCGCGTATTTGAATCCATTCAAATCACCAATTCTAACCAATTCATGTATTCGATCACGAGGTCATCTAGGTCGACAATACGTTGTGTCCCAATCTCACGCGAGTTCGATTATCCACGGCGGCTCATGAATCACCATGTAACGCTCCTGCGGAATAATCATTCTCATCGGGGCGTAACTCTTATTTGAGTCTAGACTCGTTCATTCTCGATACGTGGATTGGACCTATGCAATCCTCAATTTCGATTCATTAATCAAACAAAGTCATTCTCGAGTCCATCTTCGCGTTAAATCACAAGCTGAAGCAATCAGTTTGCCACGCCATCCAAGTTCAATCACTCCCGCTGTATGAATCACCATACCAGCGCTCATGCGGAGTGATCGTCTCAAATCGGCGTGACGTATGTGTGAGGCTGGAGTTGTGCTCGTATAAGACAAGAATATCGAAGTTGTGGTTATCGACGAAGCAAATCCAAACATATCATTTTTCATCCAAGCCAAGATCTAAGTTCGATAGTCCGTTTGTCATTCGTTCAACTAGAAAAATCCTCGAGCCCAGTTTATCTTTTCCTTGACACGTTTCAATAACCCGAGTATAGCATCCATCGGAACAATGTCACTTGTACGATCGTCATTCGCCGAGTCAGAGTACCCTCGAGTTATCGCATATCGATCTTTGATACGCCTCAATACCATCGACGATATGCATAACCTGACGATCTTCCTTTGCAACCAATTTTGAGTCATACGACTGATGCTATTGTCCGAACTGGATATGCCACAATTCCTCAATATTCAAGATCAAGTTTGATTCGCAATTCCTCGAGCTCGTTTGAAGATCGTTTTGTTCGAAACTCAAGTCACATTTTATTTGAATCAATCCGAAATCGTAAGCACGATCCTCTAGGTTTTCCTCGATCAAGACATTCACTTTTGTTCATCGTTCCGAATCGTTTTCTAACTCGCGTTGCCCATTGACAAATTGTCCGAACGACTTCTCATTCGGGACTTTCGAAGTCACGACCAACTAAGCGTGACGCGTTCTAACGCTATGCACGATCGTATCGCCTCGTCGACGTACTCGTTATTATTTCTAATCCTCAGTCTTTGCTCGAATGATTTCCAAGAAAATCCATACACCACTCGGATTCGAGCTATCCAATCTAGCCTACAAATCACATTCGTATTACTCGCTAACTCGTCCTTCAGATTCGTTCGATGAATCTCTAGCGTAATCGCTCACGTCGCATCGACGGGCTAAGTCGTTTGCACTACTCCTCAAAATCCAAACCGATCTTCCACGTACGCCTAAGCGTTAGTCTGATAGCATTTCTATCGACAGACACTCTAAGTGTTGCTTCGTTTCTCGATCGAACGGTACTCAATATCGCCCGCGACTCATTTGCACCAAAAAGTCTAGGTGCGCGACGTGCGGGCTAAGTTGTGCTGCATAACCATCCCATACGGACTATATTTCGAGTTTGCACGCTCAATTTCTAACGTCGACGTAGGACTATTTGGGCACGCACGCAACTTTGCTAACATTAGCATGTGTTTTCATTCAAGACAAGTTGACACCGTTCGGCACAAAGGCCGTCGCCTATCGATGCATTCGATTGAACGCTTGTACGAGCTTTTGAAAATATTTAGACTTATTGTATGGATATGCCGAGGGACATTCGAGAGAGAGCGCACACTTCTTTAACAACGATGAGCTTTCAAAACTGAGACATTCGATGTGAAGTCCAAGGACGTAAAGCCGTGCTCTGATACCATTATGTCACGCCCCGCTCCCGTAGGAGCGATCGTCCTCGCTAAGGCGTGATGCCGCACGATCCTAGATTGCGCTCGTGCAAGGCAGTTTCATAATGGCCGATTACATCGGCGGCGACGGGATCATCGTACAGAAGTCCCAAGCAGAAATATTGAAACATGCAGCAAAATTTAAGAACAAGTACACATGAACACAAGTCATTCAAAAGAAGCTCTTTATTGATATTGAATACAAGATTACATTTGTGGGCGCAAGGCCAAACTACAAGTCTCTCGTGCTTATTTTTCTCTCGATTATAAGTCACTCTGCTCTCTCTCTCTCTCATCTCTCGATTACAATGCTTGAGCCAGCGGAAGCTTCGGAAGGCGATGTCCATACATTATGTCATGTATAAGTCTTCAGTCCACGCGGCCGCACGCTTCGAATCGCCAAGAAACTCTGTGCCTCGACGCATCCAAGCGAGCTCCACGCCACGAGCTTCTACCTGTGTCTGTACATGAAATACTGTGTGGGTGCCAGTACTCAACTGTACTGGTGGAGTGAGCACCTCGCCCACCCATACAAAACCAACACGTTTCATTTGACTTTGTGCAACATAAACCCTTTTACGATTGTCTTTCTATTCTTACCTTAGGATCAGTTTTAGGACCGACGCCTTTGCATACTTGTGTCTAAGGACCATCCCGTGCTTGCACAACGACGTTAACTCATACTTTTGCCTTAGACCCTTCTCGTGCCAATAACGTTAACCTATCAAGTCGTGTTTGCCTTACGGCCATAATCAGAGACGCAACTACACGAAAGACTCCATTTTCTTGCCTCTAGACCTTTCTCGTGCTTGTATTGTTGATGCACCGACTTATACTTGTCTTTTGTGCCAAACTCTGGGACGTAACGACTCGGTCGTGCCATAACTTGATTCGTACTTCAATATTTCCGAGGCAGCGCCTCCTCGCTTACTATCGCCTACACTTGTATTATAGCAACGCGGCCGTGCCTCATATTTCGAGGTCGTGCCCAGCAACTCAATGTAACTTCACACAACTTGCCCTACGGCCCTTCTCGACTTAACTCGCAACAGCTCAAGCCTAACACATGCAACTCTATGTCAACGACTTAACACTCGATGCCACATCTCGTGTCGAAGCACGCCGCCTTCGTTGTAGCCAAATCTTAGGCCCAAACATTGTGTCTTCTAACTGCATACACATTCAACCCAATCCAAAGGTACACACGCGGATTGTCGCCCGTGCCGACACATCTATATGAATGGTCACTGGCATTAACTAGCCATCGTGGACATAGCCTGGCATTCGGGACCCTTGCACCGCCGGTTGCGATCCTCGATGCAAGTCCCCGACCTACCGGTTGCCTATTACCCAGCTCGGCTATAACCTGTTTCTTCCTAGGCCGAGTCGGTGCCCATGGCCCAGGGCTGTCGCTCGAAGAAACCATCGCCCTTGTCGATAAGTTGTCCATGACCACGCGCCTACGCTAACTTCTAGACTTAACATAATGTATGGTCTCATCATCATCATTTAGCTACTTTGCTTTACTCTTTTCATACTTCCTTTGCAGAGCCCAAACCAGGGTTGCCTCGGCGACTGAACCATAGTCCCGACATATTTCCACTCGACGATAAACTATCGCTTAGACTTAACATTCTTTTAAACTCAGGGAACAACTATCGTATAGCCTGCCCACTTTATATGAACATAACGTCTTTCTTAAGTATCGACAGACTGTGGCTAAATTCCCACTGAACCAACCGTGGCTCATGCCTTAGACCAACATATGTTCTACGTAATGCCATCGTCCAAGTTATACCTCATTTGACGGACCTTGGGATCGTGGGACTATTTAACTTGACAACCGCAGAAAGGACGGGACAGCACTTGGAATAACTTAGGTCGACCGGCATAACTTTGCCTAACTTACTCAAGCCTACAACTTAACCCGAGGGACGAGCAAAGGCTATGCCAAGCCTTGCATTTTGGAAACGTGCATGCTTTATCGAGCATTTACGCGGGCGACGCCTATGACTTAGGCAAGTTTATAGTTTTGTGTCGAAGACCAACTTTCCTTCTCCCAAGCCACGGGACAAAGGACCGAGTGTCATTTTCAAAGCACGTCGTGCACCAACTCTAGGCCGACCATGGGACGTTTTCCATATTCTAACTCATTTCGACCCGTCGGGATTATTCCCTTAGCTATGTGGATTCGTCTCTTTTATTATTAAGCCTACTTGTGCAAGTTGAAAATGCGATTTATTATGTGAAGGCAAAGATGAGGCAAGTTCACCGAAACTACCCCACCTGAGCGAGCGGGCGTCTTGACCGAGCGAGCCTTCGAGCAGCCGTTGCAGGGCTAAGGCCGAACACCGTCGGCGTTTCGATTCCTCTGATTGACTTTGCGGGACGGGACACTACAGTTGTCCTGCCTATTCTGCGATTGTCAGGTTAAATAGTCCCATGATCCTAAGGCCCGTCATAAAAAGTATGACTTGGGCGATAGCGTCGCGTAGAATGAAAGTTGGTTTGAGGCACAATCCACGGACCTAGTGTTAAGGCAGCAACTACGGTTGATTTAATGAGTTTTGGAGAAAGGACTATCGAATAGGCATTCATGAGGTGAATGAAATGATATGGTAACATGGAATGAATGCTCACGATCGTGGGTCGTCGAGGGGTCTCAAATTATAGAAAGAATGCTCGCGACCGTGGGTCGTCGAGGGTCTCAAATGATAGAAGGCTTGATATTGGTTTTAAAAGAGATAGTAACATTGAAAAGAAGGATGACTGTGTGAGACGTCAGTTTGAGTCGAGTCTTGCATGGTCATTGGACAACTTGTCGACAAGGAGGAGTTTCCACGTGCGACAACCCTGGGCGCCATGGGGCCGCGACGTTCCGGAGGAAAACAGGTATAGCCGTAGCAGGACGAACCGTTCTGGTCATTCGGGAACTTTCAGCGGGGCTAGCTACTTGCGCTGAAAGGGTCGCCGAATGGCAAGGCTATAGTCCAGGATAGCTTGTGATGTTAGTGACCAATTCATATAGATGGGTCGACACGGGCGGCAATCCGCGTGTGTGCCTTTGGGTTGAGTCTAGTTGAATGTGTGTATGGTTGGAATACAATGTTTGGTCCTAAGATGTGGCATAAACATAGGCGACGTGCTTCGGCACGAGATGTGGCATCGAGTTCTAAGTTGTCGGCATATAAGTTGCATAAGTGGGTTTGAGTTGTCTTGAGTTTAAGTCAGGAAACGCCACAAGGCAAAGTCGATCGAGTGACACTCCGTCCAGAAGTCTTGATTGGGTCAGTTGGTGATTGAAGTAGCAAGGGCCGCGAGGCGGCGATATGATTGAGTCTCATTGAGTTGCGAGGCACGGCCTCAACAAGGATTTACAGCACGATCACACGAGAATGGAGTCTTATCGCGTAGTTACGTCTCTGATTTTGGCCGAAAGGCAAGCACGACTTGATAGGTTAACGTTGTTGAGTCGACAAATTATTACAAGCACGGAATGGCCTAAAGACACAAAATAGGCAAGACGTCGGTCATAAAACTGATCCTAAGGCAAGACTAGAAAGAAAATTGATAAAAATGGACTATGTTGTACAAAGTAAATCAAACGTGTTGGGTTTGTATGGGTGGGAGAGGAGCTCAATCCACCAGTACAGTTGAGTACTGACACCCATAAAGTTTACATGTGCAGGCACATGTAGAAGCTCGTGGCGCGGAGCTCGCTTGGATGCGTCGAGGCACGGAGTTCCTTGGCGATTCGAAGCACACGGCCGCATGGAGTGAAGACTTATACGGGACATAATGTATGGACGTCGCCTTCCGAAGCTTCCGTTGGAGTCAAGACTGGTATTGAGAGATAAGAGAGAGCTGAGTGATTGTAATGTGAGCTTGAGTAAGCTTAAGAGACTTGTAATATTGGCCTTGCGCCCATTGTAATCTTTGTATCAATATCAATATAGAGCTTTCTGTTGAATAACTTGTGTTTGTTCTAAATTTCCGCTGCATGTTCAATGTCTCTACATGGGACTTCTGTGCGACGACCCCGTCGCAGCCGCTGAAATCAGCCGTTATGGAACCCGTCTTGCACGAGCGCAATCTAGGCTCGTTCGGCATCACGCCTTAGCGAGGACAATCGCTCCTACGGGAGCGGGGCGTGACATAATGGTATCAGAGCACGGCTTTATGTCCTTGGACTATCGATTGAATTCTTTAACTCGTTGGTTCCGCAAACTCTGAATTGTGCTTCCACAAGTTGATATCGTTGGTGCACTCTCTCTCAATTGTCCCACGGGATGTCCATACAATAAGTCTATCTATTTTGTAAAACGTAGGAGAACAGTTTTTGATAAGAAACAAAAGATGGTTTGCGTAAGCACGGTTGGCTAAGTCGGGCTGGACATATACACCAAAATTGTGTCGACCTTAGAAAAGTCGAGTAAGGGAATTGAATAGTGTCGAACAAGAATGAGTTGAACTCGATTGAGTAAATGTGGGATGACTGTCGATAGGGGTGCTATCGAGCGACGGTATCGTCGATGCGATATAGATGAGCGTGCTTGAAATTAGAGGAATGGTTCGAACGAGATTCGAAGAAGTCAATTTTGATTCAAATGATAGTTTTGAGGATTTATTGAATGACTTCATTCCTGAGTGGTGTATGCGATAGTCTCAGGAATGTCGATCGATTGATTGAGGATTCGGGATGTCAATGAGTCTATTAGCAAGCGTCGCACATATGCAAAGCCTTAGATCGAGTACGATTGAGTGAGTTGTTGTCATGAAGTTTGATAAGTGGATTCAAACAACCTAGAAATTGATGTGCACGGAACGTGCACGGGATTGAGGATGGTGCGAGTATGAAACGCGAAGATGATTGCGTAGGTGAAACTGAAACGAAGAAAAGTTAAGGCACAGCGAATGGATGACTTGATCGAGAAAATTGATACGGATCGTATATGAAAAGTTAGCACGACAGATAGATAGCGTGCATGAAAAGTTGAATTTTGAAGTTACGCAATGACTCTAAGGATTAGATTGAATGTTGCTATATGATTTGAGTTAGCAAGAAATGATGCGAATTGAGAAAATACGTTTGTTGATGACTTAAGATAAACGGATGAACAATACGTAAAATTGGTTTGAGGAAATTGATGTTGTCAATGATTCGAGGGATAATGATCGAACTTGAATTGAATGTAGAGGAGATTATCCAGTCGGACGATAACATCATTCGCACGACTCGAAATTGGTTGTAAAGGAAGATCGTCAAGTTACGTACATCATCGATGGTATTGAGGTGTATCAAAGATCGATATACGATAACTCGGGGGTACTCTGACTCGACGAAGGACGATCGTGCAAGTATTATTGTTCGGTTGGATGCTATACTTAGGATTTTGATTGAGATGGATGAAAACGATCGTGTATTGATGGTTACGTTGATAGCCACAACGTCGACGATCTTGTCTTGTGTGAGTGCAACTCTAGCCTCGCATATGCATTGCGTTGAATTTGGGGCGATCGTTTCGCGTGAGCGTTGACATGGTGATTCATGTCGCGGGAATGATTGATCGAAAAATAGGATGCGACAACTTTGATTCTCTCGACTTGTCGGTTTGATGCGAAAAAAAATTTGAGGATGTTAGGACTTGTGACTGACGAATAAATGAAACTTGAGAATTGAGTAGGTCCAATCCGCGCATCGAAAATGAACTAGTCTAGACGCAAACAAGTGTTACGACCCGATGAGATTGATTATTCCACGGGACCGTTGCATGGTAATTCATGAACCACCGTAGATAATCTGACTCATGTGAGATCGGGGTGCAACGTATTGTTAAGTAAGACGACCTCATGATCGAATACGTGAATTGGGATGAATGACTTAGGAAATATGAAACATGAATTATGGTTTAGCGATGAATTGTGTCGTAGCGTGCTTGACTTGGAAGGATTGATAGGCGAACTATATCGAACGTGTTTGAAGGGATAGACTATACAAGATGACTTATTGAATGAGCGATTTGGATACGTCGTGAAATTGGTTGAACATGAGTTGTCGTAAGATGGCTTTGCTGAATGACTCGGACCCCGTACGACAAAATATTAGGATGTGTGTAGGCAATCTATGCTCGAAGTTTAAAAATCGGAGTGATACGAGCTTGGGTAGAAAGACCCCGTACTATTAATTTGGTTTAACATTAGGATGGGATCAGTGTTGATATTGTTATTTGGAAACTATGATTCCAATACTGACGGAAAGACATAGCCTAGTAGTTAGGCAGACGTCCGAGTGCGAATTAATAGGATTTATGGAGGCACCACTCGCGAGTATCGGTTGACATGTATGTATATCAAGGACGCTTGAATACGTGTACGATCCGACTCGAATGGTGATAGCGGGATTCGCTATCACGAGGCTTGGTTGAAATACATGTATTTTGGGGACGCCTGGAATATATGCACGATCCATACTAAGTGATACGTTGAATCAAAGTGAGACTTGAGAAACAGAAAAGTGTCGAGGATTTTGAGATCGTGAGTTTTGAAGAAAGCATTGAGGGTAGCACGAGCGTGGCTCGAATTTGGGAAACGCATAGGCGTAGTGTATGCGAGAGTTCTTAAATATTGAGTAAAGTGATAAGTCGATAAGTGTACTCAGTTAGTTTCGAGGATGAAACTTTTTCTGAGTAGTGTATGATGTAGTGCCCCGTCCCGTTCAGTCAATCGGAGGAATTGAAAAGCCGACGGCGTTCAAACTTAGCCTTACAACGGCTACTCGGAGACATCGCTCGGTCGAGGCGACCGCTCGCTCAGGTGGGGTAGTTTCGGTGAACTTGCCTCATCTTTGCCTTCACATAATAAAACACATGTTTTCAACTTGCAAAAGTAGGCTTGATAATAAAAGAGACGAATCCACATAGCTAAAGGGAATAATCCCGACGGGTCGAATTGAGTTAGAATATGGAAAGGTTCAACGGTCGGCTTAGAGTTGGTGCACGGCGTGCTTTGAAAATGACACTCGACCCTTCGTCCCGTGGCTTAGGAGAAGGAAAGTTGGTTGAGTCGACGAAGTTATGAACATAGCCTAAGTCATAGACGTCGCCCGCATGAATGCTTCATAAAGCATGCACGGTCCTGTCGTCCAAGGCTTGGCATAGCCTTGGCTTGCCCCATGAGTTAAGTTGCGTTGCACAGCTTGTGCCATAAGTCTAGGCACCCAAATGACTTGGTCGTTCAAAGTTGAACGCGTACACGGTACGTTCCATCGAGGCAAGGCTTGACACGGCCTTTGCTCGTTAAGTTGTAGGCTTGAGTAAGTTAGGCAAAGTTATGGCGGTCGACCTAAGTCATTCCAAGTGCTATCCCACCCATTCTGCGGTTGTCAGATTAAATAGTCCGATGATCCCAAGGCCCGTCATATAAAGTATGAATTGGGCGATAGCATCGCGTAGAACGAAAGTCGGTTTGAGGCACAATGCACGGACCTAGTGTTAAGGTAAGAACCACGATTGATTTAATGAGTTTTAGAGAAAGGACTATCGAATAGGCATTCATGAGTTGAATGAAATGATATGGTAACATAGAAAGAATGCTCGCGACCGTGGGTCATCGAGGGATCTCAAATGATAGAAAGAATGCTCGCGACCGTGGGTCGTCGAGGGGTCTCAAATGATAGAAGGCTTGATATTGGTTTTGAAAGAGATGGTAACATTGAAAAGAAGGATGACTGTGTGAGATGTCAGTTTGAGTCGAGTCTTACATGGTCATTGGACAACTTGTCGATAAGGAGGAGTTTCTACGTGCGACAACCCTAGGCACCATGGGACCGCGGCGTTCCGAAGGGAAACAGGTATAGCCGTAGCTGGACGAACCGCTCGGGTCATTCGGGAACTTTCAGCGGGGCTAGCTACTTGCGCTGAAAGGGTCGTCGAATGGCAAGGCTATAGTCCAGGATAGCTTATGATGTTAGTGACCAATTCATATAGATGGGTCGGCACGGGCGGCAATCCGCGTGTGTGCCTTTGGATTGAGTATAGTTGAATGTGTATATGGTTGGAATATAATGTTTGGTCCTAAGATGTGGCATAAACATAGACGACGTGCTTCAGCACGAGATGTGGCATCGAGTTCTAAGTTGTCGGCATATAAGTTGCATAAGTGGGTTTGAGTTGTCTTGAGTTTAAGTCAGGAAACGCCGGAAGGCAAAGTCGGTCGAGTGACACTCCGTCCAGAAGTCTTGATTGGGTCAGTTGGTGATTGAAGTAGCAAGGGCCGCGAGGCGGCGATATGATTGAGTCTCATTGAGTTGCGAGGCACGGCCTCAACAAGGATTTACAGCACGGTCACACGGAAATGGAGTCTTATCGAGTAGTTGCATCTCTGATTTTGGCCGAAAGGCATGCACGACTTGATATGTTAACGTTGTTGAGTCGACAAATTATTGCAAGCACGGGATGGCCTAAAGACACAAAATAGGCAAGACGTCGGTCATAAAACTGATCCTAAGGCAAAACTAGAAAGACAATTGATAAGAATGGACTATGTTGCACAAAGTAAATCAAACGTATTGGGTTTGTATGGGTGGGCATGGAGCTCATTCCACCAGTACAGTTGAGTACTGACAGCCACATAGTTTACATGTGCATACACAGGTAGAAGCTCGTGGCGCGGAGCTCGGTTGGATGCGTCGAGGCACGGAGTTCCTTGGCGATTCGAAGCGCGCGGCCGCATGGAGTGAAACTTATACGGGACATAATGTATGGACGTCGCCTTCCGAAACTTCCGCTGGAGTCAAGACTGGTATTGAGAGATGAGAGAGAGCTGAGTGATTGTAATGTGAGCTTGAGTGAGCTTGAGAGACTTGTAATATTGGCCTTGTGCCCATTGTAATCTTTGTATCAATATCAATAAAGAGCTTTCTGTTGAATAACTTGTGTTTGTTCTAAATTTTTGCTGCATGTTCAATGTCTCTGCATGGGACTTCTGTGCGACGACCCCGTCGTAGCCGCTGAAATCGACCGTTATGGAACCCGCCTTGCACGAGCGCAATCTAGGCTCGTGCGACATCACACCTTAGCGAGGACGATCGCTCCTACGGGAGCGGGGCGTGACAGTTCTCAAACCGACAAAGTATCAATTGAGTTTTGTGTTCTCACCGATTAACGATATCTAGTACACGCACGTGACATGTCCTTGAACCATGTACCGCTCATTACTGGGGTGGCGAGGGACACTACATTACTTTTGGCTTTCATCTCGAGCAAGAAGCGATCGAATACCATGCAAGGCTCACTGTTCTAGGAGGTGTGCTTGTCGATCTAAAACTTAGTTGTAAACCATAGGGAAAAAAGTAAGATGACATTGTTTATGAAGGGACAAAAACTGGTTAATGAGTGATATTTATAAATAAAGGGGGGGAGATTATGGAGGTATTTTTGTCATTTAACGTTTTTCGTTGATACTGTTAGGGGGCGTTTGGTATGCGGAATACTATATAGCCGAGAATTCTATATTCTCGGAAATCAAATTCCAAGGAATTAAATTCCTTGGAAAATTACATTCCCATATTTGGTGACAATATAAATATTTCCGGGAAAAAATAAAAAAATAATAATAACGAAAAAAATGAACAAATATAAAAAAACCGGTAAAACGACAAAAAATCGGTAAAAACGAAAAAAATGGTAAAAACGAAAAAAAATCGGTAAAAACGAAAAAATAACAAAAAACGACAAAAACAATGAAAAACGACAAAAAATCGGTTAAAACGACAAAAATGGCCAAAAAGCGACAAAAAATGTATAAACGACAAAAATAAAAAAAATGTTAAAAACGACATAAAATTGGTAAAAACGACAAAAAATCAAAATGCGGCAAAAATGACAATAAACAACAAAAAATTGCTTAAAACGACAAAAAATCGGATAAAAACGACAAAAAATAGGTTAAAAACAACAAAAAATCGGTTAAAACGACAAAAAAAAAACCAAAATACGACAAAAACGAAAAATAATCGATAAAAGCGACAAAAAAAAGACAAAAATTAAGTTAAAACGATAAAAAATCGGTTAAAACAACAAAAATAACCAAAAAGCGACAAAAAAGACAAAAAATCGGTAAAAGCGACAAAAAAATGACATAAAATCAGTAAAAAAGACCAAAAAGCGACAAAAATGACTAAAAATCGGTAAAAACAACAAATAAGGCTAAAAAGGGACAAAATCGCTTAAAACGACAAAAAAAAAATAAAAAGGACAAAAATGGGTAAAAACAACAAAAAATAATAAAAAAGTGACAAAAAAGATTAAGAAAAGGGTAAAAACGATAAAAAAAATCGCTTAAAACGACAAAAGTTTGGTAAAAAGGGCAAAAAATAACAAAAAAGCGACTAAAAGGTCAAAAAAGGGGTAAAAACGACCAAAAAAATCAAAAAGTGACAAAAAGACAAAAAATGGGTAAAAACGATAAAAAATCGCTTAAAACGACAAAAAATTGGTAAAAAGGACAAAAAATGACAAAAAAGCGACTAAAAGGACAACAAATGGATAAAAACGACAAAAAATAATCAAAAAGTGACAAAAAATGGGTAAAAATGACAAAAAAATCGCTTAAAACAATAAAAAATTGGTAAAAACGACAAAAAATGACAAAAAAGCGATAAAAACGACAAAAAAAGAAAAAAATTTCAAAACTAATCAAAATTGATCAAAAAAGAAGAAAAAAATTTAGACAATTTTTTTTTTGTCCGGGTAAAAAAAAAAAAAAAAAAACCCCACCGATTCTCAAGGGATAGAATTTCCATGTTTTGTGGGTAAACTATTTATCCGGGTATTTATAATTTCCTGGAATAAATTTTTTATAAGCCAAACAAACGTGGTAATAGATTCCCATCTTAAATTTTTCCGCAAATAAAAAAAAAATACCGCGTACCAAACGTCCCCTTAGGGTATTAAGTTGTACAATTATAGTTGAGATAATAAATTGTCTAGTTTTAAAGTTTAATGTATCAATTTGAAAATTGAAATAATTAAGAGTATCTAAGTTAAGCCTATAAATAATAAAATAATAATATTGAGGAATTCTGGGTAGTTATGTCATTTTGAAGAGAAGCGTTATACTCTTCTACTTACATGGTTACCAGACAGGAACCGTTTTCCCACTCACCTATCCTCTAGAATGCTTCAAGTCAAATTCATTTTTAAGTTTTTTGAACTAAACAGGACATAAAGTGAGTTTGTCAAATAGTTTGAGAATTTTTACCCTTGCAGAAGAAGTTATCTTTAGCATGTAAATATACACTAAAGCATGCGTATCTATGGATTCATTGAAACAATATTCATGACGTTAAATAAATAACATTAATAAATATAATATTATTTTTGTCTATTTTGGTACCAAAATAGAATACCCCATACATGTAATATTGCGACTCCTAGTTGGATTCCCAAATCACGGAGCCCCTCCTCTCTGACCAAAAAGAGAGCTCCTTTTCTTCACTTCTTTTTCCTCCTTCAGCCTCTCCTTTCTTTATGTGGGTCTCTTTCATTCCTCATACGTCAGAACCCACGCTTCTCTGAAATCAACGACGCCTCTTCTTTTTTCTTCTCCTCGTTTTTTTTCCTATAAATAATCGCGAATCGTGGATTGTGTATGAATTATCTAACTTTTCTACTTCCAGAAGAAACAAATTCTCTCTTTCTCTTTAATTTCCAATGGGATCCATTACCGAGAACTCTTCTTCTTCTTCTCTTCAGCCGAAGCCGCATATTTTTGATATCAGGAGCTCACTTTCTTCCGTGAAAACTACTCCTGCGTCTTCGCCAAGTTCAAGGAACGGCGGTGATTCGAGACGGAGATCGAGTACGATGGGATCTGAGGGCAAGCTTAACCCGAAGATAGTCACCGGCGATACCGGATATCTTCTCGAGGACGTTCCGCACTTGACTGATTACGTTCCGAATCTTCCTGTAATTATTCTCCCAACTTATCTCAACTCGGTCGTTAAATTTATTAGTTTTCAAACGCGCTTGTGTTGAGTAAGAATACCGAGGAAGGAAGAAGTTATGGTGGATAGAGGGAAATTCGATTGGAATTGTGCAATTTCATCCAAAACAAACTATTTACTTTGCATCGACATTTATATGACAAGATAAGACATGACATGGTTTTGGAGTGTCGTAGTGTATTTTGAGTATGGCCGACCCCAAAAACTTGGAATAAAAGGCTTTGTTGTTGTTGTTAGTCCCGGGACGTAATTTTTCGATAGAAAATTGAAAATTATGCAACACTTCAAAGAAGGTGCACGACAGAGATCCAGGAAGATTCTGAGAAACGAACACTAATGTGTCACTTCGAAGAAGGCACAGAAGAATTCGTAGCAGCATCGATGAAGATCTACTAACGTTTTCTGATTAGATCAGAAATATTCTCGTTTAGAAAGAGATAAAAGCGGATGAACAACAATGGATAGAATGACATGCTGGGGTGAATGATCACCGGTGCTCAAAGCTTGATTAGCCCCACACGAACAGCTTCCAGGAACTAACAAGTTCGACGGAGAACTTCGGAACACTCCACTCTTCTGACTCATCGGATGGTGCGGAACTTTGCTCCAAAAGTACCTCTCTTCTCTGCTCTGAACTTAGAGAATTTCGTATTAAAATTTTTGATACTTAATACTGTATCCTGAGAGAGAAGAGAGGGACTTTATATAGGTGCGCCTAGTAACTGCTCGGTATGCAGAACGTTCAGGACGTGGGAAAAACCGCTCCGAAAGTTCCGTAACCGCTCAAATCGTGCACAGACACGATTGAGCCAACTCGCGCACAACGCGCGCCAATTAGCGCATAACACGCGCTAACAGCACGCGCGCAATCGCGCACCACTGCGCCAACAGCGCGCACAATCGCGCACCGTTGCGCCAAATGCGCACACGCGCACTACGCGCCAACTGTGCGCCAACTGGCAGCGCCATCAGGCCACGCCAATAGGCCGCGCCAACTGGTGCGCCACTGGGCCGCGCTACGGGCATCGCCAATTGGGCAAAGCCAATTGGTCGTGCTATCTGGCCGCACGATCGGGCCACGCGAACGGACGGGCGATCCGCTGCACAGAGGCTTGTGCAACGAGCACAAATTAAGCGCACTATGCGCCTAGCGACGATGCTGACGTTGTAAGTGCAAAGTGCTCTAACAAAACGTCACATTACGCCTCATGAGCCCATGAGTACTGTCACGCCCCGCTCCCGTAGGAGCGTTCGTCCTCGCTAAGGCGTGATGCCGCACGGGCCTAGGTTGCGCCCGTGCAAGGCCAAGTCCAGAAACGGCCGATTTGAGCTAGGCCACAGAGTCACACAGAGTGTCCCCATTTGCAGCGGAAAGTAAATGAACACAAATTGGAAACGAATCCAAACTCTTTATTGATATTCAAGGAGTTTACAAGCGGCGCTAGGCCGAGTTTACAAGCGGCGCTAGGCCGAGTTTACAAGTCCCTCAAGCTCTCTCTCTCTGAAACATAAAAGGCGTGCCAAGTGGCTTACAAGATGGAATGATTCATGGCGATGTTCCAATTCATTATGTCCTGTATATGGTGCTCCAGCTCCTTGCAACGCTCCAAGGCTCGAGAGATAGCTCCGCGCCTTAGCACGTTCGAGAGAAGCTCCGTACCCGTCGACGTTTCCTGCTTCCTGCAAGCAGACTGTGGGATTAGCAGTACATTGTTATGCACTGGTGGGGAGGCTAGCTCGCCCACAATGCTATCATTACCAAACACGTTCCATTTACTTTTGTGCATCTCTATCATTCATTGTCTTTCTAATCTTGCCTTAGGGTCAATTTCATGGCACATATCATGACCTATCTCGTGTTGCTGAATTTAAGTGTCGCATGGAAATACATGCACGACTTACCCATACTTACCGTCCGGTCTTTCCTGTCCAAAGTAAACCAAGTTAGTCAACAATTCATAAGGAATAACTTAACGTGTCTCATGTAAACTTTCAATATCAAGAGCGTGTCTCTGCCTCGGGTCCTAGCATGTCGTAGGCACGTTCTCTAACTCATTTTGTATGAATTACTCTTTATTCACTTGGTATGTTACATTTCAAGCATGTTCAGGAGGCACTTGTTCATTTTACTTAGACTAACTTTAATTTCAATGCAAGGACTTGTACGTGGATAGCCACCAGCAAAGTCTACTTAATCTATATGCACCGGTCGCTGGCATGACAAGCCATTTTGGATATTTTCCCTTGGTATTTCCCAACTTAGCGTAGGGTGATGGCTGGTACACCACGTTAAGTCTCTTAAAATACCCTGCACTTACGTCTCCTGGTGTCCAAGCCCGCACCCAGGCAGCCCGTAAGCCCCGCTTTTGATTCCGCCTAGGCCGGCCACGGTATACTCCACACAACGTCCGTGCCGCAGAATCCTTCCACTACACGGCCACGGTATACTCCACACAACGCCCGTGCCGTTTGTCCACGACCATTTCGTATTATCTTGTCATTTTAACTTAACGGCTATCTCCGAGCCGTAGGCTAACCCTTAGCCATAATGCGTTATCGACCAGGTTGGCGTCCGTGCAGCGCGGGTAGCGAGCCCCGTTGCACGTGCCTGTCACACCTGTCGCTAACCATTCTTTCTTTTCTTATCTTTCATTCATTCTTTCTTTTCTTTCTTTCACTTGTCCGTTTGTTCATCGATTCATTCACGTATTCATTCTTTTATTCGTTGATTCATTCATTCACTTATTCGTTCATTCATTCGTTCATACATTTTTTTGCAACTCCTCGTGCGGGAGTCGCCTTGGCGACCCATCGGTCCCATAGTCTTTCAATGTTGCTAAACTCTACTCGGAACGACTATGTCGATAGTCTTTCCGTTTCATTGTTGTAACCCATTCATTGTTTGATTGTTGAACGCATAGGGAACTTGAACGTAAGCTTGTGCCTTAGCACGAGCGTGGAGCGTGGTGGCGAGAGTTCTCACCTTTCCATATTCCTTTTTCCATATTCTATACAAGCATACAAGATGGGATTATTCCCTTAGCTAGGTGCGTTGAGTCATTTATTAGCATGCGCGGTGTTATCGCCTAGCGATTCTAGCAATAGTGTCCGTATTGTTATGTGTCTAGGCTAAGCAAAGACGGGTTCATCGGAGCCACCCACCTTAGCGATCTTCGCATCGGCCGAGCGATTCTCCGAGCGCGCCTTTGAAAGTCTAAGTCTGGATTCATCTTGACGGGTCAATGTAAGCCTTGCATCGATTCTTCTTCAGGTCGATGCCAACTCTTCGGGTCGACGGCTCGTTTGAGTCGTTGCACTTGCCGTTTGAATCGGCGTTCCGCTAGGGCGGAGCGGGTTATTACATAATACACCACTCAAAACAAGTCTCGTCCTCGAGACTTCCTGAGTGCAGGTCATCCTACCGTTCCTTGACTTGTGTCGTCACGTTTCTTAGACAATCCTTATCGAATGGCTTTATCGTTCGATGGCATCGATCCATGCTCGGTACCTTTCCAAGTTCCGTGTCGCATACGTTTGGTCGATTTTATTGAATAACTTTTCATTCATTTTAGAGTTGATGGCACTTATTCAATTCAAGTGTTTCTTCGACTTGGTTGCTATTTTGACGTATCATGGGACTGAAACGGTCGTACGAGGTGTGTTGTAATTCATCAAATACCAGGGTCGTAGGCTGAGGCAAACTCACTTTCGTTTATGCGCATCGCAACACCCACTTTCAGCTGCATTCGAGTTCATCATATCGCTGAGTTTGGATCGTGCATGTATCCAAGCCGTCCCCCGAATACGTACATTTCAACCAAGCTTAGCGATTAGCGAAGTCGGACAAGCTACTCGTGATAGTTTTTTTTTTTGATTTGCCGATCGTTTTGCTAACTTCGATTTAAAATCGAACTCATGTGTGTATCACATATCGTTTATCTCGGTCCTCGAGATGATTCGATTCGCTTCTCAAGCGCTCTTGTCAATGAAATCAATACGATTTCTTCTTAGCGGAGTCGGCCAAGTCTAAGTAATTCCCGTCCGATTCGAGACCAAGTATTGCACTATCATCGAGTACGTCTTCCGACCAATGATTCAATTCGTTATTTCAAGTTTACTTGCGCATCATCCATTCCTATCATTTCCATCATTTGGGGCCATTCTCGTTATCGTTCACGCACACTCCTAATTTCCCGTCCTACTCTAAGTCTTGTTGTCCCAAGTCTATCGTCCGTCCAGACGATACTCTAATATCAATCGCACGGTTCAATCACTCGG
This sequence comes from Iris pallida, assembly GCA_029216955.1. Classification (NCBI taxonomy): domain Eukaryota; kingdom Viridiplantae; phylum Streptophyta; class Magnoliopsida; order Asparagales; family Iridaceae; genus Iris; species Iris pallida. The sequence continues at coordinate 3,880,916 of JANAVB010039220.1, forward strand.
TATAGGGTCGTCCGCCTATCCGCTAGGCTATTTCTTTTTTGAGGCTAAGTCAATGTCAGGATTGGAATCACAGTTCCCCAACAATAATGCCAACACTGACCCCAATCCTAGGGTCAAACCAAAGTTGGTAGTACGAGGGTTTTCTACCCAAGCTCGCGTCACTCGGATTTCTAAACATCGAGCACGATCACCTATTCGCATCAATGTATTTGTTGCGCATATTCGAATCCATTAAATCACCCAATCGACATACTTCACATATCCATTCTAACCAATTCATGTATTCGATCACGAGGTCATCCAGCTCGACAATACATTGCGTCCCAATCTCACGCGAGTCCGATTATTCACGGTGGTTCATGAATCACCATGCAACGCTCCCGCGGAATAATCATTCTCATCGGGACGTAACTCTTGTTTGAGTTTAGACTAACTCATTCTCGATACGCGGATTGGACCTACTCAATCCTCAAGTTCAATCATCACACACACTGATTCATTCTCGAGTTTACCTTCGCGTCAAACCACAAGTCGAAGCAATCAAATTGCCACGCCATCCAAGTTCAATCACTCCCGCTGTATGAATCACTATATCAGCGCTCACGCGGAGTGATCGTCCTAATCCGATGCGACGCATATCGAGGCTGGAGTTGCGCTCGCATAAGACAAGAACGTCAACGTTGTTGTTGTCAACGAAGCAAATCCAAGCATTCTCATTTTCATCCAAGCTAAATCGATTCGACAGTCTGACCGTCATGCGTTCAACTAGAAAATCCTCGAGCCAAGTCTATCTTTTCCTCGACACATTTTTAACATCCCAAGTATAGCATCCAACGGAACAATGACATTTGCACGATCGTCATTCGCCGAGTCAGAGTACCCCCGAGTTATCGCATATCGATCTTTGATACGCCTCAATACCATCGACGATATGCATAACCTGACGATCTTCCTTTGCAACCGATTTCGAGTCGTGCGTTGATGCTGTTGTTCGAGTTAGATATTCCACAATTTCATTTAATATTCAAGATCAAGTTCAACTGCTATTCCTCAAGCTAGTTTCAAGATCGTTGTTCAAACTCAAGTCACAATTCATTTGAATCAATCCGAAATCGTACGCGCGATCCTCTAAGTTTCCTCGATCAAGACCATTCATTTTCATTCATCGTTCCGAACCATTTTCTAACTCGCGTTGCCCAATGACAAGTTGTCCAGCGACATCTCGTTCGGGACTTTTGAAGTCACGACCAACTAAGCGTGACACGTTCTAAGGCTTTGCGCGATCGCATCGCTTGCCGACATACTCGTACGATCCGTAAATCCTTTAGTCTCGTTTGAACAATTTCTATGACGTCCATACACCACTCTGGGTTCGAGCCACTCGACTAGTCGTCGACACTCATTCTTATTCTTCTCCGAACCTATCACATGCACCACTCGGATTCAAGCCATACGATCTAGTCCTCAATCACGTTCGCATCATGTGCTAAGACATCCTTCAGATTCGTTCGACGAATCTCTAGCGTAATCGCTCACGTCGCCTCGACGTACTAAGTCGTTCGCATTAATCCTCAAAATCCAAGCCAATCTTTCGGGTACGCCTAAGCGTTAACTCGATAGCGTTCCTATCGATAGACACTCAAAGTGTATCTCCTTCTCGATCGAGCGATATCAAATATCGCTCGTAACCCGATTGCACCCAAAAGTCGAGGTGCGCGACACGCGGCACAACTTAGCCAGAAGGCCGTGTGCATAGCTATCCCGTTCGAACTATACTCCGGTCTCGTGTATTTCGTTTGCTATTGTCAGCGTAAGCTTATTCAAGCACGTACTGCGTTTGCTAACTCTTAGCATCGGTTCCTTCCAACTCAGTTCGTCGTGGTGGCGCAAAGGCCTTCGCCTATCGATCCCGTCCAACTGAGTACTCGTACGAGCTTTTGAAAATATTAGACTTATTGTATGGAACATCCCAAGGCACAACGAGAGAGAGCGTACACTTCTTTTGTTTCAACGAGCTTTCAAAACTGAGAGAATCGAAATGATGTCCAAGGACGTAAAGCCGTGCTCTGATACCAAACTGTCACGCCCCGCTCCCGTAGGAGCGTTCGTTCTCGCTAAGGCGTGATGCCGCACGGGCTTAGGTTGCGCCCGTGCAAGGCCAAGTCCAGAAACGGTCGATTTGAGCTAGGCCACAGAGTCGCACAGAGTGTCCCCATTTGCAGCGGAAAGTAAATAAACACAAATTGAAAACGAATCCAAACTCTTTATTGATATTCAAGGAGTTTACAAGCGGCGCTAGGCCGAGTTTACAAGCGGTGCTAGGCCGAGTTTACAAGTCCCTCAAGCTCTCTCTCTCTGAAACATAAAAGGCGTGCCAAGTGGCTTACAAGATGGAATGATTCATGGCGATGTTCCAATACATTATGTCCTGTATATGATGTTCCAGCTCCTTGCAACGCTCCAAGGCTCGAGAGATAGCTCCGCGCCTTAGCACGTTCGAGGGAAGCTCCGCACCCGCCGACGTTTCCTGCTTTCTGCAAGCAGACTGTGGGGTTATCAGTACATTGTTATGCACTGGTGGGGAGGCTAGCTCGTCCACAATGCTATCATTACCAAACACGTTCCATTTACTTTTGTGCATCTCTATCATTCATTGTCTTTCTAATCTTGCCTTAGGGTCAATTTCATGGCACATATCATGACCTATCTCGTGTTGCTGAATTCAAGTGTCGCATGGAAATACATGTACGACTTACCCATACTTACCGTTCGGCCTTTCCTATCCAAAGTAAACCAAGTTAGTCAACAATTCATAAGGAATAACTTAACGTGTCTCATGTAAACTTTCAATATCAAGAGCGTGTCTCTGCCTCGGGTCCTAGCATGTCGTAGGCACGTTCTCTAACTCATTTTGTATGAATTACTCTTTATTCACTTGGTATGTTACATTCCAAGCATGTTCAGGAGGCACTTGTTCATTTTACTTAGACTAACTTTGATTTCAATGCAAGGACTTGCACGTGGATAGCCACCAGCAAAGTCCACTTAATCTATATGCACCGGTCGCTGGCATGACAAGCCATTTTGGATATTTCCCCTTGGTATTTCTCAACTTAGCGTAGGGTGATGGCTGGTACACCACGTTAAGTCTCTTGAAATATCCTGCACTTACGTCTCCTGGTGCCCAAGCCCGCACCCAGTCAGCCCGTAAGCCCCGCTTTTGATTCCGCTTAGGCCGGCCACGGTATACTCCACACAACGCCCGTGCCGCAGAATCCTTCCACTACACGGCCACGGTATACTCCACACAACGCCCGTGCCGTTTGTCCACGACCATTTCGTATTATCTTGTCATTTTAATTTAACGGCTATCTCCGAGCCGTAGGCTAACCCTTAGCCATAATGCGTTATCGACCAGGTTGGCGTCCGTGCAGCGCGGGTAGCGAGCTCCGTTGCACGTGTCCGTCACACCTGTCGCTAACCATTCTTTCTTTTCTTATCTTTCATTCATTCTTTCTTTTCTTTCTTTCACTTGTCCGTTTGTTCATCGATTCATTCACGTATTCATTCTTTTATTCGTTGATTCATTCATTCACTTATTCGTTCATTCATTCGTTCATACATTTTTTTGCAACTCCTCGTGCGGGAGTCGCCTTCGCGACCCATCGGTCCCATAGTCTTTCAATGTTGCTAAACTCTACTCGGAACGACTATGTCGATAGTATTTCCGTTTCATTGTTGTAACCCATTCATTGTTTGATTGTTGAACGCATAGGAAACTTGAACGTAAGCTTGTGCCTTAGCACGAGCGTGGAGCGCGGTGGCGAGAGTTCTCACCTTTCCATATTCCTTTTTTCATATTCTATACAAGCATACAAGATGGGATTATTCCCTTAGCTAGGTGCGTTGAGTCATTTATTAGCATGCGCGGTGTTATCGCCTAGCGATTCTAGCAATAGTGTCCGTATTGTTATGTGTCTAGGCTAAGCAAAGACGGGTTCATCGGAGCCACCCACCTTAGCGATCTTCGCATCGGCCGAGCGATTCTCCGAGCGCGCCTTTGAAAGTCTAAGTCTGGATTCATCTTGACGGGTCAATGTAAGCCTTGCATCGATTCTTCTTCAGGTCGATGCCAACTCTTCGGGTCGACGGCTCGTTTGAGTCGTTGCACTTGCCGTTTGAATCGGCGTTCCGCTAGGGCGGAGCGGGTCATTACAAGTACGAGTTCGAGTCGATAAGTCCCTACGGGGCTTAGCTCCAATGGAAATTAATTTCCAAGAGCAAAAAACATTAATGCTTTACCATGGAGTCTTATCGTTACCTCCTAGTAAAATCACCCACATGGTTCCTTCCTTAGGGTCACCATCCCATGTGCACATCTCAACAACATACCAAGTATATATTGAGATACAACTCATGGTACTTTTTCAATGTGGGACTAAATAGTACTAGGCATGTGTTAAAAGCAAGCTCTCTCTACATGTTAAAGGAAAAGCTCAAACAATCTCCCACATATCTCGATATATGGGTTTGAGTGTTCCTCACAGTAACTGTTTATCATGCTTTAGGAGAGATATCGCTGACAACTTGAATCTTTCCGTATGGGTCAAACAACATACTATAATACAAGAATGGACTAAGCCTTGAATTCTGTACCATAGCTGTAATTCTTTCCACTCATATAATATAGTTACATGTGGTTCTGGCTGCACATTAAAGGTCCCGTGCCAGCCTAGTTTCAGTGTATAATTTTGGACGTCTACAAGTTTACCCTCAAGAGACGGCTTGATATCTCTGTCCATACACTATAGGTGAGTTCTTTATTAAAGAGACATGGCATGAAGCCTTGCATTTCCCTTGCAGTGCTACGTCGCTATGACATGGCGTAAAGCCGAGGCATTACCTCTACCCGGGAACCTCATCGTAGTATCATACTACTGTAGCATGAGGTCACAAGCATCTTTGTAGTGCCAAACTACCCAGCATGAAGCCTTAGGCTTCCTTGTGGTGTTACGCCGCAACGACATAGCTTGTAAGGCCGAGGCTTTACCCCTATTCGGGTACCTCATCGTGGTGTCGTGCTACTGTAACAAGAGGACATCCTCCCCTTTGTAGTGCTGTCTACAACTCTTTAGTTTCATCATACAACATTAGGCTATCTGTCTATTTGCGGTGCTACGCCGCTATGACTTGGCTAGCAAAGCCGAGGCATTACCCTTACCTGGGAACCTCATGGTGGAGTCACCCCACTGTAGCATGGAGTTTCACTTCTTGTTGTGCTGCTCTATCGTGCTTCCTGTAAAGCACACCAGACATTCACTCTGCTTGAGAACTCATTAAAGCATTTAAGTCATCCCCATCACAGGATCCGTTTTTCGCAGAAAATATATAGTAGATAATAACAGTGGTTGTAGGTCCGTAACCTTTCCATGCCACAGAGGACATGTACCCACTGTTCTTGATATTTTTTCAGTTAGTGGTCCTCCCTTGAACCAAAAACTAGATGACTAGTAGATTTCTCTTTGAACTAATAGCATAAAACTTTATGTTAGGATTGCAATAACATAATATCAGAATGCCTTCAAGCCCATTTTTACAAGCTGTGTCATCGACCAGCTGGCGCTTGAGGCCCTTGGTGAACGGATCCGCCAGGTTCTCCTGACTCCGAACATCAATCACTGCAATGATACCTCTCTTGATGAGATCGTGTACTGTCCTGTGCTTTAACCACACAGTCTTCTTCTTCCCGTTGAAGAGGTCATTTGATGCCACCGTCGCAGTCGTTTGGTTGTCATAGTATATCGGAATCCCTGGTATTTGCGCCCCAACTACTGGAAGATCATATATGAGTTCCCGAAGCCATTCTGCTTCTTCCGCTGCAGTATGAAGTGCAAAGAACTCAGATTTCATGGAGGAACGAAAGAGCATAGTCTGCTTCTTCGACTTTCACGATATAACAGCTCCACCCATTGTGAAAATAAATCCACCTATGGACCTCTCGCTCTCCAACTCTGAGCACCAGCTGGCATCACTGAAGCCTTCTACTACCGGCGGGTCTCTGCTGTAGTACAATACATATGTTTGATTCTTCTTGAGATATCTCATTACACGTTTCACAGCTTTCCAGTGCTCAATGCCTGGGTTGCTCGTAAAATGACTCAGCATTCCTACGACGAAAGCTATGTCAGGCCTTGTGGCAGTAGTAGCATACATCAAACTCCCGATGACGCTTGCATACTCCAGCTGCTTGACACTTTCTCTCGAATTAGGCTTCAGCTTCAGATTACACCTGTAAAGCGTATCGATTCCTGAAAGATCCTGATATCCGTAGCGTATGATTATCTTCTCAATATAATGAGACTGTGACAGCGCCAGTCCAGTGTCTGTTCGGATGATCTTGATCTCTAAGATCACATCAGCTTCCCCCAAGTCCTTCATACTGAACTTAATCGAGATGAACTTCTTTGTCTCCGTGACACAGCCCATATCCGTACCTAGGATCAGCATGTCGTTCACGTACAGACAAACAATTACACCTCTTCCATCAACGAACTTTGTGTAAACACACTTGTCCGTCTCGCCGACCATGTAGCCATTTGACCTTATAACCTTGTCAAACTTCTCATGCTACATCTTGGGAGCCTGTTTAAGACCGTACAAGGATTTTACCAACTTGCAGACTTTGTCTTCAAGACCCTTGACGACAAATTCCTCTGGCTGTTGCATGTAAATCTCTTCGGTCAGCTCGCCATTTAGGAAAGCCGTTTTTACATCCATCTGATGTATCACCAACTTATGTATTGTTGCGAGAGCAATCAACATTCTGATGGTGGTCATCCGGGCTACTGGAGCATACGTGTCGAAATAGTCAATCCCCTGCTTCTGAGAAAATCCCTTGGCTACTAGCCTAGCCTTGAACTTGCCAATAGTTCCATCTGCTTTCATCTTCTTCTTGAAGATCCATTTGCATTCGATAGGTTTCGCTCATTCAGGAAGATCAACCAACACCCAAGTGTTATTAGAGGTGATTGAATCAATTTCATTGTCTATCGCCTCCTTCCAGAAAACAACGTCTCTGGTCTTCATCGCCTTATCATAGGTAAGCGGATCTGCTTCCACATGATAGGTGACAAAGTCATTTCCGAAGTCCTTCGGCCTCCTCACTCGCTTAGTTGACGGCTCAGCGAGCTCTGGTTTAACAGTTGTTTCATCAACAACTTCTTCTTGGACTACGTTCTCATTGAAAATTTTAGTTTCCTGCGCACCCTCATTGTTCTCCAGAATATCCGTAAGAACAATATTCTTGTGCCTTGCAAATTTATCTTCAAAATATTCTGCGTCGCGAGATTCAATAATATGATTTGATTCAATATCAAGAAATCTTCGAGCATCACTCTTCTTGGCATAACCTAAGAAGATTGTCTTCGTAGTCCTTATCCCAAGCTTCTGAATCTTCAGATCTGGGAGCTTTACATATGCCAGACACCCCCACACTCGAATGACATTCAAGTTAGGTCTGACTTTGAACCAAAGTTCATGAGTAGTGACGTTTGAAGTTGCATGCGGCACTCTATTCAGGAAAAAGTGGCCATCAATGCAGCTTCTCGCCAGCAGCATTTTGGAAGACCCGCAGTCAACAGCATTGAGTTTATCATTTCTGTCAACGTTCTGTTCTTCCTTTCTGCTACTCCGTTAGATTGAGGAGAATACGGAGCAGTAGTCTCATTGACAATTTCATGTTCTTTGCAGAACGATGCGAATTTATGAGACCGATACTCTCCTCCTCGATCACTTCTTATTCTCATGAGTTGTTGTCCAGTTTGCCGTTCAGCCTCGGCCCTGAACTCTTTGAACTTCTCGAACGCTTCGTCTTTGGCCTTCAGCAAGTAAACCAACGCGTACTTTGAGAAGTCGTCAATGAAGGTTATGAAATACTTCATCCCGGCCTTTGTAGAGAACTGTTTGAAGTCACAGATATCAGAGTGTACCAACTCCAGAAGATCTATGCTTCGATTAACCCGAAGAAAGGGTTTCTTTGTGATCTTTGTCTGAGTACAAACTTCACATTTCTCTACCTTATCCCCATACTTGGAGATAAGTCCTAGACTAGACATTCTGTTTATTCTTTTACAATGAACATGTCCTAGTCTATTATACCAAAACTCAAGAGTATAACCAGGATGAGCGACTGCATTAACTTGACAAGACTGATTTACAAGCTGAATCTTAAACATTCCTTCGGTGTAATACATTTTTCCGAAGTATGTTCCCTTTATGGACATCAACATCTGGCCAACATTGATGTCCATCCTTTGGCCTGCGTTACAGAGTAGGCCTCCAGAGATCAGGTTCTTTGCGATAGCATGTACATGCTTCACACCTTGAAGCGTCAGAGACTTCCCTGAAGTCAGCTTCAACACCACCGTCCCGATCCCTTGCACTTCAGCTTGTGCCTGATTCGCCACCATAACAACTTCAGAAGTTGGTGTGTAGGTGGTGAACCATTTCTTGCTTGAGCAGACATGGCAGGTGGCACCAGTGTCTACCCACCAGTCAGAGTCAGCCCCTACCGCAGTGACCTGCACAATCATTGCAACAACGTCAGTAATCATTGAAACCTTACTAGGCTCACCTTGCTCTGATTGCTTGGGCTTAGATTTGCATTCAATCTTGAAGTGGCCCTTCTTGCCACACCCGAAAGAAGCCAAATGGGACTTTGGTTTTTGTTGTTTGAAATAAGTCCCATTCACTTTCAGATTATTGGGATCATTCTTTTTGCTGTGGAAAGCCGTCTGTTTTTCCTTGGATTCCTTAGTGTGAACCAAATTGGCGTTAGCCATCTGTTTGGACAAAGCGTCCACCTTCAGTTAAGCCCTAATCTGGTCCTCAACATAGATTTTTTGCAGGAGATTTTCGAGATTGATCTCCAGTTTCTTCATATGCATGTTTGCATAGAACCTGCTCCACCCAGTAAAGCACGAAAGTTTTCAATTGTGAAATCAAGCTTTGAGATTGTTAGTCCCGGGACGTAATTTTTCGATGGAAAACTGAAAATTATACAACACTTCAAAGAAGGTGCATGACGGAGATCCAAGAGGATTCTGAGAAACAAACACAAATATGTTACTTCGAGGAAGGCACAGAAGAATTCGTAGCAGCAGCGATGAAGATCCACTAACGTTTTCTGATTAGATAAGAAACGTTCTCGTTTAGAACAAGATAAAAGCGGATGAACAAAAATGGATAAAATGGCCTGCTGGGGTGAATGGTCACCTGCGCTCAAAGCTTGATTCGCCCTACACAAACAGCTTCCAGGAACTAGCAGGTTCGACGAAGAACTTCGGAACACTCCGCTCTTCTGACTCCTTAGATGGCGCGGAACTCTGCTCACAAAGTACCTCTCTTTTCTGCTCTGAACTTAGAGAATTTCGTAAGAAAATTTCTGATACTTAGTACTGTATCCTGAGAGAGAAGAGAGGGACTTTATATAGGTGTGCCTAGTAACTGTTCGGTATGCAGAACGTTCAGGACGTGGGAAAAACTGCTCCGAACGTTCCATAACCGCTCAAATCGTGCACAGACACGATTGAGCCAACTGGCGCACAACGTGTGCCAATTAGCGTATAGCGCGCGCTAACAGCGCACAGTGCGCGCAATTGTGCACCGCTGCGCCAACAGCGCACAACGCGCACAATCGCGCACCGCTGTGCCAACAGCACACAGCACGCGCAATTGCGCACCGTTGTGCCAACAGCGCACAGCGTGCGCAATCGCGCACAGTTGCGCCAACTGCGCACACGCGCACTACGCGCCAACTGCGCGCCACTGGGCCGCGCCAATTGGGCAACGCCTATTGGTCGCGCCATCGGGCCACGCGAACGGGCGTGCGATCGGCTGCACAGAGGCTCGCGCAACGAGCTCAACTTAAGCGCACTATGCGCCTAGCGACAAGCGCTACTGGGCCGCGCCACTGGACAGCGCCAATTGGTCGCGCCATCTGGCCACGCGAACGGGCACTCGGCTGCTATGCTGACGTGCTAAGTACAAAGTGTGCCAACAAAACACCACATTACGCCTCATGAGCCCGAGCCCGAGTCCGAGTCCGAGTCCGAGTCGCTAAGCCCCTACGGGGTTTAGCTCCAATGAAAATTAATTTCGAAGAGCAAAAAGCATTCATGCTTTACCATGGAGTCTTATCCTTACCTTCTAGTAAAATCACCCACATGGTTCCCTCCTTAGGGTCACCACCCCATGTGCACATCTCAACAACATACCAAGTATATATTGAGATACAACTCATGGTGCTTTTCCAATGTGGGACTAAATAATACTAGGCATGTGTTGAGAGCAAGCTCTCTCTACATGTTCAAGGAAAAGCTCCAACAGTTGTTGATCTCGTTGTATAGTGTATTTTGCGTGTTTGCTGTTGTGTCTGATATGTGCTCTATACAACGTAATATGTACACGGTATTGATTTTTGGTCTTTCCATGTCTGTGAACTTGTATAGACAAACGATTGGAGAAAATACTTTTTTCATTATGGAAAAAAAACTACTTTTGTGTAGAATGTCGGGCTTATATCAATTTATTTGGAATTTTTGCAGACATATCCGAATCCACTGCAAGATAATCCAGCATATTCAGTGGTGAAGTATGTTTATTTATTTTTGTTAAAAAATCTAATTATAAGTAATTATTCATTGCTAGATCATATAGAAAAGTTATCATGAATATTTCCCACTCTCTTGACAGGCAATATTTTGTCAATCATGATGATACAGTTGCTCAGAAGGTTCGTCTTTGTAACTCCCGATTAACTTCATTTTAATTCTTGGACAAAATATGTAACCAACAATAGCTGACATTATGCTATATGTTTTTGCAGATTGTTGTTCACAAGAGCAGTCCCAGAGGAACCCATTTCCGACGAGCTGGGCCCCGTCAGAGGGTATGGTTTTATGTTTGCGCACAATTGCTTTGAGTTTTCATCTGAGAGAAATATTAGCTTAACTAATGGTGTCTTTGTTTTCTTCCTCAGGTTTATTTTGAGTCGGATGAGGTGCATGCATGCATTGTAACTTGTGGTGGCCTTTGCCCTGGTCTGAACACTGTGATCAGAGAAATAGTCTGTGGCTTGTCTCACATGTATGGTGTTACTAAAATTCTTGGCATAGAGGTGAGTTTCTATTTAAATTTGGTATTTCTTTAAACTAAAAGCTCTCCCTAACTCTAGGCTATAATTCTCTTCAATGTCTTCATGTTTGAGTCGTCTCTTGATGTCTTGCTTAGTGTTCATAACAAATGCAATGAACAAAAGGCTCTATGATGCAAGTTAGGGAAATAGTTTGTGGTTTGTCTCACATGTATGGTGTTACTAAATTTATTGGCATAGAGGTGAATTTCTATTTCAATTTGGTATTTGCATAAAACTAAAAGCTCTCCCTAACTGTAGGCCATAATTCTCTTCAGTCTTCATTTGTGAGTTTTCTCTTGATATGTCTTGCATTGGTGTTCATAACAAATTCTATGACACAAGGCATGCTAATTTACTTGCATTCAGGTTTCACATCTAGGGGATTCACAATATCACACATTCCTATTATTTTGTTAGAACAAATCTATTCCACATTTATTGGAGCTAGAGTTTTGAAGTGCCCAAAGATCCATTAAAGATTTTCCACAGATACTTTGGATGAGGATGAATAAGTCCCGAATTAGACATATCCCTGTTGAAATTATTAATAGGCATAAAATTCATACTTTTGCTTAGAGACACTGATGGGCATATTTAGGGTAATTAATATTCCAATATACGTAGTCATATAGACATGGTTTTCCATAACATATAATTACTTTACTTGTAATTGTAATTGTTCTATTTACACCTAATGCGACTACTGGCATTCACAGGGCGGATACAGGGGCTTCTATGCTCGCAACACCATATCTTTGTCACCCAAAAGTGTAAACGATATTCACAAAAGAGGGGGTACTATCCTAAGTACATCACGTGGAGGACATGACACTTCAAAGATAGTAGATAGCATTCAAGATCGTGGGATTAATCAGGTATTCTGGATAAAGTTGTCACACTTCGTTGTTATTAACTGTTCTATTTGTGTATGCTCCTCGGTTCCACTCTTGTTTACCACACTTCAAATGGACTTTGTATGTTAATAGTATGTTTCTGTTTTCTAGGTCTATATCATTGGAGGAGATGGTACCCAGAAAGGAGCCTCTGTGATTTTTGAGGTAGATATAAGTTTGAAGCAAGAAAATGCTACTCTGGAAACAGAGTAGGAGAACATAAGAGTGTTGTTTTATTTGAATAACTTATGTATATAGAGTAAATTTTACTCTGTTAATAATGTTGCAAAGAAAGAATAACGAACTCTAATTAGCACTAATGATCTCAATCCTTTTTCCCATGTATGAATATAGAAAACTTCGGTATTGAAGATTATATAATAATTACAATTTTATTGTTTATACCTGCTTAATCTGAACTTTCCATCTTCCAGGAAATCCAAAGACGCGGTCTAAAAGTTTCTGTTGTTGGCATTCCCAAGACGATAGACAATGACATTGCAGTACTTATCTCACCATTCACCATTTTAGCCTTAAACCAATTTATTATTGGAATATACAATTACAATGTTGTTTATTCTCTCAATTATATAACTTAGTAATTCTCTTGTTTGTTTGTGGCTTATGTTGATATCACTCAGGTTATTGACAAGTCATTTGGTTTTGATACTGCTGTTGAAGAGGCTCAACGAGCAATCAATGCTGCACATGTGGAAGCTGGAAGTATCGAGAATGGTATAGGTGTTGTGAAGTTAATGGGTCGCTACAGTGGTGAGTTTCTTGTCTTTGAAGTACTTTCCTACGCCGCTATACTCTCTCTTGAAAGGTCACAGTGACATGCTATTTGTCATTAGAGATACTTTGCTCTGTACTTTTCTAAAAAAATACTGACCTATCTGATAAGTGTATAGAAGTCATATGTTTTCTAGGATTCTTGAATTTACTTTAGTTTCTTTTCACAAATGATATGTTATTCGAAATATGAAGCTAGACTAACCTGCATTGAACAGTTTGCTTTGTTATTTGCAGAAGTGAGACTTAAGCTGATTCTGATAACAATTCCAACTTTTGTGATAAACACTTGACAAACCAATTATTGCTAGGCTACAAGGGCCATCCATGTGAAATGAAGTATGTGTTGGGGGTGTAGTTTATATTTATATGCATGTCAAATCTCTGATTGCCATCTTTATTATTGACTTATTGAGCAGACGATATTTTTGCTCCCACTTGTGAACACGGGTTATTATGGTAGAAGTTTTACTCTGGTTGTTTCGTTCCCTTTATAGGATTCCGATACTCCTATATAGAAAACTCTTGCCATGGTGGTTTCCGTTAGTAGGGATCTAACCTTTTAAACTCACCTCTTCCTTAAGTTCCTTCCCTCTTCTTTCCCTCTGGCTTACGGCTATGCCCGTATTTACTACATCTGAATTTTATTTTAACTGACTGCTAATAACAGTTTTGATAAGTATTTAATGAAGTTCTACAAAATGGAATGCACAATATGCAAATTTGATTCTTATAGAATAGGCATATTCGGGTTCCCCATATCATGTGCCATACGCCAAGAACGTGTTCCCTTACTGGTTATGTTTGATTAATTTAATGCAAAATTCCAACAGAAGAAGGTAAAATATCTGCTTTTGCAGCTTTATAAGTTCAGTATCTGTTTACATGCAGGGTTCATCGCGATGTATGCTACTCTTGCAAGCCGAGATGTGGTATGTGCGTCTCTTATTTGTTAGAATTATTTAAAGTTAGACCGGATTTCTTGTTGGGGAGGATGCAAATGTTTATTTGTTGGAAAAGGTATTTAACTATTCTGTGTTTCTTTTCCTTCTGTTATAGGACTGTTGCTTGATTCCTGAATCACCCTTTTATCTGGAAGGGAAGGGTGGACTTCTTGAATTTGTACAGAAGCGCCTAAAAGAGAATGGTCATATGGTTATTGTTGTTGCTGAGGGTGCTGGGCAAGATCTTATTGCTGAAAGCATACGATCCATGAAGAATGAAGACGCTTCAGGAAATAAGCTACTCCTCGATGTTGGTCTATGGTTATCACAAAAGATAAAGGTGTGTACCTGTGATCAAATTATCAAAGATAATATAAAAGAATGTGCTTGCTTCCTATAAAAGTGGAGTGGCTACTATACTTTGCCTGGCAATACTTTCAGTTGGTTCAAAAATGAAATATAATTAAGTGCCTACTTGAGAGATTGATCCTTCCGTACTGTATATTGTTCATAAAATATTAAGCCTACTTGAGCTCCAAGGATCTTGCTCTCCATTTCAAATTAACTAACTTGTCACAATTAGCAATAAGAGGAGATCAGGGTAGTGCTTCCAATTTTATGCTTTGCACTGTTGAAATACGGCTTTACTGGTTTCTTTATATTCTTACTTGCTTTTCTTCAATCTTACAGGATCATTTTACAAGAACTGGAAAGATGGCAATAAATCTCAAATATATAGGTCAGTTGTCGTAAGTGAATCTTTCTTTTCTTGTTGAGCAGACTTTGACAGAAATTGTTAATTGTGTGGTGTCCCAATTACAGATCCCACATACATGATTCGTGCAATTCCGAGCAATGCTTCTGACAATGTTTACTGCACTTTGCTTGCTCATAGTGCCATTCATGGTGCAATGGCAGGGTACACAGGGTTCACTGTTGGGCCAGTTAATGGAAGGCATGCTTATATACCTTTCCATGTAAGTGACACCCTCTCCTTTTCAGGCTTTATCTATAAATAGGAAAATCACTTGATACAAGCCGTAATTGATAACTGAAACAAACCCACCAAAGGTTCTGCAAAGGGTTTCGACTGTCTACCATACATTATGTTTTGTTTCCTGATGTTGGCATTAATAATAGAATCAAAAAGTTCCAACTGATTCTGTAGATGTTTTGATGCAGGTCAAGAACTAAAGAAGGAAAGGCAAACCTAGATGGATCTATTTATCCACGAAAATAAGCAATAAACCATTGACAATTACAAGAAAACAATAAGCAACTTTAGAGAGTACAAGATTTGCAATTAAATAACAAAGTGAAGATTAGAGTTTGCCTGAGGATTAATGTAATCGATCGACCCACACAATTTAAATAAGCTTATATCTTGTGTAGGCCGTTCACCAGCTTCCGAAGCCTTCATGTCTGAGATCGAAGGATTAATCTTTGATTATGATGCTTGGACCTTGATCTATTAGGGAGGGTGGTGATTGGGTTATTGGATCTATATGTGTCAATGTGCATGTTGGACACATACCAGACACTCATGGACACATATCAGACACTCCACGGACACGTATCAGACACTCCAAAATACACTAGGACACTCCAAAATAGGTTTTGTATCATTTTGCCTTGTCCTTAGTGTGTTGTATCCATGTCTACGTAACATAGGGTTTAGATTTTTATAATAATTTTTAATTATGCACAACATTGAAAGAGGGGGACTTTTAGTAATATAGGGGGTTTTAAATGGTGGAACATGGACATCAATATACACATCATTAATGTATAGTCATTTCATGTTCAAACTCATCGGGCAAGATTTTTTTTCATTTTGAAGTAGACACCAAGTATCCTATTGGATACTTGCATTTGTATAAATCTTTTGCTTTGCTTGGCCTAGTGCACAGACTCCTCACTTACCACTCTGTTATTAATTCTGTATGCTACCAACTAGTGTTGTATTTGTTAGACTTGACAAAGAAAGAGAGCAAGCACAAGCACACGGGAACACGCAATATTTTTACGTGAAAAATCCCCTCAATGTGAAAGGGAAAAACCATGGGATCTAGTCCAGAAAGTTTTTGGTCCACTAAAAGAATAATGAGAGTACAATTTTTTTCTGTAGTACACTAGAGGATCACCAATATAGAGTTCTTCACTTCAAGGGTGATCACCAATATAGAGGATCACCGACACAACTTAGTCGATGGGCAACTTTGTCACTATGGTCCTTCACCCTTTGCGATGGCCCGCTACTGATGGCTGTCACTAAAGAGTAGTGGAGTGGATGAATTGTATTGGATACTTGAGGAGTTAGCCAAGGAGCCCGATATAAACTCAATTGTCTATTTGTCTTGCTCAAGATTCAGTAAACCTATACATGTCTTTTCTTGTTCCTAGAAGGCTACTCATCTTCAAGGATTCCTTTCATCTTTCAAGAGAACTATTCACCTTTCAATGCTTATGATTGGGTATGACCACATTCACTCACAAGGAGTGAGATTCCCAACAAATTCTCCTTCACGAGTTATGAGGAGGACACCATGCAAGCAACCTGTCAGCAGACCTCGTTCTTGTCCTTTGTCAACTTATTTTGAACCATAATGGATCTTCTGCAACTTCAACATATTTTTCTGCACTACGCCGTGAATCCAGTTGTAGCGAACATCAATATGCTTGGACTTCAAGTGGAAACTTGAGTTATCTGCCTTATGTATGATACTCTGACTATCACTTTGAAGAACAAAGACACTTTGTTCAACACCTAGTTCTTTCAATAACATCATCATCTATAGAAACTCCTTGCAACCCTCGGTCGCTACAATGTACTTCGCCTCAGTAGTGGATAGGAAACACACTTATCAAACCTGGACTATCATAACACAACTCCCCTATCAAAAGTGAATATCCTGAAGTTGACTTGTTTGAGTCGATGTCACCTGACATATCAGCATCGGTATATCCATCAAGTACCGGCTTACCACATCTAAAACACAACCAAGTTTTTGAAGCGCCCTGTAGATAGAAAAGTGTCCAACTGATCGTAGCCTATACTCCTTGCCAATATAGGCAATGGATCGATTGACGACGCCAACTGCACGTACGTTGTTAGGCCTCGTGTACACAATGTCATATTTCAAACATCCAAAATAAGGTGAATGAGGGGATTTCTCTCTCTTCCTTCTCGTCCTCGGTCGAAGGGCTTTATCTTGAGCCGAACTTGAAGTGATGTGTGAAGTGATATGCGATTGGAGTAGAAACTGGCTTTGCTTCGTCCATACCGAACCTTGCAACCACCTTCTCAACATAACTTTTCTTGTGATAGCCACAATTTCTTTGTACTCCACTCCTATCAATCTTCATCCCAGGATTAGCTTTGCTAGAACAAAAGCACATTATGCACTTAAAAAAAAATAATATAATAAAATCATCGCCGAGGAATCACTTAAGAAAAGCACTTTGATTAAAGGCGGTTTGATTATACCCATGTTCGACCATAAACATGTCGAACTTCTTGTACCATTATCGAGGAGCTTGCTTAACGCCACATAAGTTCTTCCTCAGACGACACCCCAGATTCTCCTTACCGCTAACCTCAAAACCTTCAGGTTGTACAATATAAATCTCTTCCTCTAAATCACCATGAAGGAAGGCAGTCTTTACGTTTAGCTGTTCGACCACCAAGTCCATGCTAGCTTCGAGTGACAATACAAACCAGATAGATGGCATCTTAACTATTAGCGAGAATATCATTTCGATTCAATGCCTTCTTCTGTTTGAAACTTTTTACAACCAACCTCACCTTGTAATGTGGTTGTGGGCTCTTGCTTTCCTGATACAACTTGAATACCCCTTTGTTCTTCAAAGATTTTTTTACCCTTGGGTAACTAGACCAGCTCAAAAGTATGGTTCTATGACAAGGATTTACATCCTCACATAACTTTCCACCATCGGTCCTTGTCCATACATTCGTGGACTTCTTGGAAATTTTCTAGCTCTCTTATATCTAAAAGCATAACATACTCATAGGTAGAGTATCTTGTCGACGATTGATGCTCTATTGTTAACCATCTCGATATTGGAACTTTAGGTGACTGGAGTGTAATCGACCCATCCTCCTCATGGTCATCTGGACTAGAATCGAGTATCTTTCCTTATGGTCATCTTCCTAATATCCACCTTAGCATCACTGATCTCATCCTCATCTTCTCCCCTGTTATTATGCACCTCAGGAGAAGATAGTGGGTCCACATCTTCAATCACTACTTGAGAGAGTTGTAACGTCGGTCCGTGTGACGTCGACTTCTCCCTCTTCTTGATGTCTTCAAGAGTTTGATATTCAAAGAAGACAACATCTCGACTTCTAACCAGCTTATTGCTTTTTGGATCCTAAAACCTCTATCCAAACTCATCATGCAAGTATTCCAAGGAATTATACTATTTTACCTTGGCATTTAGCTTCAACTTTCATCTTTGGGTATGTACACAAATACATGACAATCAAATACTCTTAGATACTTGTAGGATTACACTTTCCACTCCAAACCATCTCTAGTGCCTCATCGGCCAAAAGAACTGATGAAGAGAGATTCAACACATCAACCGCCGTCCTTATTATCTCACCCCAAAAAGTCTTCGGCACCTTTGCATGTGATAGCATACTTCAAATTATTTTCACAATGGTTCTGTTCATTTCTCAGTAATATCGTTACGTGGAGATGATTTCAGATAGATCCTTTCATGCTTTATGCCATGACTCATCTAGTACTTATCAAATGCTCTAAAATACTCCCCATACTTACCTGTGAGTATGCATTTAAGAGACCTCCGCTTCTCACGCTCAACCATAGAATGAAACTGCTTGAAGATCTACAATATGACTTTACACTTCAGCGAATATGTCTATGCCTTCATAGAGATGTCATGAAGCAAATGCGGACGCAATTGGTGCTCAAACTAGAATTTTGGTGACCTATTGAATTCTACCAGATATGCTGGTTGGTGCTCATTTTTGCCCAATTGTATGTTGGAAAACCATGTATTCTGTTTGGGCCAAAACAAGAATACTGGTTCGAGACGCCTGAGCCTATTATTAGTTAATTTGGATTAATTTTCTGGTCTATTTTATGTATTTCTTTTTTATACTTTGTTTAGGAGTCTTTCTTAGGATTTAAGTTATTTTTTCTTATAAATAGGTCTAATTTACAAGATAATAAACAAGTTCATTATTAATTTTTGAGTTATCAACAAGAATTTTCCCTTATAATTTTCATGTGTTGAAATTGAGGTGCCGTCCTCGTATCTTAGGTCATTTGTTTCAGCGATAAATGTTTTCATTCTTTTTCATATGGTATCTGAGTCTCAACGTGTCATGGAACATGTATGGAATAACCAACAACAAAGGCGATCAACTTCCCCCTAAAAAAGTGCATGTGGGTTGAAGTCCTCTTTGCGTCTCTCTGTGGAAATTGACTTTATCCGTCCAAGGAATCAAATAGGCGGTAGGCAATCAGGAACCGTTGAGGCAACTACTTCGAGATCTTGAAGCAGCGTCATGAGTGAGCAATGCCCGCAATCTTCTAAAAGATGGTCAAGTATCGACGTGAGAGAAGCGTCCACAGAAGTCTCGTGTAGATTTGTCTAGATCGAGAGTTGAGTTAGATGATTTTACTAGGTGGGTCGTGATAACGATCATAGGGGTAACATGCTGCCCAACCGACAAGACTACGACATTCTTTATAGTGTTGGTAGTTGTTATTTGCTATGGCAACTATGAGAGGAACGATTTTTATCGCAACGGAAATCGATCCGACAACGAATACGCTTATAAACGTGGCGGTTGTGGGAATTGTTCATATAGGAGAGGAGATGATTTTATGTTCTCGTCATCGTGGAGTTCATGGATTGGTTGTTGGAGGTGAACTGTTTCTTCGTCTATATAGAGATCTTGGTGGACAAGAAGGTAATGTTGGTGGCCTACCAATTGAAGTTAGGAGCATCAACATGGTAGGATAGAATGAAAAATGAGCGTAGACGGGAAGGGAAGATACACAATAACTCATGGGAGAATATGCAAGAGAAGCTGAACGCGCTTCCTACCCAACGACTATGAGCAACACATTTTAATTAGTATCAGAGGTATGCACAAGGGTAACAAAGCGTCGACGAGTATAACATGGAGATTTTGTGTGTTGCCGAACGAAACCATATCGACGAGACAAAATAACAATAAGTATCTTGCTTCATTGATAGGTTCAAGATAACAATTCAAGATCTGATGGGATCATAGTTTAGTGCATATCTAATCTGAAGGAGACTAGGAATCAACCATTGCAAGATGAGCGGTTGCTGCAAGACAGGAAAATAGAAAATCGAGGTAGCAATTGGAGGTGGTGGATCGGACCAATACCAAGTCAAGGGAAGAAGCACACAAAAAGGAGAAGACAACCGAAAAAAAAACCCATTAAGGCTCACACCCATTCGAACAACCCATATGCCAAACATGTCTTTGGCAAGTAATAATCAATCGGGTCACCATTCACATGATTGTCCACGGAGGAAGCAATTGACTTACGTACGAAGAGAAGCAACTGAAGAAGAAGCGGACGATGGAAATATCAAATGCTATCCTGATAAATACAAAGAGAAAGAGGTGTTCCTTGCTGTAGTACGAAAGATCATGTTAACACTAAAACGTAAAGATTCTTCCCAAAGGAACTACATTTTAAACCCGATATACTATCGACAGTAAACGGTTAAGATTTGTGGTTGACGGAGGCAACTAGGAAAACATGATTAGCCGTCAAATGGTCGAAGAAGCAGGGCTGACATTGGATAAGCACCAGGATTCATACTCTGTCGCGTAGTTTCAGAAGGTATCGAGTGTCCTTGTGATCGAGCGGTGTCGAGTTCCTTTCTCCATCGACGCTTATAAAGATAAGATCTATTGCGACATAATAGACTGACTCGACATCTGTCATATATTGGTAGGGAGGCCGTAACAGTTGGATGTTGACGTTGAACACAATGGGCGCGGCAACACGTGTCGACTAGTGAAGGATGGGGATAATTACAAACTTACACTATTGAAGAAAAGTATCTGAACTAATTCTTTACAGGAGGAACAAAAGACTTTTCTTTCTTTGGCGGCCTCTTCGAAGGAAGAGGAAGTGGACTTCAAGGAGGCCTATAAGGGGCATGGCTTGGTGGTGACCGAAAGCATAGACCTTAGAGTCAAAGGAGGGAGGAGAGATTCCAGCAGTGGTACAGTACGACTGATATTTAACAACTTTTAGGTATTCCTCAGGAGGATCTTCCTAGAAGGCTGTCAACCATGCGCAACAACTGTCACAATATTGATTTTGTTCCCAATACAAGTTTACTGAAGTTGTGAATCTATAAAGTTCATGAGAGGATAAGATCCTTCATAAAATGGCAGAGGACTTGATACAAAATGGGCACTTGGAGAAAGTTTTGAATGGGTCGGAGAAGATCAAGAGACACGAGGAGGTATGGGAGTGACTATCTACAAGAGGTTTGAGCGAGATGGTGCAAGTTACTACAAAAATTTCCGTCCCAGCACTGTAAGCGTTAGGTTTTTAACATTAGTGACGACGTCATAGTGTGTACTTTCGGATAGAGATGATATCAACTGGGCCTTGCTGTAAGCTTCAAACGAAAAGGATTTCATTATTCAAAGTGGTGAGGGAAGTTTAGTTGGGGGAAGGAACCCTCAACAAGCTTTATGGTGATTAACGATGAAACAATTAATTCATACGACAAACGAAGAACTCGGGTCCAGTTCTTTACAAAAGAAAGGGTTTGACACGGTTGTGATTGGTGCTCGAACCAATATATTGTTTACCTGTTGGAATTACGTTGTTGGAATTTCGGTCAGGCTACCGGATTTTCGATTAGTGCTAACTTTTGCCCAATTTTATGGTAAAAAACATGGTATTCTGGTTGTGACAAACTGTAATATTGGTTTAGGATGACTGTGCGTATTTTGAGCGCATTGGATGAATCTTTTGGCCTATTTTTGATATTTCCTAGTTTGTTCTTTAGGCTTAGTTCCTTGCTGATAGTCTTTTATTATGTTTTTGCACGTGAATCAAAAGGGTAGGACAGTTCGGTATGGAATCATCTTTACAGGTCAATATCATCAAAAAGTGACCTTCCTTTACAGTAGTTGTTGATTCTTCAAATTTGATCTCGGTTTTGTCTTTTTGCTGCTTCTGGCCTTTTTGCAACATTCCTTCTTCATATTTCCCATCTTCTTATAATAGAAGCACTCAACATTATTCCTTTGTCTCGACTTGCTTCGGGGTCGACTCGATCATGATCTTGTCTTTATTGACGACTTCTTCCCCAGTGCTCTATGACAATAGTTTCTGATAATGACGAGTCCCCACAAGGTCTTCCTCCTTGTTTCTTCAGCCAACAAACTTTCGGTTATGAGGTTTATGCTAACCACACCGTAGGGCACCAAGTTGGTTAAAGACACCACCAATATCTTCCAACTACGCGGAAAGGTCTGAGCAATAATAGGATCTACAACTCATCGTCAATAATTATTTTCATAGCGGAGAGTTGATTAATAATACTTTGTTATTCATTCAAGTGTTCTACAATAGAACTCCCCTTATTTGTAATTGACATTAAACATGCTTTCAAATGAAGAAAGTCTTGTTATCTGCCATCTTTTTTTTGTAAAGACTTTCCAACTTGTGCCAGAGAGAGTTGGCAGAACTTTTTGTGGATACGTGATGGAACACTCATCTAACTATTGACGGACAGTACTAAAAATTCTTCTATCAAGCTTCTTCCAATTACCTTCAGACATCTCACTAGGCATGATCGTGTCACCTAGAAAAGGTACAACTAGATCCTTGCAGAATAGTTAGTTCTCCTTTGGAGGTTTCCAAATCATCAAGTCGTTTCCATTAAGAATGATCATCCATGTGATGCTAATGATCATCCATGTGAAGCTTGACTCCATGTTCGGCCAATATCAATAAAATTGCTTAGAACAATAGGAGAAGGGGCTAGCCTCTCTTATATATATATATATATATATATATATATATATATATATATATATATATATATATGTCTCTCAATATCAATAAAATTAATTCATTATTCAACTGTACATAGTATCAGAGCCATAACCCATCCACTCCCTCTCTCTCCACAAAAAAAACCCTAACCTTAACCTACCGCCACAGCCCCCCTTGCTGCCACCCCTATCCCCCTCCTTGCTGCTACTGCCGCCGCCTCTACTGCTACTGCTGCTGCCGCCCCTACTGGCACCCCCCCCCCCACATTGTCGCCTCCCATCAGCCCCATCCTTGCTGTTGCTGCCGCCTCTACTGCTACTGCTGCTGCCGCCCCTACTGGCACCTCCCTCCCGCCCCTGTCAACCCTCCCCCCTGCTGTCAACCCTCCTCCTTCCTGACGTCCCTCCGCTCTCCATTGGTCTGAGTACAAAATCCTAAACGTAACCCTTTTCCCTTTCCACCTGTCGTCGCCCAACCACTCCAAATCCTAACCTAGTTTCTAAAAAAAAATTGTTGGGATTCTCCGAGGATAAACATTTTTGTTATTTGCTTGGAACCTCGAACTCTCAATCAATTTACTTGGGATTCTCAGAAGGTAAACACTTGGTTTGTTTGCTGTAACCTCTGACTCTCAAGAATAAATTCAGGAATTTAACAAAGAGCAAACATATGGTTGTTTTGTATGAATTTTTGTTTCGTTCCTTGATCTTCACATTAGGATCTAACAGAGGGTAACTTGGGTTATCTTTCTGTCCTGACTTGTGTGATCCGCATTCTCTGCTCCCTATGCGCGTGCCGATTCTGGCTACGTTTCAAGCGCATTGGCAGAATTAATGTGATTATCCAGTTGGAAAATTTCAATCGACACTCGAATCAGGAATCCTGAAGGATAACGGACAATACGACGAATAGCAGTGCTACAGACACTAGTGTCGGCAACGCAATGGCGTGACCTACAGGTACTAGCACAATGATTTTCTCAATTCGACTAGTCGATCGATGATTGGAAGGACCAGAAAGCTACTCGACATGGAGAAAGAAGGTCGAGAAGACGCTTCGTGGAATGCAGTTGTCCAAACATCTGACTGACAACCCTCCAGCAGCGAATGATCCCATATTTGAGTAATGGAAGACAGATAATAGTCGACTATTTATACAGTTGATGAATTCAATGGAGCCATCAGTGGAAGACAGTTCAAAATACGGACTTCGTGAAAAAATTATGGGAGGTACTGGCGGCAGCATTTGATAGAAAGTGCGATGTCTCGTATCTACGACTCGGTCGTTGGTGTATACCGAGTCAATCAGGGGGACAAATCTCAAGGACTATTTTCGGGCTTTTAAGGCTGTGACTGATGAGATCGACCGCGTCTTACCTCTTACGACGGATATTAATGAAGGCCTCAACGGGAGCAGCTACATGTCATGGCTTATCTTGTCTCTCTCCGTCCTGATGCGGATTCTGTTCGCTTTCAGATAATTGCTGGATCTGACGTTCCGTCCCTGTTGGAAGCACACTATCGTGTCCTTCGGGTCGCAAAAGTCGTTGAGACCACTCTGAGTTATACTTCCGCTGATCGATCTGCTCTTGTGATGCTCGTACGGGATTTCGTGGTGGTCGTGGTAGCCGCAATGCTGGTCGCGATGGAGGACGTGGAAATGGCGGTCGTGATGGAGGAAGACCGCACACATGCTTCAATTGTGGTCAGCTTAGCCATTTCTACTGGCAAACCTACTGCTAATATCACAACTAATGCTCCTGATGATGGTGTCCGATCTGTTCAGATGACGTCAGATTCATATACATAGTTCCTTGATTTCCAGGCTCAACATCGTGGTGAAGCTTCCACGTCTGGATCCGCAGCTGGATACTCAGCAACATGCATAGTAAAATCCAAGCAGTAGGTAATTGGCTCTGGTGCGTCTGCTCACATGACTGGTGACGCAGTTATGATACATAATTATGTCCATGTCCGTCGTGTTTCTGGCATTACTGTTGCCAACGGAGGTTCCCTGACGGTCCGAGGACGTGGAAGTGCCAGTCTTTCTTCCGGACTGTCCCTCAATTCTGTATTACTTACACCCGGAAACCCGTTCAGCTTAATCTCAATTAGTCAAATTACTCATGAAGTGTATTGCTCGGTAACATTTTTTTCCTGATGTTTGTGTTTTTCAGGACCTGAAAACTGGAAAGACTATCGGTAAAGGCCATGTGGCTGGAGGCTTGTACCTGTTTGACGCACCTTCTTCTGTTGTCTGTGTCGGCGTGAAACTCGATCCTTTCGAGTTACATTGTCAGTTATGCTATCCATTAACCCAAGTCCTCTAGAAAATGTACCCTTCTTTAGATATTCCTACTTTCTTTCATTGTGAGTCATGTAGTTTAGCTAAGCATCATCGGATTCCGTATCCGATGAGTCAAAATAAAATTGCATTTGCTCCTTTCGAGTTGGTGCATTATGATGTATGGGGACCTTGTCCGCTTGAATTAATAAAGGGTTTTAAGTACTTTGTTACATTTGTTGATGATTATTCACGTGCCACTTTTGTTTATCTGATAAAAAATCGTTTCGAATTATTTAACATTTGGTGCAATTTTCATGCCGAAATAAAAACACAATTTGGTGTTCCAATTAAAATTTTTCGAAGTGACAATGGTTGTGAGTATTTATCTTGTGAGCTCGATAGTCATCTGGTCCGCAATGGCATCATCCACCAAACTTCTTGGTCGTACACACCACAATAGAATGGTGTGGCCGAGCGCAAGAATCGCCACCTCTTGGAAACAACACGTGCTCTTATGTTTCAAGCACGTACTTCCAAGAGATTTTTGGTCGGATGCAGTTCTTACCGCTTGTTACCTTATTAACCGCATGCCATCATCAGTTTTCAATAGTAGTACTTTCTTTTCTAGGCGAGTTAATTAGTTGTATCCTCCCATGGTTTGTACGCATTTTGGTAACTGTCCCCGTTTTAAAAACAAAGAACACCCCCTGGGTGCTTAATTTTCCACTCACTTTCTTCCATGCACCAGGGGGTTTCAACTAATTAACTCTATAAATCAGGGGGTGTTCTCTATTTTTAAAATAACGGAAACAGTTACCAAAATGCGTACAAACCATGGGGGATATAACTAATTAACTCATTCTAGGCTCTTTCTCGGACGAGAGCTATTTCCTCTGTCTCTCAGAATCTTTGGTTGCTTATGCTATGTTCGGGATACCCGACTAACTCTTTCAAAATTAGATCATAAGGCAATACAATGTATTTTCCTTGGGTATACTAAAGATCAGAAAGGGTATCGGTTTTTTTTTCCTGTCTTGAAAAGATATTTTTTTACTCGGGATGTTACCTTTTGTCGAAACCGAATTTCCTCCACTCCCACAATCAACGTGTCCGGTTCCCCAAGTTTATCCAGAAGAGGATTTTTTGATATTTCCTGATCAATTACAGCAGTTCTCCCTTACGGGTGCCCTCCCTTACCGAGCAAGTCAACCGGTCTGATGGTCCACATACATCGATTCAGTCAGTGCCGACGTCACCAACACAAACATCGCCACTGGTGCCTACAGAGTCATCCTCCTCTGGCTCTACTGATTCGCCACCGCCTATTCTATCAGCAGCTTCGCCTATTCCACCAGCAGACCCCCTTTCTCCACCGGCAGTTCGTCCTCGTCGTGCATGTCGTGATCATCCCTTATATGTTGACAGCTACAAAGGACTTACAAGTCACACTCAGTCTCTGGTGGCTACTATTGATGGGATTCAGATTTCCAAAACCACTAAGGAGGGTTTCAAACATCCCGGTTGGCGTGCTGCTATGAATGAGGAGATAAAAGCTCTCCGGGAGAATCATACTTGGGACTTAGTCGACTTACCTACTGGTAAACAGACAGTAGGTTGCAAATGGGTGTTCACGATCAAGGTGAAACCGGATGGTACTCTTGATCGACTAAAGGCTCGTCTAGTAGCCAAAGGATATTCTCAGACATATAGTGTGGATTATTTCGAGACCTTCTCTCCTGTTGTCAAAATGACATATGTTCGTGTCCTAATGGCCTTGGCTGTTCGCTATGACTGGCCGTTGCTTTAGCTGGATATCAAGAATGCTTTCCTCCACGGGGACCTTGATGAAGAGGTATATATATTGCAACCTCACGGGTTCGTTGCAAGGGAGGATAAAGTGTGTCATTTGCAAAATGCCCTCTATGGTCTAAAACAATCACCTCGTGCGTGGTTTGGTCGATTTACACATGTTATTACTCAGTTTGGCATGTGTCAATTAAAGAAGGACCATTCGATCTTCTATCGACACACATATGCTGAAAGGATACTACTTGGTGTCTATGTTGATGATATTGTAATCATAGGAGACGATAGCCAGGGTATTGTCGGCCTCAAGAAGTTTTTGGGAGAACAATTTTAAACCAAGGATATGAGATCTTTGAACTATTTCTTGGGCATTGAGGTCACACGAAGTAAGTGGGACATTGTAATGTCCCAGAGAAAGTATGTGCTGGACATACTAAATGATGCAGGCATGATGTAAGCCAAGGGGGACAACCTCACCTATGGATCCATACGCAAAGTACTTCCAGACGAAGGGGTCCTGATGACCAATCCAGAGCAGTATCGTCGAGTAGAAAACTCAACTACTTGGCGGTCATGATTCGTCTGGACATTTCTTTCGCAGTGAGTGTTGCAAGTAGATTTATGGCTTCTCCAAGAGTTCCACACTAGCAAGCAATTCTCAGAATTCTATGTTATCTAGTCAAGAATCTAAAAAAAGGAATTCGGATGGATAATCATGGACACACTCATATTGAGTGTTTTACGGATGCTGACTAGGGAGCAAGTCTGATAGATAGACGATCTACATCTGGCTACTCAGTATTTATTGACAAAAATCTAGTGTCATGGAAGAGCAAGAAACAAAGTGTGATAGCACGCTCAAGCTCAGAAGCAGAATATCGAGCCATTGCTCATGGCACATAAGAGGTATTATATATGAAACATTTTTTACAAGAACTGGGAGAAGACGCGGTATCTCAAGCGGCAGGTCTATGGTGTGACAACCAATCTGCTATCCATATTGCTACCTGTATTTCATGAAAGAATGAAGCATATTGAAATTGATATCCACTTTGTTCGTGATGAGTATATAAAGGGAGTGGTAAAATTTTAACATGTGAGGACCGGCGACCAAATAGCTGATATCTTCACAAAGTCTCTTTTGGGTCCTAGGATTTAATATCTATGTAACAAGCTAGGCATGATTGATATCTATACTCCAGCTTGAGGGAGGGTATTAAATGTTATATTAGAACTATTAGTTAGTGGGCTTTAGTCCCATATTGCTTAGTACAATAGAAGAAGGGGCTAGCCTGTCCTATATATATGTTTCTCTCAATATCAATAAAATTAATCCATTATTCAACTCTACATGGCTCAAATAGATTAACTTGTCCACCAGTCTCTGGTATCTGTCCTGATCAATTGGTTCTCCAGCTTCAGCACCCAGCTTGAACCTCTGATTGTTCGGCGTCGCTACAGGTTTGCATCCTAACATCCTTGTCTCTGTGAGAAGGTCCAGCGCATACTTCCTCTGAGAAAGAACAATCCCCTCTGCTTCTCGAGCAATCTCAATCTCAAGGAAGTACTGAAGAAGGCCAAGGTCCTTCACCTCCAACTCCTTGCCAAGCTTCCCTTTGAGTCGGGCAATCTCCTGCTCATCATCTCCTGTGATAATCATATCGTCTATATACACCGCAAGCATGGTGATGTGGCCTCCATTCCGACGGAAGAACACAGTATAGTCAACATTGATCTGCCGATATCCCATACCTATCATCGTCCTCCTGAATATGTCAAACCATGCTCGAAGAGACTGTTTCAGTCCATAGAGGGACTTCTTCAACCTACAGACCTTGTCCACTATCTTATCGTGCAGAATTTGGTGGTATCTCCATGTACACCTCCTCTACTAGATCCCTATGAAGAAATGTATTTTTCACATCCAGTTGGTGCAGCTTCCATCCACCATTCGCTGCCAAAGAAATCAGAGTCCTGACGGTGCTCATCTTCGCCACTGGTGCAAAGGTCTCGTCGTAGTCAATACCGCACGTCTGACTGTATCCTTTTACCACCAATCGAGCCTTGTAGCGCTCAATCTGTCTATCTGGGTTTTGCTTTACAGTAAAAGACCACTTGCATCCGACTACCCTCTTTTCCTCTGGCAGTTTTACCAGTTCTCAAGTGTTGTTCTTCTCAAGAGCCCCTAACTTCTCGTGCATCGCCGCTTTCCACTTTGAATCGTTCTTGGCAACCTGCCAATTGTTAGGTACAGTAATACTATCCAAAGACACAATGAATGCTCCATGAGAAGAAGAGATATTATCATATGAAACAAACTGAGCAAGGTCCTAACCATATCTATCAGAAGGATTTTCCGCATTGCTGCGAGTGGTCCTCCGTACTGATAATGGTGTGGGAGGAGTAGGAAGAATGATATCACCTGAAGGGGAATCTGGTGGTGGTGATGTAGGTGTCTCAGGAGTCGAGACGGACGCATGCAATGGACTTGGCACTAGCACTATAGGTACTGGTCCTGCGGTTTGCTTTCCTTTCCTGATATAGGTAAGTAACTCCCCCTGAGCCGTGGTCCTAATACCTCCTTCCCTTGTTCCTCTTCACTCTCCTGCTCCTCAACTGTTCCTCCATGCCATACTCCTAAATCGGTCACCAAACTCTCACCAATCTCCCTCTTTCGCCTCATATTCTCAGTATCAGGTGAATTGTCCATAGATGAGGTTCTCTTCTGACGGTAGTCTGGCTCAAGCTCCCTGAAGTGAACATCCATGCTCACAAACTTCTCTACTGGGCTCCAGCACACGTACCCCTTCTGAGTCGCCGAATAGCCCACGAAGACACACTTGACTGCTCTAGGGTCAAGTTTTACAACAGACGGTCTGTTGTCCTTCACAAAACATACGCAGCCAAACACCTTCAGCGGGAGTATCCCACTATTATTTTCTTGTAATAGCTCACATGGAGACTTCCATCCCAGTACCTTCGAGGACATCCTATTGATCAGTTGAGCTGCTGTCAACACTGCATGCCCCCACAGACTCTATGGGACATTCATGGCAATCATCATGCTCCTTGCCACCTCCAGAAGGTGTCTGTTCTTCCTTTCTGCCACTCTATTCTGTGCCGGTGTGTATGCACAGGTGATCTGATGCTGCATCCCTTGGGCTAACAGGTATTCCTCAAGTGCTTTGTTGGTATACTCTGTCCCATTGTCAGGCCTTAGTACCTTCACCACTGCTTTGTACTAAGTTTGGACATGTTTATGAAAATTTCGGAAACAAGCAAAGATATCACTCTTATTCTTCATCAATACAGCCAGGTGACACGAGATGAACAATCAATAAAAGAAACGAAATACTTGTAACCATTCATAATAGTTGTGGCGCACGACCCCCAAACATCAGAATGTATAATATCAAAAACAGAAGAGCTCCTATGGCCCGCACTAATATATGAGCTCCTAGTAAGTTTGCTTAAATCAAATGCAATACATACTAGTTTCTCCTTATTTGTTTTCTCATAAATAGATGGATACAACCTACTCAAAATACCAAAAGAGGAGTGCCCCAACCGCCTGTGGTGGAGTATCAGTGTATCCTCGGCACTCATCTTCTGTCCTCTCATTCCTGTCTTCTCTGCCACAGACACCAATGCCGAATCCAGCCCTTCCCGATCCAGGTACCACAGTCCATCATGCCAAGTGTCAGCCCCAAATCTTCGTCCCTTCTCCTGGAAGATCACCTTAGGAATATCAAAAGAGACAATGCATTTTAGTTGGAGGATTATAGAACTAATGGACAAAAGACTGACTAGAAAAGGGGCATGCAAAATATTGAATTTTTTTACTGAACCTGTACAATCGACAGTACCCTTACCGACCACTGGCTAGAAAGTACCATCAGTTGTTTGAATTCTGTTCGCCGATGCTAGGTGAGTGTAGGAAGAGAACTCACTAGCATTCCCTGTCACGTGTCGAGACGCACCCGAATCGACAATCTAGTCCGACGATCTAAGGAAAGACATAGATACAAGGGCGAGTGAGTCGTCAGTACCCTCCGATGGTGGGCATACATGGCAGCGTTGCCTCTGGCGAAGAATGAGGTGGACGCCTCCTCGGTTCCACTCCTCCTGTCTCCATCGCTTGGCGCTCTCTGCTTTCTTCTGAGTACCTCCAGCATGCCCAGCAGTGCCTGATCCTCCTCAGTATAGGCACCATCAGCTCCCTCCTCGCCTTCTGCTACCAGTAGGTTCGTCCGATAACCTCCTCAACCAACCCGTTGACCCCCACGACTACGGCTACGTCCTCCAAACTGTCCACGTCCACCACCTGAATCTCCCTCCTTGGGTGGTTTGGTGCAAGCATACCTCAGATGGACCACCTTCCCGCAGTTGTAGCACTTTCGGGGCTCTCCCTTAGGTCCTGTGTCGCCTGAATTGGCAACCACCAGTGCTGACTTCACTTCAGGAGGACCACCTGTCCCTGCCTGTAGCTTGATGCGAGTTTCCTCTTGGATCATGGCCGAGATAGCCTCCTCAAGTGTAGAGATCTTCTGTTGGGCTAGAAGTAGTGCTGTCCTCTGAGTAAACGCTGAGGCCAGCCCCTTAAGAAACTTCATCATCCTCTCCTGCAGACATACATGTCTCTCCTTACACTTCGGGTTCTCGCAGCTCGTCCGATCTGAGAAGTGATCGTAATCCAACCACAGACACTCCAACTCCGTGCATACTCATGTACCGTCTTCTCCCCCAGTACGGTGTCATCGATCTCCCCCTTGATCTGGAAAACCCTCAAGTTATTCCCTACACCATCGTAGGTCCTCCTCAATTTCTCCTACACGTCCTTCACCATCTCAAGGCCATCCATTGTGGCGGCGATCGACTGGACTAAAGAATTGAGGAGCCAAATGTATACAACCATATGAGTGGATTTTCACTCACCGCGTCCTGCCGAGCCCTCATCCGGCTCTGTCTTCTCTCCTGACAAGAAACCCTCCAGGTTCTTCCCTGCGAGGGTTCTCCTCACCCATCGTGACCAACTCAAGTAGGTAGCTGGTCTATCAAGCTTCAGATCGATGGAGGAAAGCTCCAACTTCGCCAGTGCTTGTGTTGCGCTCTTACCAGCCGACACTTTCATCAGCTTCATCAACGTTGCAACCTCCGCATGGTCCAACTTCTTGATGATCTCCTCCATCGATCTTCCTCTTCTCTGATCACCTCGTACCCGTCCCACGATTCACGTTCGTCCTATTCGTCCTCTCCTAGACCCAATCATGTCTCCACCATCGGATCTAGGCCTTCGATGTCAACATCCAGAACTGACCCGCAGGAGATACCGGGAACCGCGGTAGAACCCTCTTGCGGGCTCCACGGGAGTCGCGGCTTTGCGGCGTTAGCAGTGGTGGTAGGCGAGCGACGCGACGGCGGCGGCGGTGGTGGCGCGACAGCGATAGTGGCTGCTAAGGTTTGGGAGCGGTGGCGGCGGCTAGGGTTTGTGCTCTGATACTATGTTGAATATTTAGGAGTTATATTTTTTTATTTATAATCTCTTGGCTATATATATAGCCTTACAACCCTCTATCTTACATAAAACTCCCTAATACATTCTAATATACTCTTAAGTGTTATATTAGAGTTATTGGTTAATGGGCTTTAGTCCCACATTGCTTAGAGTAATAGGAGAGGAGGATAGCCTCTCCTATATATATGTAGTCTCTCATTAATAATAATCATTCATTATTTTCCAACTCTACATGGTATCAGAGCCAAACTCCTAGCCGTCACCCCCACCCGACATGCTGCCCCTGCCTCCCTACTGCCCCTGCCCCCATGCTGCCCTGTTAGCGCCCCCCCCCCCCGCTGCTGCCCCCCACCTCCCGCCCCCCCGACCTGCTGCTGCTACCTCCCCCCTTGCCCCCTCGACCTGCTGCTACCCCCCTGCTGCCCTTTCAGCCCCCCCCGATGACTCAAATCCCTAACCCTAACCCTCTCCTCCTTCCATCAGCCACCACCCAAACCCTAAATCAGGTTTCAAAAAAAAAAAGAAAAAAAATTCATTGTTGGGATTCTCAGAGGGTAAACATATTGTTGTTTGCTGGAACCTCTGCCCCTCAATGTTTCTTTCGAAAATTTAACAAAGAGCACACATATGGTTTGTTGTGCATGAATCTTTGTGTCTTTCCTTGATCTTCATACCAGGATCTAACAGAGGTTAACATGGGTTATCTCTCTGTCATGACTTGTGATCCACTCTCTCTGCTTCCTATGCGCGTGTGCCGATTCTGGCTCCGTTTTTAGCGCATTGACAGAGTTGCTGTGTTTATCAAGTGGAAAGAACACATCGACAGTCGAATCTCTGACAGATGGCAGACTCTACGACGAATAGTAGTGCCACAGATACTAGTGTCAGCAACACACTAGCGGGTACTAGCACGACGATTTCCTCCATTCGACTTGTCGATTGACGGTTGGAAGGGCCAGAGGGCTACTCAACATAGAGAAAGAAGGTCGAGAAGACACTCCGAGGAATGCGGTTGTGCAAACATCTGACTGACAACCCTCCAGCAGAAAATGATCCCGTCTTTGAGCAATGGGAGACAGATGACAGTAGACTGTTTACATAGTTGATGAATTCTATGGAACCATCGGTGGAAGACATGGTTCAAAATATGGACTCCGTGAAGGAGTTATGGGAGGTTTTGGCGGTGGCGTTTGATGGTAAACGCGATTTGTCTCGTATCTATGACTCGATCGTTGGTGTCTACCGAGCAAATCAAGGAGACAAATCTCATAATGACCATTTTCGGGCCTTTAAGGCTATGATGGATGAGATCGACCACGTATTACCTCTTACGTCGGAAATTAATGAAGCAAGGGCTCAACGTAAGCAGCTTCATGTCATGGCTTATCTTGTCTCTCTCCATCCTGATGCGGACTCTACTCGCTCTCAGATTATTGCTGGATCTGATGTACCGTCCCTATTGGAAGCACACTATCGTGTCCTTCGGGCGGCAAAAGTAGTTGAGACCACTCCGGATGACACTCCTGCTGATCCCTCTGCTCTTGGTGCAGCTCGTACAGGATTCTGTGGTGGTCGTGGCAGCCGTCGTGGTAGCCGAAATGCTGGTTGAGATGGAGGACGTGGAAATGACGGTCGTGATGGAGGTAGACCGCGTACTTGCTTTAACTGTAGTCAGCTTGGCCATTTCTATTGGCAATGCACTAAATCACCTGTTGCTAATATTACGACTGATGCCCCTGATGATGGTGTCCGATCTATTCAGATGACTTCGGACTCATATATAGAGTTCTTTCATTTCCACGGTCAATGTCGTAGTGAAGCTTCTACGTCTGGATCCACAGCTGACTCAGCAGCGTGCATAGTCAAACCCAAGCAGTGGATAAATGACTCTGGTGCGTCCTCTCACATGACTGGTGACGCAGGTATGATACATGATTATGTACCTGTACGTCGTGCTTCTGGCATTACTGTTGCCAATGGCGGTTCCCTGACAGTCCGAGGCCGTGGAAGTGCCAGTCTTTCTTCCGGACTGTCACTCCATTCTGTATTACTTACACCTGGGAACCCGTTCAGTTTAATTTCTATTAGTCAAATTACTTGTGAACTATATTGCTCGGTAACCTTTTTTCCTGATGGTTGTGTTTTTCAGGACCTGAAAACTAGGAAGACTATTGGTAAGGGGCGTGTGGCTGGCGGCTTCTACCTGTTTGACGCAACTTCTTCTGTTGTCTGTGCCGGCATGAAACTCGATCCTTTCGAGTTACATTATCAGTTAGGCCATCCTTCATCCCAAGCTCTCTAGAAAATGTACCCATCTTTAGATATCCCTGCTTCTTTTCATTGTGAGCCATGTAGTTTAGTTAAACATCACCGGGTTCCTTATCCGGTGAGTTCAAATAAAATTGCTTCCGCTCCTTTTGAGTTGGTACATTCTGATGTATGGGGACCTTGTCCGATTGAATCAGTAATGGGTTTTAAGTACTTTATTACTTTTGTTGATGATTACTCACGTGTCACTTTTGTTTATCTGATAAAAAATCGTTCTGAGTTGTTTAACATTTGGTGTAACTTTCATGCCGAAATAAAAACACAAGTTGGTATTCTAATCAAAAAATTTCGGAGTGACAATAGCCGTGAGTATTTATCTCGTGATCTCGATAGACATCTGGCCCGTAATGGCATTATCCACCAAACCTCTTGTGCGTACACACTACAACAAAATGGTGTAGCCGAAGTAAGAATCGCCATCTACTGGAAACAACATATGCTCTCATGTTTCAAGCACGTACTCCCAAGAGATTTTGGTCGGATGCGGTTTTACTGCTTGTTATCTTATTAACCGCATGCCATCGTCAGTTTTCAATGGTAGCACTCCGTTTTCTAGACTTTTTCCTGGAAGAGAGCCATTTACTCTTTCTCTCAGAATCTTTGGCTGCTTATGCTATGTTCGGGATACCCGACCAACCCTTTCTAAATTAGATCCTAAGGCGATACAATGTATTTTTCTTGGGTATCCTTAAGGTCAGAAAGGGTATCGGTGTTATTCTCCTGTCTTGAAGAGATTTTTTTTCACTCGGGATGTTACCTTTGTGGAAACCGAATTTCCACCACTCCCACAATCAACTGGTCTGGCTCCCCTAGTCTATCTAGAAAAGGATTTTTTGTTATTTCCTCCTCAAGCACAACAACCCCTCGTATGGGTGTCCTCCCTTACCGAGCCAGTCTCCCAGGCCGATGGTCCACATACACCAATTCGGCCAGTGCCGACATCGCCCACAGAATCATCCTCCTCCGGTTCCACCAGCAGCTCCGGCTCCAATGAGTTGCCTCCACCTGTTCCACCAGTAGCTCCACCAGTATCTCCGGCAGTTCCGCCTCCAGAACGTCCTCGTCGTGCCTGTCGTGATCATCCCTTATACGTCGACAGCTACAAAGGACTTACCAGTCACACTTAGTCGCTAGTGGCTACTATTGATTGGATTCAGATTCCCAAGATCGCTGAGGAGGGTCTCAAACATCCTGGTTGGCGTGCTGCTATGAATGAGGAGATGAAAGCTCTCTAGGAAAATCATACTAGGGACTTAGTCGACTTACAGGCAGTCGGCTGCAAATGGGTGTTCACAATTAAGGTGAAACCGGATGGCACTCTTGATCGCCTAAAGACTCGTCTAGTGGCCAAAGAATATTTTCAGACATATGGTGAGGATTACTTCGAGACCTTCTCTCCTGTTGCCAAAATGACATCTGTTCATGTCTTAATGGCCTTGGCTGTTCGCTATAATTGGTCGCTGCTTCAGCTTGATATCAAAAATACTTTTCTCCACGGGGATCTTGATGAAGAAGTCTATGTATTGCAACCTCCCGGGTTCGTTGCAAGGGAGGGTAAAGTGTGTCATTTACGAAAGGTCCTCTATGGCCTAAAACAATCATCTCGTGCATGATTTTGTCGATTTACACATGTTACTCAGTTTGGCATGTGTCAATCAAAGAAGGACCATTCAATCTTCTATCGACACACATCTGCTGGAAGAATACTCCTTGGTGTCTACGTTGATGATATTGTAATTATGGGAGACGACATCCAGGGTATTGCAAACCTCAAGAAGTTTCTGGGAGAACAATTTTAAACCAAGGATATGGGATCCTTGAACTATTTCTTGGGCATTGAGGTCACACGGGGTAAACGGGACATTGTAATGTCCCAAAGAAAGTATGTGCTGGACATACTAAATGATGCAGGCATGATACAAGCCAAGGGAGCAACCTCACCTATGGATCCAGGGGCAAAGTTACTTCCAGACGAAGGGGTCCTGATGACCAATCCAGATCAGTATCGTCGAGTAGTTGAAAAACTCAACTACTTGGCGATCATGACTCGTCCGGACATTTCTTTTGCAGTGAGTGTTGCAAGTAGGTTTATGGCTTCTCCAAGAGTTCCATACTGACAGACAGTTCTCAGAATTTTGTGTTATCTAGTCAAGAACCCAGGAAAAAGGATTTCGAATGGAGAATAATAGACACACTCGCATTGAGTGTTTTACTGATGCTGACTGGGGAGCAAGTCTGACAGATAGACGATCTACATCTGGCTACTCAGTATTTATTGGCGGAAATCTAATGTTATGGAAGAGCAAGAAGCAGAGTGTGATAGCACGCTCAAGCTCAGAAGCAAAATATCGAGCTATTGTTCATGGCACGTCAGAGATATTATATATGAAGCATCTCTTACAAGAACTGGAAGAAGACACAGGATCTCAAGCGGCATATCTATGGTGTGATAATCAATCTGCTATTCACATTGCCACCAACCTAATATTTCATGAACGGACAAAGCATATTGAAATTGACATCCACTTTGTTCGTGATGAATATACAAAGGGAGTGATAAAGTTTAAACATGTGGGGACCGACGACCAGATAGCTGACATCTTCACAAAGTCTCTCTTGGGTCCTCGGGTTCAATTTCTATGTAACAAGCTGGGCATAATTGACATCTACGCTCCAACTTGAGAGAGGGTGTTAAGTGTTATATTAGAGTTATTGGTTAATGGGCTTTAGTCCCACATTGCTTAGAGTAATAGGAGAGGAGGCTAGCCTCTCCTATATATATGTAGTCTCTCATTAATAATGATCATTCATTATTTTCCAACTCTACATATACCAACATAGAAGCACACTAGAACACTCGATATTTTTACGTGGAAAACTCCCTCAATGTGAAAGGAAAAAAATAACTGGACCTAGTGCAGAATATTTGTTGTGACTATAAGAATAATGAGATCACAATGTTCTTCTCTATAACACTGGAAGATCAACAACATAGAGTTGTTTACTTCAAGAGTGAATAACAATAAGAATGAACTCACCGACGCAACACTGCCAATGGAACAGCTTCGTTACTCCGGTCCTTCAGCCGTTGCCACAGTCCACCTTGGATGGATATCACTAGAGAGTATGACGTGGATGGATTGGATACTTGGGAGTTAGCCAAGGAGCCTCTTATATAGGCTTAAGTGTTCATTTCTCTTTCCTAAGATTCAATGAACCTAGACTTGTCTTTTCTTCTACCTAGAAGGCTAATAATCTTCCAGGAATTCACTATTCACCTTTGAATGTTCATCACTGGATTTGCCCACTATATCCCAACATCCAGGAGTCCACAATGAGTATGGTTCGTTTGTAACTATAGTTTCCTCGCTATTCTATTTAATTAGTTAAGCTTGTGTCTTTCACAACGAAGCATGATTCCGTTTGGGGAAGAAGTTTTGTAGTAACCTGAGATACCACAAACTAGTTTCATCTATTCCATGCCTAATGTCCCAAGTAAGAAACTGTTTTCTGTTAAAATACTTTTCTTGAATGGGTTAGTGAACAATTGGAATGTGATCAAGTTGTTCAAACCTGACGGTCTTTCATCAGTCATTCCACTTAGCTGAGGTTTCTTCCAGCCCTCAAAGTAGCACTAGCACATATTCCCATTTTGCAATTGCAAAGGATTCCATCTGATTCTGCTCTGTTAAATATACAGGCAGATCAATTATCTTTCATATTCCGGGGGTTTAATGTATAAGAAAACTAGAAAAAAATGGTTTCAACACAATATTCATCAATCTCTATTGTAGCCAAACTATATTCTTAGGGAAAATACTCTGGTCTAATATCTGTATTGACTTTTGCAGAGGGTGACGGAAACACAAAACAAAGTTGTGATTACTGATAGGATGTGGGCGAGGTTGCTCTCTTCGACCAACCAGCCAAGCTTTCTTAGCCAGAAAGATGTCGATGATGCAAAGAAGGAAGATGAATCACCTACTCAATTGTTAGAAGGGGATGACAAGAAACAGCGTGAAGAAAGTGTAAATGACAATAGCATCTCTAGTAGTAACTCCGGGTGAGAAGGTTGAGTGGAGTAAGCATGAGTTGCAACATACCTTCTCAGTTTCACTCAGCAGCTACTTCTTTGCATTTATTTTTCATTCTACTTGAATATAATTTCAACTTAGATAATAAATGTATTAGAGTTGAAGAATTGTATGATATATAAGAACGATCTCTCTTCAATTCTTTTACCTCCTTGTTGTTTGCATATGGAAATGGTGGTAATCAATATTAGAATATTTTGCCAGTGTAATGCTTCAGTTAACTGGGAAGTCACTGCAGTATGAAAACAACTAAATAGTACTCTTTTTTAATTCGTGATGCCAAAAGTCTAGAAGGTCCAGATATCAAAAACCTACTTTTTTTAAAAGATGCAGATATCAAAATCCTACTTGACATGCATAACTCATGCTAGATTAAGACATCTGATGATGGATACGATTCATGATTCATGTTCACTAGGGAGTATCCGTCTGAAGTCAAGGAGTAGTAGAAACGAGCAAATCATGAGGATAATACAGGGGTATCCCACTAGTATAATGGTGGTATGCCACCAGTATGCCACAGACTCCATAATTCGTCTAGAGAGTTTGGAGGCCAAAAGTCGTGCTCACTAACCACTATGGTGGCATACTGCCAACATACTGTTGGTCGGGGATTGTACATATTGGTAGACGGTTCAGATCTAAAGGTTCGGTACG
Source organism: Iris pallida (assembly GCA_029216955.1). Lineage (NCBI taxonomy): Eukaryota > Viridiplantae > Streptophyta > Magnoliopsida > Asparagales > Iridaceae > Iris > Iris pallida. The sequence continues at coordinate 3,920,487 of JANAVB010039220.1, forward strand.
ATGGTTCAGACTGCTTTCGACATAGGTTAAGGTTGAAGTTGCATTTAAGGCCCTCTAACAGCCTTTAGGGTAGTGGGTTTATCATCTTGCATACTTAAGAGAGTTCTTGAAACGAAGGGGTTTCATGGATTTGCTAAGAGGCTATTAAGGGAGTTATCAAGGAAGGAGAGTTCGTGGGAGATCTCGTAAGGAAGGGTTGCTCACTCGCGTATTGTGTGTGTAATCTTTTTAAGGTTGCTCTTGTTTGATTCAATAAAGTATTTCTTCCCTTTGCACTATAGAATATATCAAGTTTGGACCAAACCACATTAAATATTGTGACTTATAGTTTGTTCTTATTTCTATTTTATTCATTATTTATGTCTCGCTAGTGTATTTAAGTCATCATTAAGTTATTGTTTATGTGCCACTTACTGTCACGTCCCAATACCAAAATATTGGAGAGCAGGACCAGACGCATGCTAGCTACGCATGCTAGCTGCATTATACGAAGTACTCCAGTACCCTATATAATAGTCATGCATGTCTAAAGACAAGTGGGGAATAAACTAGCAAGTCACTAGCATCATCCTTGGGTTGACAAGTATCCTATATCTCAAACAATCAACAGAAGAAACAATAAAGATATATCAAAAATTGAAAACAGTAAGGTGTCTTGCTACAACATAATGATAATCATCTAGTATAAAAGAAATGTAACACTAAGAGAGTACATAAAAATAGATGAATATACAACTAACCAAGGATAGAAAGATCATGCCTTCCGTAGACGGAGGGAACATGCTCTGAGATACAAGGGCTAAGACATACCCTAGGCTAAATTCCAAAAGGAAAGTACAAATGAGTCAATAAAGAAGGAAGACCAACTCAAATGCCAGTGTTGTAGTCTTATGGATGCAATCCTACTGGAGATACAGTATATTCTCGAGTTCTACAACGAGATCTTGCCATGAAAAATAACTAGGGTCAATCCCAAATAGCAAGTACCACAAAGGTAGCCCCGAAATGATGTTGAAACCAAAAACACAAAGCGTAGCATAACAAGAAACATCTATTGAGCAAGTAACAACATAAAACGAGTACATGAATAATAAGTAGGAAATAAGACAAAATATTGCATGAAAATAGTATGGTACTAAGGTACAATCTCGAAAAGTAAATGACAGGAAAAGTTAACCTAGGTAGGCATGAAATATGACTGAGCATAAGAATGATACTGGTCTTAGAAGTAAGGATATAATAGAAACTAATTGTAAAAAACCCACATAATCCAAAAACTCAATAGAACACGACCAAACAATTCATACGTCTTCCTACAATTAGTTACCTAGGTTATATCCTGCTTACAATTGCAATTGAGGATTCCATCGGATACATGCGATGTAGTCACCAATGTTGGCCAAGCCAAGAACACAATATATAAAATAACATAATACGAGAATAACTACGTCATCAGTATCGGGATGGCCATCAAAGATGCCAATAACATATACATATAGTGGGCGAGCATGTTTGAGTCAGGTCACGGACCACCACTATGGGTCACCGATATCTGCGGTACATCCAATAAGATTACAAGAAATCTAGAATTCTTTTCTCTCAATAATTTATGTTTATTATGCTAGTTGGTTATCCTTACAAATATGCTTCCAAATTTCGAATTGTGGACACTTAGCGAAATGATCAAATATATGTCGTATCGAAAAGATTGGATGCCGACAGTGATACAAGATGACGTGTGCCCTTTTGATCAAGTTGTATGTGTCATTTATGTCAAAAACAAGACGGAACGCTAGTGGTCATCAACTCGATTACAAGATTGAGTGGCACTCAGGATGTTCTATGCATGTCAGAATGCAAGTTCTAATTGCCTATGTAACACTTGGAATAGATTGAAACTATTTAATACGAGTTACACTTGAGAATACCACTGAAACAGAGTTGGCCTAAGTGCCAAAATGTAATCGACATCTATTCAAGCAAACATAAGTAGACCTTCCTAACTCTAGTCCACGACATTGGTTAACATCCATAAATATTGTAATCTCCTTGAACCGAATTATGGAAATTTTCGAATTGTTAAAAATTTCTTTTTTTTTCTAAATCTTTCTAATATCTTTGAAATCATGAATTTCATTATAAAATATATTTTTCGAAATATGTGCTATAGGTACTAAGTTCATAATTTTGGGCCATTGGTTTTTATGAAACTATATTATGTGAAATTTATGCTAAATAATTTTTCGACCATTTTCCTGAATTTTTATAAATTATGATTATTGCTTTATAAAAAGAGAGGATTTGTCAAAATATTATTTAAAAATAGATATGCTTTTATATTTATTTTGAATCCTATAGTTGATTTGTAAATAAATATACTTATTATTATTTTATTTTAATTTTAAGGTTATAGTAATTTGCAAGTTTTCTATAATATATGTTATTTTGGACCAAGATTAAATTTTACGTAAAAATACTTTTGTTTGATTATAGATTTCAAATGAAAGGATTTTTCCTTGAAGATTTGGTTCTTATTGGGCTAATGGCCCAATTCATGGGAGAGCTTCTTAGAAGCTTCTCCTCACATGTTTGGGAGCATGCTTCACAATTATTTAATGGGGACTCCCATTTCTCATCCACAAATTTTCCAATGTAATCTCAAGTTCATTGTGTCCGTGTCCGTGTCCACCCATTTCATTATTATTTTTACATTTACATTTCACTCCTCCCGTATCCACATGCCGGACACACCCACAACCAACCCCTGTGTCGTGTCGACAGGCCGACACGACACACATGGTACACCGACACCCGTCTTCTCCCTGGCACTCCTTACTGTCGTCGGAATCAGCTATCCCCTGGCTGAGCACCCCTCCCCACTCCTGCCTCCTTCACTGTCCCCCACTACCAGCACCATTCCAAGCCACCCATTCCCGACCTTCGATTCCTCCCAGACCAACCCAGAGTGCTCATTCGACCGACCTCCTCCCTGACAACCACTACCACCTCACACCATTATCCTCGACACAGACCCGATCGACTCAATCACCACTCAACGCCACCATCATCATCGCCTTCCCTAACACCCTCATCCGACTCCACTTCTCCTCTCCTCCGCCACCCTCGCTGACGGCCATCGGTCATCGCAGCCCCATGCCAAATCCAGATCCAGATCCAGATCCAAATCTTTCCCCCCAAAGCCACAACCACTTCCATACACCATGTCACTACCACATTCTAGAGTAGGGGTATTTTGGTCATTTGAGATATTTTGATTATTTTAGATATTATTAATTAAATAAATTGTGTTAGTTCTATGATTTAGTAAAACCTTAGAACCATATTGATTAGATGTTAGTCATGGCCAAAAAAAACTTAGTTAGTGAGATTAGACAACCTTAGATTCATTCTATTCTAGTTAGTTAGTTTCAAATCTAAGGAAATTAATTAGAAATTGACTAAAGTGTTGGCCCATTGGTCATGGTCAAACCTGATTTTAATAATTGATCAAACTCTGTTTCGATATAAGGGCTACTCAAGTTAATTTGGACTCTTGGACAACTGCCAAAGAACTGCTACCTATCTGTTCAAGACCAAAGCTGTGTTTGTCGTATGAGTTATATGCAATATAATTTTCACTTTTATTGAGTCTAGGAATACATTGTACATTGAGTCGTACTGGCAAATAGGCTACGCTAAAAATGTTTTCAAAATATCCTATGTTTTGAAAACAGCCCTCTATTTACAAAAAGTTCCTAACTGCTTAGAACAATTTCAAAAGTCCCAAAAATCTATTTGCAAAAACCTTGACAAGATCTGGCCAGAGTTTGGCCAGAGTTTGGCCAGAGTTCGGTTAGTGGACGTTGTATTTTAAACTTGTTCCTCCTACAGTTACGGATCGTGTCGAGATTTTCTCATAGAGTTCTGCCCAAATTCTGTCCGAATTCTGACAGAGTTCTGCCTTTGAAAAATTATAATAGAGAAGGATTTCGATCATTTTAACGCACTCTCACTTTCATCTCTTCTCTCTAAAGCTTACTACATTCTTCCAAAGTATTCTAAAGCTTTCATTTTTAAATCCTAAGCCAGTTACAATTGTCTAGTCGATTTGCCAGTGCGGTACGATCTAGAAGTTCAGAGTGATTGTAATCAGAGGCTTGATTGAAGAAAGAAACTTCACAATTGAAGTTGGTCGAGTACTTCGTATCAAAGCTCGGACTTATAGAAGTTGTAAGTACTTCGTATGAAAACTTGCGGTATTTTCCAATAGTGGATTCAACTGGAAACTAGAGTTCTTCCGACTGGACTAGTCCTCACAAGAGGAAAACCAGTATACATCACCGTCTTTGCGTTTGCTTTCTGATCTCTGCCTTTACATTTATTTACTTGTAATATATCTCTGTGATCTTGTTGCTAACTTTTAAATTAGCTATTTTTTCGCTGCTTACTCTATTCACCCCCTCTAGAGTATTGCGTTTTACGATCCGTTCCTACAATTGGTATCAGATCGGGTTATACAGGTAAAGCAAGGTAACATTGCAGTTATATTTTTATTCTTAACTGTTACATAGATCACAGTATAATACATGGCAACCGTGAAGTTCACAAGTGAAGGCCAAGCCACAAACAATCCTCCACTGTTTGACGGTACAAATTACACTTATTGGAAACACAGAGAGTTTCTTCTTAAAATCTCTAGATTTTGACTTATGATCTATTATTATTGATGGATATAAAAAGCCTCCTCACATTCTTATTGAAGATGTTTTGGTTGAAAAACCATATGATAAATATACTGAGGATAAAAAAAAGGCCAGTCCTGATGCACGTGCTATTAATGCTTTATTTTATGCTTTAGACAGGACTGAATTTGACAGGGTGTCTACTTGCAGAACATTAAATGAAGTGTGAAAACTTCTTGAAGTAACCCACGAAGGAACAACACAAGTCAAGGAGTCAAAGATCAGCAGACTTACTCAGGAGTATGAGACGTTCAAAATGAAGCCAAACGAATCTGTCACTCAGTTGTTTACGAGATTCCTGGATATTGTAAATCCTCTGTCATCATTAGGCAAGGAGTACAGTAACCATGAGAAGATTCGCAAACTGCTACGAGCTCTCACGAAGAACTAGATTCCAAAGGCTACAACAATTATTGAAGGGAACGACCTCTCAACAATGTCTCTCGAAACACTCATGGGTAAGCTACTCACTCACGAGCTGGAACTTCAAGACTTTGAAGATACTGCACCAAAGGAGAAGTTCGAGAAGTCGATCGCTTTCAAGGCTTAACATAGAAGAACTGTTGAAGATAATTCTGATGACAGTGACTCTGACTCTGAAGATCAAGCTCTTATGGTAAGAAAGTTTAAGAAGTTCATGAGATTCAACAGAAGAACAAAGGACTACAACATCAATAGCAACAACAACAACAATGAAGAAGATCCTATCTGCTATGGCTGTAAGAAGAAAGGACACATGAAGAAAGAATATCCAACAACATCATCGTCAACCTAAAAAAGCAAAAAGTATGACAAAGGCTACCTGAAGAAATCTACATCCAGAAGGTATGCCAATACAAGCATATGGTATGAAAGTGAAACTAGCGACTCAGAAGATAAACAATCAGATGATGCTGTAAATGTATGCTTGATGGCTTACGATCAGGTAACCACTAACCCCATGTTTGATACTTATGATAAATTTACCTTTGAGCAACTAGATGAAGCCTTTACTGACCTCTTAGGGGATTACAGAAGACTGCGTAATAAATACCAGACCTCTAAGAAGGTACTCAAGGAGTACAAAGATAAAATAGGTAGACTTACCGACCTACTAGCTGAGGTTAGAAGTAGTGATAATTCTAGTGAGGTAGGTGAGCTTTCTTCTGTTAAGCTATTATTACACGAGACCAAAAATACTATCCGAAGAAAAGGAGAAGACCATTACCCAGCTAGAGGAAGACTTACTCAAGGAGAAGAAGAGTCTTCAGTATGCACTGATTAGAAATGATACACTTGCTGCTGATTTGAGATCTTTATATGACACCTCCAAAAAGTTGGAAATTAGGTTAGAAAAACAGCCTGAAGTTGCTGCTTCCTGCCCTAACAAGTGTCACTTACCGAATCATCGAACATTGTCAAACCCAACACTGTCAGACCAAACCAAACCAAACCATTGTCCAAGAAGACAAATAGGCATGCATTCTTCTATACTAGAAAACCAAGACCTACCAATAATGCACAATACACTGCATTCAACATTCAACATGCTAGATTTCACTATTGTGGCACCATTGGTCATATTTTATCTTTATGTAGAGTTAGAAAGCTTGTTGATTTAAAGATTTGTACATGGATACCAAAAACTAACATTTTAGGACCCTACAAGAAATGGGTACCAAAGTTTTTATCTACAAATTCTTTTCTAGGTGAAACACCCTTCACATGCTAGAAGCAAATGGATCCTCGACAGCAGTTGCTCACGGCACATGACTGGTGACGCTTCCTTATTCGCAACACTGTCAAAGAAGAAAGAAGGATACGTTTCCTCAGTAATAATTTGAAAGGGTACATAATTGGTATCGACAATATTGGTAAGGCCCCCTATCCTAGGATTAAAGATGTCTGTCTAGTTACCGAGTTAAAACATAATCTGCTCAGCATAAGCCATTTAGCTGACCATGGTTATGGTATTAACTTTGTCAAAGACAAGTGTACTATAGTTGATAGCTCAACTGGTAGTACTTTCTTTGAAGGTATCAGGAAAGATAATATATATATTTTCTATCTATTAGAAGATGCTAACAAAGCAGGTAGATGCTCGATGGCCAAAAGTAATAAGAGTCAACTATGGCACATGAGACTCGGTCATACAAATATGGACACAATCTCAAGATTATCCACAAAGAAGTTGGTACGAGGCTTACCGGACATTTCTTTCAAGAAGGATACGGTATGTAGTGAATGTGAAAAGAACAAAGCTACCCGATCCGCATTTAAGTCCAAGAATGCTGTAAGTACCACTAGACCTCTACAATTACTGTATATGGATTTATTTGACCTAGTAGAATTGCTAGCCTAGGTGGTAAGTTATATGTATTTGTAATAGTAGATGATTTCTCTAGATACACGTGGGTATATTTTCTTGCACACAAGAATGATGCATTGTCAGATTTTGTCACCTTTTGCAAGAAAGTTCAAAATAAAAAAATGTTTCATGATTACTCGTATTCGAAGCAATCATGGCGACGAATTTGAGAATGCAGAGTTCAAGCAATTTTGTGACACACACGGTTATCTGCATGAGTTCTCTTGCCCAAGGACTCCATTACAAAATGGAGTTGTGGAACGTAAGAACAGGACTCTATTTGAAATGGCTAGAGTAATGTTAAACTAGTTTAGTCTACCAAAATACTTTTGGGTTGAAGCTGTCAATACAGCTTGCTATGTTCTCAATAGGGTTCTAATTCGACCTATATCGAAGAAGACTCCCTATGAGCTATGGTTTGATATAATACCTACTATCTCTTATTTCAAAATATTTGGTTGTAAATGCTTTATTCTTAACATTAAAGACAATCTAAGTAAATTTGACGAGAAGGCCGATAAAGGTATATTTTTAGGTTATGCGGCGAAGAACAAAGGGTACAGAGTCCTCAACAAGAAAATCATGATCATTGAAGAATCGATAAATGTTACATTTGACGAACTCAATCAACACTCAGTCGATGTCGATGACGATGATGAAGACATAAGTACACCAAGTACAACTCCTGCAGAACCTTCACACAAAGCACTAGCTGATTCTCCAAGCAAATCACGTACAAAACCAGAAGTCGAAACCAACAATCCAGAGGATATGCCAAAAAATGAGATTTTTGGCAGACATCCCAAGGACTTGGTAATTGGTGAGATTACCAGGGGTGTAAGTACTCGTTCCTCTACTAAAGATATAGCTTAATGTGTTGCTTTTATTTCACATCTTGAACCCAAAATATTGAAGAAGCATGTAGCGATACTTTTTAGTTAGATGCTATGTAAGAGAAATTGAACCAATTTGAACGAAATCAAGTTTGAGAACTTGTTTCCAAGCCCATTGATCATCCGATCATTGGCACCCGATGGGTATTCCGAAATAAACTGAATGAGAATAGTTTAGTGACTCGTAATAAGGCTCTACTCGTAGCTCAATGATACAATCAAGAAGAAGGTATCGACTACGATGATCCCCAGTTGCGAGATTAGAATCCATTCGCATGCTATGTGCATTTGCATGTTTTCGTAACTTTAAATTGTTTCAAATGGATGTCAAGAGTACATTTTTGAACAATTTTATAAAAGAAGTTGTATGTAGCTCAACCTTCAGGTTTTGCTGATTTTAAAAACCCTGACTATATTTTCAAGTTGAAGAAAGCCTTATACGGTTTGAAACAAGCCCCTGTGCTTGGTACGATCGTCTAAGCTCTTTTCTACTTGACAATGGTTTTACAAAAGGAAAGGTTGATACTACACTGTTTATAAAATCTTTTAATGACAATCTTCTTTAATTCAAATTTATGAGATGATATCATTTTTGGATCTACTGATGAATCTCTCTGCTAAGAATTTTTAAAGTGTATGCAGAATGAGTTTGAAATGAGCATGATGGGAGAACTAAAATTCTTTTTTGGACTGCAAATCAAACAAACCAACAATGAGACGTTCATTAACCAAGCCGAGTATACAAAAGATTTATTAAAGAAGTTCGATCTGGAAGCAGTCAAACCACTTGGCACTCCGATGGCAACTTCAACTAAGCTTGATATTGATGAACAAGACAAACCGGTCGACATACGTAAGTATCGAGGTATGATTGGTAGTTTACTTTATTTAACTGCTAGTCGACCCGATATAATATTTAGTGTTTGCTTGTGTGCACGTTTTCAAGCCAACCCTAAGAAATCAGATTTGTGCACGGTTAAGCATATCTTCCGATACCTTAAAGGCACTTCCTCTGTCGGCTTATGGTATCCCAAAATTATGTCGTTTGACCTAACCGGTTATTTGAATGCTGATTTTGCTGGATGCAAAGTAGATAGAAAAAATACCAGCGGCACATATCATTTTCTAGGTAAAGCTCTAGTCTCTTGGTTTAGCAAGAAAAAAACTTGGTCGCATTGTCAACGACTGAGGCTGAATATATCGCCGTGGGACGTTGTTGTGCACAAATTTTATAGATAAAGCAAACCTTAGAAGACTTTGGTTTACTATACACACACATACCCATTTTCTGTGACAACACTAGTACTATTAATTTGACTAAGAATCCAGTATGTCACTCTCGTACTAAGCATATCGAGATTCGACATTATTTTCTTAGAGATCATCAACAAAATTGAGATATAAACCTTGTATATGTAGACACTGACAATCAATTAGCTGATATCTTTACAAAACCTTTAGCGGAAGATCGTTTCAATTATTTACGTCGAGAATTAAGAATTCTAGATATCAATAATATTAATTAATTTTGTTTTATCGGTTATTTTTTAATACTTAAAAACTGTTTTTGAGACAAGCCTACAAAGGGTCTGTCTGTCACCACGACTATGGTCGAAACAAAACAGTATTTAATTGTTCCCCGGCGAACTTCCGTTAACTTGGACAGTACCCCTACAGCTAATCTGAAACAGTCGCTGTATAATAAAATTTAATTTATAAAATAATATTGATTATATTAATTGAAATTTAAAATTACTAAACTTGGAATTAAATAATTAAAATGAGTTGATGAAAAGAATGTGGCCTGCAATTTTTTTTAAAATTCATCAAAAGAACCCTAGGCGAATTCGGCCCGAGTTCGGCCAGAGTTCTGTTGGTGGTATATGTTTTTTAAGTCAGAACCCGATGCCCCTTCTCTTCATCTCCTCCAAACTCCTCTTTCAACAGCAACTGCCGCCCGAACCCCTCTCCAAACCCTAATTTTCTCTAACATATTGCTCCTATTCCACTTGGAGATTTTAATCCAAAATTTGGATTCATGCGAAGAATCTATGTCTCTACCACATACTCAATTCTCGGAAGGTATAAACTTCTCCTTCCATCTCTTTTAATTTAGTAGTTTAAATTTATTTTTGGGAGAAAATGCCTAAGGGATTCACTCCATCCAAGAGGAAGAAGACAAACGCCAGTGAAGAGGCTTCGTCTTCGAATCCACAGAGTATTCCCTTTTTTCCTCAGCCAATCGTCCGATGGTGCATTCAATGAGTTTTACTTTGAAACTCATGAACATTCATTGTTATGGTACGCTGACTTTGCGATGCGTAACATATGTACTAGAGCCCCGATTAAGTGGACTATGTTTCCTGACCACCGTCCATTGTTTGAGGCATTAGGATTACACAAACTTGTCACCCTCAAATACCCTATAGCTACTAATGCAATTAGACTATTCTTTTGTAACTTTGTTTTGGACACTTTTTCTGTTAGAACTCGTGTCGGCGGTATCAACATCAAGTTCAATAATACCATCTTAGTGGAAATCCTTGGTGTTCCTAACGAAGATGCCTCGCTTGATGATATCACTGAGTTCGATTTCCCCGATGGCACGACTCTTATCAGTTTTAAGAATGACCTTTGCGCACCTGCCCGTGTTCGTTCTGGAAAGTTCAAGGCTGCAAACTTGAACTTATTTAACTATGAGTTGTACCGCATCATCTATTATACTATTCTACCAAAATCCACTTCAAAGGATGATGTTACAAATCTTGAACTGTCTGCCATCTACCACATTTGATTGAACCGCATAGGTTTCTCTGTACTGGCCGCGTGAACTCGTTTAGTCTGGCCGCATAACTTGCCTCGAAGCTGCGAAGATTTTCTCCAGTTCCCTAGGAAGATAGTGCTCTCGTGTCAGTCATCATGACTACTTTACGTCAGGGCTGTCAGCTGTCAGCTGTCAGCTGTTAGAGCATTAATTGTGTTTGAATGACGCGGGGTACAGCTGTTCTGAAAAGACACGTGGCTTTCCTCAGCGGGCCGTATGGAGTCCGCTCGAGCTGCCTATGTGTTTGAGCTGCATGGGACTCCTGAGCCGCATGCGGCCCCTTGGCCGCATGGATCATTTTTCTCTTCTTTTTTATGCTTCTACAAGACCCCCTTCAAAGTTTTCAATTTACAAAATTAAAATACTTTGAATAAGAAGCATGGTTATGCCAGAGCCGCATGGATGCATTCTGTTCTAGCCGCATGATTACCTCAACCGCATGACTCTCTGAGCCGCATGGGCTGTTTTGGCCGCATGAGCTTCTTGCCACGTCTTCCTGCCACGTGTGCAAATCTTTTGTAAATCTTCTGCATTTAATGCTCTTGATTTGCTGTCAGATTTAAGAGCCACTTTTTTGGGCCAGGATCCCAAGAGTCAGGCTATTATTCAGCCATTTTGCCTTGATGACCGAAGAGTCGGTCATCATATTGCACGCAGATCGAGGCATTCCTTCCTTGTCTATAAATAGGAACACTTTCGTTCTGGGGAATCTCCTTTGCTCTCTTCGATCTTTCTAACTCCTTTCTCTCCCAAGCACCTATGGCTCCCAAGAAGGTTGCTGCGTCGAAGGCTGCGAAGGGCAAGGCGGTCGTGTCACGACCCGCACCCACTGTGAGGGTACGAGAACGTAACAACGCCCAGCCTATGTCGCAGTGTCGGTGGTAGAATGCTGTCCTAGGTCAACATACATCTAACAAAATATCTCTAAACAGTTTATAATCCCCGAATGGGGGTGACATAGCAGTGAAACTCAATCACAACTAAGGAAGAGACAACACGATATGAAATAGAACTCGAGGAAATAAATAGATGAAAAGTAGTCTAAGATAATCCCAGCAATGTCCAGAGAAATACAAAACTCAGCTACAACAAGAAAGAATATATACAACTCTGAACTCCAAATATAGTCTAGCTAAAACATGTCTCATGACTACATAAAAGAAGATAAACCGAACTAATCTAGACTAGGCAATCGGGGTGATATCCTCAGCTAGAGCTGGGTCCTCCCGAGGGTCCAGCTCATAGGTGTCATCTAAGGCTGCCCCGTAGTAAGTATCCAGACCAGCCTCCTTCTCGTCCTCTGTAATATTTTCAACAGGTCCAGTCAGGACAGGAGCGAGCATAATACATCTCATGCAGTTCATATCATGTCAGGAAATATCAAGCAGGCAATAGAGTAAGATACATGAAACACTGTAAAAAGATGTACATGAAAACAGGAGAGATATTTGATAACTGGAAATATATACATGATAAGTAAGAACTGTAAGTGACTAGTAATTTAGAGTACGAGATGGCATGTAATTGGCTTAGGTTGTACATGATAAAACATGGAAGTAACAGAGTGTACATGATGGGTAAATCACATGACCATTTATACTCACCCCTACCCACAATCAATACACAAGGATCTATTCAAGTTACGTTACGGACATGATGTTTTGGTTACACAGGGAAACACATGAGGAAACATGAACGTACATGAGAGCACATGAAAGTACATGAGCGTACATGAAAGAACATGAAAGAACATGAGTGTACATGAGTAACGCAAGAGCAATGAATACATAATGTACATGAAACACATGTCATATAGTATCCGATGCGCCCGTTAAGGGGGATAACATCCCAAGGAGAGATCCATATAGTACCAATCCGTGATGATAACGTGACAGCATCAAGTAAAAATAATCTAGAGCGAGAATATAAATCATGACAAGTATGAAACGATCAGAGAATGTACTCGTCTGGTATCTGAGTGTCCGATATAAAAGTACTGTCCGAGGAGTGGTGTCTGGCTCCTAATCAGAACAGCACAAGTCAAAACAAGTCCAAAATGGTATAATGACGTCCTACTATGCATTCTACATGATTCTAGGTCAATCTAGGCCAAAGTCAACTCTTGGTCAACTCTGATGAACCCTAAGGTCATACCTAAGTCAAATAGTCTAATCTAGGTCTAACAAGACTATTCTAGGTTAATCAAGACTAATCTAGGCAATACCATGCCAAGCCTATCAATACACAACTCTACACAAGATATCCTCTATAGCTAATCAATACACAAATTGATGTATATATATAAACTAATTTGAATATACCCATATTAGCTATCTATACATTACACCCATATAATCACATATATGCATAAAACATCATCATATAGTATTCCCCATACCCTATATGTATCAAATAATATATATAGGCACACACATGATACATATATATAGGATACATATATATATACATATGTATAAGAGATGGGAACTCAAGTGTACCAGTATATGTGTGTGTGAAAAATCTGAAATCAGTGAGTGTGAATGGGTGCACTGAGTGAATACATAAACAAGTGTGTGTGACCATGTGCAGTGGTTAGGTGAGGGTTATATGTGTACATGAGTGAAAATGTGTGTGTCATAGAGTGAGGGTGTGTGTGTGTATATGAGGGAGGCAAAGTGGGAGTGATGTGAGTACTAGATAGCAATGTGTGTGTGTAGGGACATACATGAGTGACTAGTGTGTGTGTGTGTGTATTATTGTGACAGTGAACATGTATATGAGGAGGGTGAATGTGAGTATGTTCAGGAAATAGGAGGGAAGGGGGAAAACGATTCATACAACTCATATTTCAGTTAACAGTAGATTTCAGTCCATTCATTCCAAGCCATTTCATTCTCAGTTTTAGGTCCCCCTCCCCCATTCTCAGGATCACTCAAGCCCAGTTCTCAGGTTAGACAAACCAATGACAGTGCTAGTGATTCACCAACAGTTGGTAACCCCCAAGGCCAATGTGTTCTCAGGTTTTCCATAAAACTTAGGAACCCAATTCATGACAGTGTACACACTAGTTTATAACAACAACTAGATTCCTATAGGACAGTCAACCATATCATAAACTCAGGTTGAATATCAAAGCTAACCAAGGTTTAGTTTTATGCATGAATTCAAGGGTGTGTGAAAAGCTTGTGTGTGTTAGCTTGTGAGAAATAGTGTACTTATTTGGAAAATTCAGTGAACAAACCAGAAAAAGCAAACTGAAAGGAACAGCCTCAGTCTTCACACAATTCTCAGATTATGGAAGGAACACAAACTCTATAATAAACATTAGAACACTAATGAAATCTCAGGTTTCTATTCAACAGGAAACCACTAAGAAGTCTCAGGTTTCCTCAACAGTTCATTCCTATTCAAGGAATCAATGCACAGGACAGTTGGTCATAAATCAAATTCAGCTAAAAGAGAGGAGAAACATTCCAGTTACCATGAACAAATGGGTGATTTAATAGAACATCAGTGACTTAACATGATTCCAAATCACAGCTTAGGAATTTTATTAGTGAAAGTGATTCAATGAATGCAAGGGAAAGGAATTTGTTCAAGGGTTTGAAACTCAGGTTAAAACATCCTAACAGTCCTAACATGAGGTTAAAAGTGTAGTAGATTAAAACATCACTTACTACAAGTTATCAACCAATTAAAATGAATCGGACAGGGACAAAACAGTGAATATTCACTGATACCAAGATCTCTGATTTGAAAGCTTTCCTTAACAATTTAAACCCAGTCCAAACAGTTAAATCTTGTAACCCTCTAAAACTGAGAGTTAGCTCTAAACCAAGTTGTCACATGTTTAGGTAATTCAAAATACAACTAACACTTAACATTAATCAAGAAATCAGTGGGGGTATTACCTGAACAGTGATTCATCTCACTGATAACTCCATCAGTGAATGAACACCATTTCAGCCTAGTTCGAAACCAAAACCATCCAAGTACTAAACTACTATGCAATCCTACTCTATCACAGATTAATAGACACATAGGATCCTAATTATCATTTAAAACATGATTAAAACATTTAAACCAGATAATTTCACAGAGCATCACACAACACAATAATAACAGGCTGCACAGCCATGCGTGACCAGTACGCGTGTCCGTACGCACCCAACACGCCACCTCGTGACACGAGACTTGGGGAGTGTCGTTTCAGATACTGCCCCAAGCTCCACGTAATGGCATGCACCCATGTGCCCTGGACAGCCCGCACGAGCACGCTGGTAGCAGGGAGCTACAGTGCTCGTGCACGCGCGCGTGCACCCGTGTGTGCACGTGTCCATATCGACACGACACGACACAGAAACTACCTCAGTCAACCAGAATCCAATGAACAATAACAAAACCTAATTTCCTATTTAAAAACTTTCCAAAACCAGATCGAAATCCCCTCTTGGGCATTTCGACAAACACCTAGGCCACATCCTTGATACGTGTCCAAATAGACACGAAACTCATGAAACTGATACGACACCAATGCATACACTTAGGGGACCCTAGGGCTTCCTAATGATGAAGACAAAACGAAATTTATGGAGGAATGGAGGAGTTACCTATTGTTGAACTTTCAAGAAAAACCCCTATTCAAAGTCTCCTCTTGATGTCCCAATCCTCTCAAATCACATCAAACTGAAATAGAACATTAATGACAGCAAGAATAGGGGTATTAGAACCTATTGGAAGAGATTAGAATGAAAAGGAAGAGGAATGGAGTTCTAGGGATTAATTAAAATAGGAAACAAACCTTTCCTTCTAGACTTGAGCTTTCCTAAGAAAGAGGCAACCCTAAACTAAGAGAGTATTTATAGGGTGGTGTTCCCAAGGATGATATGGGGCTGGCCACTTAGTTAGGGCTTAGGGTTTTGGAATTTGTCTTGGGCTTTGGGCCAAACTACAAGGCTTTGAGTTAAATGATTAACCAAAGGCTCTAAATCATAAGCCATGACTTATGACTTTCTAAATCCTAATGCTAACTAGAGTCTAATGACTAAACCATTGATTAGGCTAGGTTAGACTAGAGTCATATATCCTAACCAAGCTCATACTAACTAGGGTTAGCTCCTAGGTTGGTCTACAAGGGTCCAAACTAGTCAAAGTCAACCTAGTCCAAACAATTCTAAAATAATTCCTAAAAATTCCCATAAATTCCCATAAATTCAAATAAATTCTAATAAATTTAAATAAGCCTAAAAATGTCAAAAATACCTAATCACATGGCTAGGCTCTAGGGTAGGCAATCTCTACTGTTCACTAGTAAATACCAAAAATCACAAGTCAAATTTAAATAGTAAAAATAATTAAAAATCACTATAAATCATAATATAAAATAAATATCATTATATAATAATTGTAATTACAAAATTCAAAATTATCCTCTTCTGGAAAACTGGGTGTTACAATCCTACCCACCTTATAAAAATTTCGTCCTCGAAATTAAAATGGTAGTAGTCCTTCTAGGTCAAACACCCCACAATCAGAGTCTCAAACATACCGTCAGATAATCATATGCGTCTGTCCAAAACCATGATTCTCAGAATCTCTGTCATGCCAGTGAGCAAGGCTACGATAATCACAGGGTCCTCAACTTTGGTACATACCTCTAGAATTATGGTATTTAAAATTTTCGCATTGTCGCACGCTTGGCAGCGAAAACCTTAAATTCCTACACCCAAAAAATACGTCCATAATCCGACTATATGTCCTCACTATGCCTGCTAGTATGACCCTAGAGGATTCTAAAATCTCATAATCGAGGCGACCTAGCCCATACGATTTATTTCAGAAGAAAATTAAATTATAATAAAATACCAGATCAAACTTATCAACAGTGAGGAGACAGATAGGAATAGATGGAACTGAATTTCAAGATAGGTATAATGAGATAAGGTGGAAATAGAATCGAGAAGATCAGAACCTGCAAGCACCTCTCCTACTGCCTGAGCATCCTCAAGTGTCATGGCGTAAGCTCGCCCTTGCTGGCCTCCCCTGGCCTGCTGCTGATGTACGAACCTCTGTTGCTGAGTCTGCAATACTGGTCCTCTCTGTTGTCCTGTCGGAGCCCTAGCTCCTACCCTGAGCTGTCCGTCCTGCAGACTTGGGATACTCTCTCAACTGATGATCTGACGATCCGCAGAGTAGGCACTTGCCTAGCCTCAGCCGGCATTCACCCCAATCGTGCCCTGGTTTCTTACAGAAGGGGCAAAAGATAACATGCTGCGGTCTCTGCTGCTGCTGCTATCTCTGCTAGAACGGCTGCGGCTGTAACTGCCTTGGCTGCTAGTGCTGAGGGTGAGGCCTTTTGGCCTGGCCTCCGCTGTTGCTGCCCCCAACTGGGTCTCGCCCCCTCTTGAGCCTAAGCTCAAGATCATCCTCTGCCAATAAAGCTCCCGTCAAGATCTCCTCGAATGTGGCATCCCGGTTGCCCTTGGTCAAGGACTTGACCTCCTTGACTAGACCCTTCCGGAACCTCTGGGCCTTCCCCGTCTCGCTCTGGCCCTCTACGAACCTCCCGAGGCGGCCAAACTCCCCCGCATACTCCTCCACTGAAAGACTCCCCTAGACTAGGCTCTCGAACTGCGTCTCCAAGGCTCTGAGTGTGAATCTGCGAAGAACTTCTTCTTGAAGAAGCCCTTGAACTCCTCCCAAGTCTGCCCAGCTACCCCCACCCTGGGGTCTGACTGATACCAGGTGCGAGCAAGATCTCGCATCGACTAGCTGCGGCCTCGATCTGAAGATCTACTGGTATCCTGGCCAGGCGGAAGATCTCTTATATGCTCGATCCACTCGTCAGCGTATATAATCCCCTCCGTCCCCA